>CM045494.1:29777871-30377871 GCA_024704745.1 Rosa lucieae | reverse complement strand
TCAGCTGAGAATCGTCCGCCGGATGCTCACCACTCTCTCCACTACCTGAGCGGACACCCTCAGCTTGAGTAGGAACCACACTGCTCGCAGGCTCCAACTGACCAGATGACCCGGCAGGTTGGGACGCTTTGACCCAGTAGATAGCGCCTTTCTGCTTCAGCAGGTCCAAGTTGGCAGCAGCACCAGCCTTCGCCGCCTCCATCACGGTTCGTTTATACTCCGTAGATTGCTTAAACGGCTCCACTACGGCGACCTCCGTGCGGCTCCTCTCAACTTCTAGCCGGGCAACCACGCCCTCCAGCCTCTTCACCTCCGCAGTTTTAGCGGCATACTCTCGCTAAAGGATCTCAACTTTCTTAGCCTTAGCCGCCACTTGATCCTTCAGCAGGGCTATGTCTTGCTCTAGTTTGGAGACATGGTCGTTTCGCTCGAGATCCCGCTCAATGGCGATAGTCAGTGTGCCGCGGGCATCCATAGCATCACATTCTGCCTTGGTTAGGCGCCGCTCAACATCCGCCACCTTGTTTTTGGCCTCCCCCAGCTCCCTCTGGAGACCTTGGATCTCTTCCCTCAGCTGTCATTCAACCCGGGGCTGGTTTGACAAAACAAGGAACAGCTCATGTAGCTCGACGGACAGATGTCCAAGCGCCGAGCTGAATGGCAACTGTTGAATGATGGTGGGGCAGACGGTCCCATCCAACCTGCCAAATCCTAGCCGCTCGCAGAGGTGGAAGAGAAACTCCCTCTCGGGGTCGGTCAGGAATTCAGCACATACTCCAAAGGAATCTAGACCACTCGCCTGCACCTCCCCTACAGTAGCCACAGTCACCTTTGGCGGGGCCTATTTTGCCCTCTTCTGCTGGTGGGCCCTATGGTCTCTGCGTCGTCTCCCTCGTCTTCTCCATTGGTGTCATTCTGTCACCACTTCTTCTGCAAAACCGCTCGTGTGGCACCGACAGCTACAGGTCTCGAGATCGCCTGCGGCTCCAACACTATCCCACTGGGGCCCACGATGGTTGGCTGGCACTCTCTCCCTTACCTTCTCGGGGGGGGGGGGGGGGGGGCTGTTCCCTGCTCCTGCCGGCAGCCTTCGATCGGCGCCAGTTCCCGCCTGAACCATGTGCGAACCATCGGCACTGAGATGAGAGTGATACGACATTGGCAGCACTATAGGAGTCTCTGACTAGATCACCGCCAGAGTCTGAGGATCAATGACGGTTTGCTAAGCCACCAGCCCAGCAACGTACATACTCTCCAAAAAATTGTTAATCTCTGCGCTATCCATGGCTTTGGTAAACTCATCGCGGCTCGCTTTATTACCCGGCGGAGAATTTATACGAAAGGCAACAAGTTAGCCTGATACAAACTGAAATAGGGCATAGATCAGCGGAAGTTACTTACCAAGGACGCTAGTCAATTGTTGATCGACCAACAACTCCCAACCGGTGAGAAGACGTAGGTCCAGCAGGTGGCGATTCTGCCAGCAGCCCCTAATCCTTGCCACGCGTCACTCTTCCTCGAGCATCAGGTTAAAACGCAGGCCCGCTGCACAAAATAAAAAATGAGGTAATGATTAAAACTGTACTTACACATACTTACATGAACATTTGCCAAGCATAATTAGCTATAATGATTCATGCTCATGCTACCGCCAGCGGGCTGACCTAGGGAAACACAGCCAAGCAGGCTACTGCCTGAGCCTGAGCCCCAGCTCAACCCCAGTCACCGCTGACCTACTGCCAAGCGCAGCGTCAAGATGGCATCAGAAGCTCTAGAAGCTGGGAATTGAAGCACATCAGTCCCACATTGAAAAAATGGAAGAGATCAACCTTTTCCCCATCTATAAAAGGTTTTCTCGTCACTACTTACCTATTGTTATTATGTCAACATAAATACATTGACTGACTTAGGCATCAGAGAAGTGAAGACCGCCCAACATAAAGCAGTTTACCTCTGAAGCCCTTTGTATTTCACGTGACAGATAGCAGAGGTCATCAACACATCCAAGTAGCGGAGGCAAACGCTAATCTAGCGCAGACCGAACAATAGGGAAGCATCAGAAGTAGTAGACCCAATACCGGCGGATTGATACCCTTACCAATCATACAAATGTAGGTACCGCCGAATCCACTAGAACTATTGGGAATGGGCTCAACTCCCCTGCCCTGCCTAATGATGGAATAGGAAGCGGAGTCACAGCCGCACACCAACCCCTCGAAGGCTAAGGCCAGGACCGAGGGCAATCCACCTGTCCCTAAGAGGATCTAGTTCAGCGGAATCTCCAGGCAGGGCCCACTGGTGACACAACCGCCTTAATCCTAGAGAGAATGCAGCAATTAGAGCAAAGGCTAATCCGGGCAGAGGTAGGCGCCCTAGCATCAATCCCAAATCCGCTCTTTGCTTCTGAACCAGGACCATTCACCTCCAGGATCTTGCAGGTCGTCAGACCAGCTTATGTAAAGACACCAAATATGTCACATTACAACAACATGACCGACCCCTTCGTTCACATGGACACCTTCAAGAAGGTCACTAATAACAAGGGATTTGCTGACACCACTCTCTGCCACTTGTTCAGCGAAACATTGGATAGTGAGGCGATGAGTTGGTTCTTTGAGTGCCCACCGGGATCCATCGACTCATTCTAGGCACTATCAAATGCTTTCCTCTCTTAGTTCATCCTCCTAGCCGGTACTGAGATGCTGTTCAATGTCAAACAGGGCGCCGAGGAGACGTTGAAGGCATTTGTTACCAGGTGGCGGGCGGCAGCATCTCAGTACAGGCAAAATCCACTCAGCCCTCTTCCATCCATCAGGAGACCGCTAACAAAACCTCTACTGTGCCGCCCACTGACAAGAAGAGAGAGTGGCAACAGGGCAACTACCAGAGCAAGCGGCAAAAAGACCAGCATTACAACAAGGGCAACTGCTCGTCCCACGGGGATAACCGTAACAAACAGACGGAGTCCTCTCAGTGGTATGCAGTGTTCACAGTCCTCACAGCCTTGTATGAGGAGATATACGACCAATGCAAGGACTAGATCCCACCACCACCCCCAAGAAAATACCCCAAGGTGGGGAAGCCCAAGAACACCGGCAAGTGGTGTAAATACCACAAGGATAGTGGTCACAACACCAATAGCTGCATTGCTCTCAAAACCGCTGTTGAGACTTTGTACTGTGATGGCAAGATGGAACAATTCAAGGTGCGCCAACCGCCACCCGTGGTGGCTAACATTGAACCCATGTGCCACATCAACACCATCAACGGCGGTTTTCCAATCACCGACATGTCTTATAGGGCAAGAAAGCTCTATGCACGCGATAACCATCCCAAAGAAGTCTCCAACATCCGCTACGAAAGATCCACCAAGCTCCAAAAGTCCGGTTGAGAACTAGTTACCTTCTCAGAGGAGGAAGAGCGCGGGGTGTACTTACCCCATGATGATCTATTCTTGATAGACGCCATGCTCGACAAGTGGTCAGTGGGAAGGGTTCTGGTTGACAGCGGATCCCCTGTCAATGGCATCTTCAATGACTACTATAACCAACTCCAGCAGAACAAAAAATTGCTTCAAGATCATGAGCCCCTGCTCAGCTTCTCCGGCGATGTCACACAGCCGCTAGGTTCTGATTACATGCTCCTAGTCATCTGCACCAGCCCATGTACAGAGGAAATTCATACAGATTTCATTGTGGTCGACTGTTTCAGTTCTTACAACGCCATCATTGGGCGACCGACACTCAACAAACTTAAGTGCGTCATCGCCAGTTACATCCTTCTCATGAAGTTCCCCACACCCAACGGCACAGGCTGTGTGAGAGGAAGCCAACAGCTGGCATGGGAGTGCTATTCAACAACTGTGGCACGGCCAACTCGCCGCCATGAAATCCTAACAGTAGGAAACCATGCACCGGCACCAAACATTTTTGAGGACCCTCGGGATGACGAGGAGAAATATGTCCAAAAGGAGCCTATCAACCCAGAAACATCTTTGAGGGTTATCTGCATCTTCGACGAGCACCTTGAGTGGAAGATCCGCATGGTGCTCAGCTGGCCCCTGAAGTAGCGGCGGAACTCACACAATTCCTACATGACAGCACCGCCGTCTTTGTATGGTCCTACGCTGTTATGCCCGACATCTCCCCAGAGATCATCACACACAAGTTGAGCATCAACCTATCCTTCTACCCTGTGAAACAGCGGCAGAGGGCCTTCGATGAAGAAAGATATCGTGGTATAGGGGAAGAGGTCGCCAAGCTCCAGGGCATCGGATTTATCCGCCAGGTCAATTATCCTTGGTGGATCTCCAACCTGGTCATGGTTAAGAAACCTAGTAGAACGTGACGATTGTGCGTAGATTATAAGGCTCTTAACAAGGCATGACCCAAGGATAGCTTCCCGCTACCCCTCATTGATCAATTGGTCGATGCAACAGCTGGACACGAGTTACTTAGCATGATGGACGCCTTCTCCAGCTATAACCAGATCAAGATGCACCCTGGCGACCAGGAATGCACTATCTTCACCCCTGACAAGGGCCTATATTGTTACAATGTCATGCCCTTTGGTTTGAAGAACGCTGGTGCAACTTATTGGTGGTTGATGAATGCCATCACTACTACAAAAATTGAATCAAACGACGGCTAAAAACCGTCGTCTGATATGGAGGCAAACTGTCGTATATCGAGGCGCCGTCTAATGAAAGTTGATTATAGGGAACCGTCGTGTGAAGGGCTTGGCAGCATGTAGACAGCATGCTGGCAGCCTGTCGACAACATTAGTTATTGTGACTGTTATTCAGACAACGGGCATAAGATGTAACTGTTGTGTGATTACGATTTAGATGTCACTTTATTTTATAACCGTTGTGTGAGTTTTATTCAGACGACATTCGAGGTTCTCTTAACAAAAGTTTGTGTGAGGCTTTGTGCTTTGAGACGACACATTGAGCTTTTACCATTGTGCTATAACATGTTGGACAATACTTTTCATTTATTCTTGTTTTCTAATTGTTACAGAGTTCTAAACAATCAAATTTAACTGCAATCCGACCATATATAAAATGTATATTCAATACATTGATATCAAAAGGGAGTATTTCCCTAATATTCATACATAGAAAACACTATAGGCATTTGTTCATTCCCTTGCATCAAAACCAAGTCTCTTTTATCTAACTCTCAACCAAGTCTCTTTTATCTAACTCTCATCTTCCTTCCATTTTTGCTGCTTGAAATCAATAGTAATCTGCAAAGTAAGGCCTAGAATCCCATTTGTTGACTAAGAGGCATCTCTTTGCAACCTCCTGTTGACATCAGCAACTTATTTATAATACTTAAAACCAAAGACTTATGAATTCCTGCAAAGGAGTACATACATCAGCTACTTATCTTGCATGAGTCCAAGTAGTTACCAGGTCTATTTATCACCATAAAGTACGTAGCAACTGAACTGAAGATTAAAACCAAGAATAAGAAAGCCACAAGTGCAAATCACATTCCATAAACTATCGAAATAACAACAAACAAGAAATGAAAACTGATCTTACCTACAATTGGTAGCAATAGCAGCGAGGCCATCAGTGGTAAAGCTTTCACAGCTAACAAGAACCAAAGACTTAAATTAAATTCAGACTACATACAAATGAAAGAGTCACACAAAATGGAAAAAGTAGCAGGAAACAAACTTGGAAGACAGTTGAGAACAAGATTAGAGAAATCAGCTTCTACACATCTAATTCAAGACAGAAGGGGGCAAATCTATAATCATTTTCTTTACCCTCATTTTATCAGATAATGAAACCATTGTAGGATTTTAAACTTGGTTTCATATATGACCTTCCCTAGAAAAATCTCTTGGTATCCAGAACTGAGGCACTGCTCACATCAGAAAGAAAATCCTAGCAACTCTACCTATTGATAGGTAGATTTGAAAGATATAGAAGGTCAAGCTTTGCAAATTATGAAATTTTCACACAATGAAACACATTGCTAAACATTGACAACCACATAACACATTGCTAAAGATCTAAAGAGGTTGAGAAAGAAATCATGACAGCTATAGAACAATTAATAATTGAACATTTGAATAACAATTGAAAGACAATTAATATATTGTATATATGGACACACGGATGTGGGAAGAACATCCCACCATAGATTTATTTGGTGGGTTCTCAATGCTGCATCACCTTTATTAATCCTGAAATACACAAACCATTATATAGTGTGTGTATAATTCAATACCTCATTCAGTTAAAACCAGAACTACATAGAGATTTATACCAAGCTTACAACCTCGATAAAGGGAGGATTTAAGGATGACGTGGTGTTTTTGTCACAGAGGTGCAAATGGACTGCCAATTTAATTGGTATCTCAAACTAGTGTCAGCAGCAACATATACCAAGCATACAAATATCATCAAAGCAAGACATAAATAGATAAATATAACTACTGCCAGCTTTCAATTTTCATGTTCCTTCCTAACTAATCTAGTGAGCTATAGTTCAACTACTCCAGCCAAAATGATAAGGCCTCCAAATTCCACTAGAAGGCATATGTACTGTGGTCCCATCATATGTATGTGTTCTATTCCACAACCAAATAGCTTAAACCTTCACTATTTTAGCATAAAAATCACAAAGTTTCCTACTTTCGCTTTCTCCATATACTAATTGCTAGAAAATTTGTAAACTTCACTTGCAAATCACAATAAAGATTATCACTCCTTTAACTCTTTAAGAGTGCCATACATCCCTAAAATTATTCTTAATATTTAAACACAAAAATTGTTTGAACCCAAATGAAAACAAAGTAGAAGTAGCAGTGAAACTCATACAGTGTAATGGGTTGCTTGGAAAAGAGCAGAGCCATCAGCAAGACTAAACCCAGTAATATTTAAACAATGGGTTCTTCTTCTTGTGCAGAAGGCTCCTCTGCCTCTGGCATTTGATAAAGTTAGAGACAAATGCATGGGATTTGGTAAAGCTATTGTTATAACTGCTATTGCCAATGCCATCCTCACTGTCTCAAACACAGGATAACTGATAAAAATGAACTCTCAAAATTGCAAAATAACTTATTTCCAATCACAACATAAGCATCAGACACATACAAGCTATACATATCAACATACACAACACATTGAACATGCAAATGTAGTGTGATAATTAACCCTTTCTGGCACGAGTACCTACCGTTCATCTTTTTGAATAAGGAACAACGGTGGGACTATGAAATTATATTTTAACATTTGAAGAACGAACTTTCCAATACCCATTTCCAGAAATATGTCTTCTTGGATGGCAGTGATCACAGCTACAACTTCTTGCATATAGTAATAGTATATATCAGACAAGTAAAAGGAATAAATGGATGTAGAAACTGAACTGAAGATTAAAAACAAGAATCGGAAAGCCACAATATCAAATACATTTTAGGGTTTTTATCAGCTACAGGGTCTGAACTTTAGTGAACCGGACAAAATGGTTCCCAAACTTATAAAGTGATCAATGAGGTACCCAGACTTTCGAAAACATATTATTGAGGTACCTTCGTCATTTTCCCGTCACAACTCTGTTACAAGAGATCACGTGTCCGTCCACGTGACTTTTTTTTAGCGGAAATAACTGGAATACCGGTTGTTACACTATGCCAAAAAAGCTATCAGACAACAGAGTTCAGACAACAGAATAGTCATTTTCTGTCGTCTGAGTGTTTCAGACTAAACTCAGACGACACATAAATTAAATGTGTTGTCTGAATACAATGAGAAACCATGCTTGTTTCATTTTGAAGATATGGTCAGACTCAGACGACACTTAAGTGTCGTTTGAACAAATAAAAATTTTCTTAGCAAAACGTTTGGATTTCCCTCCAACAAGAATAAGTCTTTTCCCTCCTAAATTCCCAAACCCTATCGATGACCAGTGAATGTAAAACTATTCAGACAACAGAGCTAAGAAATTCTGTTGTTTGAATAAGGTGAGTTTGACTTTTTTTATTTGAAGTCTGTTTTTACATAACACAAAACCTAGCAGCTTCGTTTTACCTCTCGCGCCGCTCTGTCTAAACTCTCTTACCAACAGAAACTCGATCTATACCTCTCAAAAATCAGCCATTTCTGAAACCCAGTCCTCTCTAACCCAGATTTCTCTCCTACTCTCCTTGACGAATCGATGATCGACGGCGATACATCTCTGCTCCCCCATCGCTGACCTCGCCAACTCGATTAGAGACTTGGAGTTCTCCCGACTCGGCAACCTGCAAGAGTGCAACGCTAGAACCAGCAACCCATCTCCGGCCTCCGATCTGGGCCTCCAGCCTTTCAAGCCCCACCGGCCACCGACTCCAGTCTTTCAATCCTCACCAGCAACCCATCTCCGCGGCTCCGCCTCCAGGTATCTCACCATCTCTCTCCCTCTCCGTTTTCTTCTCCTCCTCTGTGACGGCCGAAGGGTCCTTTCGATCATCCTCTAATCTTGTATTCTTGTAAATAATCAATTTCCAATCAGTAAATAATCGATTTCCATTTGATCTCGTATTCTTGTTGGTTTTTAACTAAGGAAATACCATCATGGTATAGTTGAAAACTTGAAATGGGTAATGGGTAATGGGTTTGATTTCGGATTTGCATTTGATGTTGATGGTATAATTGCAGACAATCAAAAGACTCAAAATGATATAATTGCAATTACGATTTAATGCCGTTTGCAATTAGGATAGGATGCTTGTGTTTTGCTGTCAATCTGATAGCATAATTAGGATAGCATAATTGATACCAATCTGATAGCATGTTTGTGTTTTAGGCATCCAAATGACCAAATATAAACTCTAGTTGTTCTATTACTGAAACAGGAATTTGATAGATTCTTTGACTCAGAAGTTACCCAAAATTCTAGATAGTTTTGGTTTTCTGGGTTTCAGAAGCAGTGAAAATGAAGCATGTTTTATATGTTTTTAGTCCGAAATCAAAATGTATGGCTCATTGAATATGTGGTTTTGTGTTGGTGGGTTCAAATTCTTATGAGATTGGGTTACTGAGTTTTTTGCAGGTGAAGTATTCGCAAGAGTAGGACAACAATACCAACTGTAAGTAATTTGTAGTTTAAGTACGTGTTTAACCAATGTGTTTGTTTCGTGGGCTTATTAGTATGAGTTTGAGTGTTTTTGAAAATCTAATGGTTTTTATTGTTTTGCAATGATGAATCAGCCTACAAAGCCAGAGGCAGCGATCTCCGCGTTCATTTTAAGGTACAAAAGAACTTGATATTCAAAACTGGTCGGTTCATGATATATTGGTTTAATGCATGTGAGAAGCTTCCTCCTTGTTGGAAAGAGAAGGCAGTAGAGATTTAATTCATGAACATAGGTTTTGTTGGTAATGAATTGCTTGATTCATGTCTTTGAGTTTCTGTGTATAGCATTTGGAATTTGGACTTGATTTAGTATTGTTTTTTTAAACAGAAATGTTTCTGGAAGCTTTCATATATGTAGTATGGTTTTGAATTAAGTTTTTCTTTAGAGACCATGTGTTTACTTTGGTACATATTTTTAAACCTTGTTTCAGGTTTAGTAGGCATGGATCTGTATGGTCCTTCTTTACTCATCAAGTGGGTATAAATTAGGTGAACTTTCTTATCTCTATATTATAAATCATCTTCTCATTTGGTCAGATCAACAATACTCATGCTCTTTTTCACACAATTATTTTGGGGTTAAACAATTTCTAGGAATTATGAAAAAGAAAAAAGTACTTTTTCCAAAAAAATTAGGTTATGTATATGAATTTAAGGGTTCCTTTTTTAATAAAAAGTTCTTTCTAATTCTAGGTGAGTTTTTAAAAGTTATAATGCAGTACCAGCTTGATATGCTGGACTGTTTGAAGAAAGGTATGTTATATATGTGAACCTTATTCCATATTCCCATTGCAGTTGTCAAAATATTTTCTTGATTATTGTGTCTTACTACAAGTAATATAGTTTGGTTTTTTATTACGTCCTTCAATTTTATTCTTCTTTAGTATGAGTCATGTGATTACAGATAAAGAAAATCACCATAATACATTTATATGCTATTTACTTCTGAACAGATGATGAGGAAGATGGTACAATATCTGCGTTACATGATCTAGAAGCTAAAGAGTCTAACTGAGTACATACATATTAACACCTGAGTTTCAATATGTTATATCGGGCCACACTTTAACACCTGAGTTTCAATATGTTCTCTAAGCTTCTTTCCAAAGCTGTTTTCTTCCATAGGAACTACTTGGATACTTACAATTTCTCTACCTTCATGTGGAAGAATTTATCATCTCTGATTTATATTGAGTTTGGGGGGTTATGTGCTGGCTTTTATACTTCAGTTTTTTATGCTCTTGTAGATGATATGAAGACATTGGTGTGATGCCAGTGGTGTCCTCCAATTTGGCTGAAAGAAGGTAAGCTTTATTTCATTTTCTTAATATCTTTGTCAATCTGCATATTAAGCTGGATGAGGGTCAGGAATTGTGTGAATGTCACTCTCCTTCAACTTATTGAGGTCTATGACTTTGTTTATAGGCTAAAATGTTTTTTATACGACTCTTTGTTTATAACCTGTGAAACTCTCGGTACAACTGATCTCTGCATTCATCAATAGTGGTGGCAGTTATTGAGTTATGTCTCTTTTGTTTCAAAGCTTCTTCATTCACTAATGATATCAAGCCCCTTTAAAGTTTTAGACAAAAATAGATTTTTTTAAAAGCGAAAACAATTTCAAACGGGACCGAAGTCTATCTCAACTAATGAAAAATGTTGTTTTCCAGTACAAATGAACGAGAGCTGAGCTCTGTGGCTTTAAGCATTTCTTAGAGTTAAATAAGTTGATAGTTGCTCGGCCCCATATGGCTCTAGGCCCGTCAGGCACCATTCAATGAAGAATTAAGAATATGTGGACATTGAGTTTACTTGCTCTATTTTTGTTTGGATTTGAGTTTTGGCTTTTGGGTATTGGATGTGTTTCGGTTCTGATTTGGTTATGAATTGGGTGCATGGGTAGAACAGAAGGGCTTGCGTTTTGAACCGTTAGATTCAAAACCATATGGAAAGAATGCGGCAGAGTGCTCTGGTTAATGATGGGGTGAGTTTAGAAAACCACAAGGTTTCGTTCTAATTGAGTTTGGGTCTACGTCTTTGAGCAATTTAGTTTGAACTTGCCCAAGTTGTGTGGTTATCAAAGACTAATGATCATGACTTACTATGTAGCTATGTAGTCTGAATTTGAAATTAGTACAGTGTCTGAATTTAAATTTAGTTGTACGGCAGTTGTGACCAAGTGACTAGATAGCTGATCAAAATTGCAATTTGATCTTTTTGTTTTTTTATTAGTTGTTCATTCCAAATTGTGTATGAAGATGCATTTAAGCATGAAAGAGAGAACATAAATTTTGATTGAAGTCTATGATAAACTGATAATATAGTGATATAAGGAATGTAAAACAAAATGTCAGTGATACTGCAGTCATAATCTGGCTGAAATTCATTTTGTTGGGATTACAAATTTACAATGCTGTTTTGGATATATACCCTCTCAATATGCAGTTATCAATTGTATTTCCTTTGTTTTTTTTAATTCTATTTCTTGATAAATAAATCAGCAGATGAATCAGTAGTTACATTTGCTTGGACTTAGCCATTTGCTTTTGTATTGTGATTAGTTACATTTGTTTGAATTTCTTTTCATGAGTCACTGAAACCTGGTCTTGCAATTTAAAATGACCTTACTTGGTCTTGCAACCTGGTCAAACACTCCTTTTATTCTTTTATTTCTCAGCCTTTCAATTTTCTTGCAAGTGCATCAGATGAAAAGGAAAAAAAAAAAAAAAATAGATTAAGACAAATGTACTGCAATAGTCTCTGAACCATAGACCCATTATACATCATCTTAAGTTTTTTCCACTGCAGTGTACAGGTTTGCTGACTGCGGTGCATAAGGACTACTCTACTATATATATGATATCAGAAGCAGGTGTCCAATCCCAGCCTGAAGGTATGGATAGTTTCTTTTCTTGTTATCTTTAGTTAATGTATTGCTTGCTTTGTCTTTTCGTCAATCTTAGTTCTCATTGTGAAAAAAAGTATCTATTTAAGTCATTCATCTCATCTCCATGAACTGATGTAATTGCATTGAACTTTTTTTGACTAATGCTTTTTGTTTACTTAGAATAGTGTAAATTGAGAATGAGTGTGTGAAGAGTAAATTATTTTGTACTGGTCTATATATATGCATACAGAACATGTCACTTCATAAACCAAAGAGCAACATTTTTTTAATCAAATGTACAATTTCCCTTGCTATTTTTGCTACCAAAAGTGAAAAGCTTTTCCAGAAGATTCAATCTACCGGCTTAGACAAAGTAACCAAAAGAAATGCATTTGCTTGAGAGAAGAAAAGTGTTTCATTGAGTGCCTTTGAATTTTTTATTTTTTGGTAATGGTTTTTCAATTTCATGCTAGGATATGTCTGCTGGAGCAAAGGACAACTTCCAAAACCAGTTTTGGGCTGGAAACCAAGATAGTGGCAGCATCCATTCCTTTTATGATGTCGCTGCTAATCCAGATTCGTATGGCAAAGGCACCAGATTTTTGAGACTAGTAGAATAATGTATAATGTAGTTTTACTATATCTAATGTATCTATAACGTAATTTCGATGTAAATTCAACCATATCAATAGTATACCCGCAGCACTGCGCGGGCATTTTGCCTAGTAGGAATATAAATGTGACATTTGAAATACCATGCAATCACTAAATCAAAGTCAAAATATGTTGTTGGAGCTACTTAAGAACAACAGAATTTAGGAAAAATCTATTGTTATATTCCCACTCAAACAACAGAAAATTGTGGTCTCACAATCAAAAGAAAGACAAAAAATATACTCAAAATTATAATTGTATTTTAAATGAATGTACAATAACAAATAATTGTTTTGTGTTAGTAGTTTAACTAACAGTTAACTGTTAGTTATTCTCTCACTCAAACAACAGAAAACTGTGGCCTTACAATAAAAACAACGACAAAAATATATAAATTTTCGTTGACTCAAGACAAAAACAACAAACATATAATTGTATCTTAAATGAATGTATAACAAACAAATAATTGTTTTGTGTTGGTAGTTTAAATAACAGTTAATTGTTATTAGAATACGAAACAAACAACAGAAAACTGTTGTTGTAAGTCATTATAAATAACAGATAACTGTTGTCTGAATTCTCTAACAGACAACAAATGACTTGAAAACCTTCTGTCGTCTGAAGAATCAGACGACAGAGGAAATCTTTCGTCTGATACCCCAAGAGACGGCACCGTACTAGACAACAGAATTTTTTTTAATCAGACGACAGATCTCCTCTGTCGTCTGATAGCTTTATTGGCATAGTGTTATGTTGTTATTCCCTCCTTTTCCCTTCAAATTTCCCTCTAAAAATCAATAATTGTGCTGATTTCCCTCCCAACTTTCCCTCCAAAACTTCCTTACACCCTTGATTTTCACTCCATCAGATTGCACACAAAACATCACCATCATTATCTTATTGCAATTTAATTGAGTAAGTATCTACTTACGGAGTTGTAATTCATTGACAAACAAAGATATTCAAAACCTGCTATTATAGGACATCATACAAGTAAAAAAAATCAAATGAGCATCACCATAACATGTTCAAAAGCACTGAATGTGCATCATCCATTCATCTAATTCAAAAGCATTGTATGTGCATCATCCTTAGATCAGATCTCTAGTTAATCTAAATCCAAACACAAAAGCTAGCACCAATTAATAGTCTACTTAAATACTAGAACAATTAAGATGAAGCTGACAACAAAACTCAAAAGTTAAGCGCAAATAATGTCTGCTTAAAAGTCAACTGGTTGCATAGCACATATTTTAACATCTTCAAAAGCCTGCCCATTCAGAGGATGTCTGGCTCTGTTGAGTAATCTGTGAAGTCTGGCACTGCTCCATAACTTGTGAATTTGGCTGTTGAGTGGCTTGTGTACTTGGTTTCTTCATTCTTTGTGAACTTGGTTGCTTCCTACCTTCTGAACTTGCTGGCCTTCTAGCTTTTGAACTTGGTTGCCTTCTAGCTTTTGAATTTGGTTGCACAGCATGTGACGATGATGCTTCCTCAGCTGCTTTTCTTGTTTTGTATGTCATTTTTGATGTGATGACCTGAGGAATGGCATTCTTAGACCTCTTTGGAGCAGCTGCTCTCTTGGCCTGCAACATTATAACAAAATACACTAAATCTCTTCATGTCAACTATATAAATAAAGGTTTCAGAAACTTAATCTAAGTTTGCTGGACACTTCAGTTCTGTGGGTGTTCTATTTAAGTTAATAATTAGAAGCTCTAATATTCAATATATCACCATTATCACATAACTGATCAAAGTATAACAATTACTTAAATTACCACATCAGATTCATATAAGAGCATATAACTTTTGATACCACAATATAAAGAATATAAAGAACACATAATCAACTAAGTGCATATATTAAAACCTGTTGATCATTATTCTGCCTCTTTCTTGCTTGGCCATCCCTTGAGCTACCTTCACCCTACATAAACATTGCAACAAGGCTCAGATACCTTCTTACCTAAGAATTATTAAAGATTGTAAAGATGGTCAGATTTTGCATTTAAAAAAAAAAATAACTAAACACTTACAGATTTAGACATTTTGTTGGACAACCCTTCTTGTTATGACCCTTCTGGTTACATATTGTGCATGTCATCTTCGTCCCATATTGGCTTTTAGGCATTCTAATAGTGCCATCAGATTCAGGCGCAGGAGGTGCCAATTTCTCACCAGGCTCTTTGTTCCTCTTCATCTTAGGTCGACCTGCTTGCCTCCTATAAAGTGGAGGAGCAATTGGATAGTCAATTTGCTCCCAGTCATCATCACCAGCAATGGGAAAAATGATTGGATTATAGGAATCCAAATACTTTTGTGGGTGAAGGAACTCGTCAACATATAATGCAGGATTCTCTTTCTTCTTAAAAATTGCGCATATAGCATGAACACATGGGATTCCACTTAACTGCCACCTTCTACAAGTGCATATACGCTGTCCTAAATCAACAGAATGCAAGCTAGTTGCATTTTCACCAGTAACTTGGTACCAAAACTCACCAGAAAGGTGTGCTCTATAATTGGATGTGTATTGACCAATCTTGTCAATTATTTTTGCAACCCTAGGACCCACCGGATCTTTCCATCTAGTGCAGGCAACTCTTCTATTTGCCATTCGGGTCATCATGTTCATCCTTATACTCTCCATCATAGCCAATGGAGGCTTGTCCCTTGCTGGTAAGATAGCAGCATTAAATGATTCACAAAGATTGTTCAATAGTATGTCACATTTAGAATTGGTTCTAAAATGTGACCGACTCCAATGTGAAGGGGACTTATCTTCAAACCATTTGTATGCATCTTCAGGTTGTGCTTGCATCTCTACCATATTCTTGTTGTACCAAACCGGTGTACTAGATCTTGCTGCATTCCACATAGTTTGCTTTAAGCCCTCACCCGGATGTTTAGACTTGAAATTATTGTACAAGTGTCTCACACAATGTCGATGTTCAGCCCCGGGAATCAATTCTGCAATGGCATTTTGCAACCCTTTCTGCTTGTCTGTGATAAAAGCATAGTGCAATCCATTTTCAAGCTTTAGATCTACAATGAGATATTCTAAAAACCATTTCCAAGTCTCATAGTTTTCACTCTCTGCTATTGCATAAGCAATGGGGTACATCCCATTATTGGCATCAATGCCAACGGCCGATAGAATTTGACCTGAATGCTGCCCCTTGATATGGCACCCATCTAAGCCTATGATTGGTCTGCAGCCTTTCTTCCAACCCTCTTTGCAAGCAGCAAGGCACACATACATCCTCTGAAATCTCCTTATTTCACCATCCATCTCGGTCTTTATGGTAATAGTTGATCCCGGATTGCTCCTTAATAACTCTTTCCGATATGATGCCAACTTATTGTATTGATCAGTGTAGTGTCCATCATTCATTCTTTTTGCCATTGCTCTACCCCTAAAAATTGTTTGCACAGTAACATCTAGCTTGTACTTCTTTTGAATAACATTCTGAATCCCCTTCCTTGACCATTGATCATCCACCATCAGATCTGCTGCAATATCTTTTGCCACCCTTCTACTGTTCAAATAATGACTGGTTTTTATTGGGTGACACTTGTGAGCAAGCCTCAATGTCTTGATATATAATGTGGGGACATTCTTGTCAATTTTAGAAGCATACAGCCAAAATGGGCACCCCCATTGACATCTAACTTCAACCTTCTGTCTATTGTTTTTTTGGAACCACAATCCTCTTTGATAGATAAGAGAATACTCACGCACAACTTCTCTAAGCTCCTCTACATTTGGAAAAGCTTGGCCAACACAAAAGTTTGGATTCCTCAAGTCTACTGCTCTATTCCATGCCTTAATTTTTGTTTTCTTTTCTAAACTCTTTGGAAGCAGATTGCCTTCATCATCTTCTTCTGTTTCAGATCCATCCCATGAAGTCAATTCATCAGTGTTGTCTTCATCATCAGAACACAAACCATTGTAGCCCATCTCATCATACTCCTCCACTCTTTCTGGGTTTGCAACATTCTCTTCAAAATCAACATCATCATCTTTTTGGTCTTGCTCATAATCACTATCGATAAAAAAATCTGAACCCCCACTACCATCATCAGAATCTACCTTGTCATACTTCTTTTTTCCTTCGTTTCTTGTTTTATACTTTGAACCCTTAGCTTGTCTACCTTTCTTCTTAAATCCACTAGCCTCCAATGGTGCTTCAACGATTGCAGCTTTGCCTTTTTCTTGTCTGGTTGCACTCTTTTTGAATGTAGGCCTTCTCACAGCAACATTAAATGTATTTAAGTTACCTTCATGCCCTTCTTCATCTTCATTTCCAACTTTGACTGCATTCTGCACCACACTACCTTCATTTACTATTTCAGACAAATCTCTACCCACCTCACTATCATTCTTTACTACATTCAACCCTTCGCCAAGCACACCCACATTTACACCATTGTCATTAATTATCAAATCATCCCTCCTGCCATTTACACTACTTCTTACACCAAACCCTACAACCTTTTCCATGTATGACCTATTTATTTGGCTAGCCACCAAATTAGCAGACACATCAATATTTATTTTCTCTGTTGGCAGCACATTATTCAAAGGATTATGCCAATTAGAAGGCCTTGGCACTACATCATTCAACTCAGCCTCCTTTTTCTTCCTTCTACCACCGCCAGTGATATACAAGCTGATTTGTTTTTTCTTTTTTGATATTTGCTTTGTCATCTCTGCAGCATCAGCATCATTCTTCACAGGAATCCATCCCTCACAGCTTAATGTCCCTGGCAGCTTGTAGCAATAGGATATTGGTTTCTCTATGTATCCTAATTCCCATGCAATGTGTTGAGCTCTACCCATGTAAGCTTCTCAGGATCCAATCCATCATAATACAAGACTCCACCCAACTTATTGAACTTTGCTATTTTATACTTCTTTGTCCCATCGGGCATCTTGTCGAAATAACCTCCATGGTGTATCTCCATGGTGAAGTACTCATTTGAAACTGCATATTTCACACAAGTCTAAACAAGTTAAGTCTTTAATTTGCTTGTCATCCCCACACGTTTTAGAGGCATTCGCACATACTAAGAAAACTGATTTCACAGTTCACACCCACCAATACAAACTAACCAATATGGTTTGAAGTATATGAATATTTGAAGAATATAAACACCAAGGCACATGTCTGCAATCTTTTGATTAAACAATTTAGTCTTTGCTTTGAAAATAGTACAACTGAAGCATAATCTCCCCATATTCAAATAGTTTATTTATAATGAGACAACATCCACACAAAAAAGACTATAACACCAGAAAACGTATGAGAGTGCTCCAGTCAAACAACTACACTCCAAGGACAAACCCATTTAATAAACCCTAGGACCACAATTAAAAAACCCAGTTTTTGACAACCCCAACATAAATAATAGTAAAATCAATCATAATACAGCAAATAGAAGATGACCCATGGTGATAAAGGGTTAAAAATCGAGCTTCAAACTTACTTTGAGGTGGTCGTGGTCCAGACAGCCTAAAGAACCTCCAGCAATCCCCCATCAGTCAATATAGAGAGATTATTCGCGAATCTTGTCAAAAGAGGCTTTTTCAAAAGATTTCGAAAGCTTTTTCAGAAAATTCTGTTTGAATTCCTTTTTGAGAAACCCTTTTCTTAAAACTCTGAATTTGATTTTTGTATTGGGTTCAGAGGAAATGACGAAGACTTGATACCTCTAGGTTTAGTCAGAAAAGTAAAAGACGAAAATGCCCCTCAATATTTTATCACCTGCATGACACGTGGTCTCTTGCAACAGAGCCGTGACGATAAAATGACGAAGGTATCTCGATAATGTGTTTTCAAAAGTCTGGGTACCTCATTGATCTCTTTATAAGTTTGGGTACCATTTTGTCCGGTACAATAAAGTTCAGACCCTGTAGCTGATAAAAACCCTACATTTTATCCTCTCCATGACACAAACTTGTAAATCCAATTTGAAGGGCTTTCTCAGCATAACTGTTGGTCCCCTAAACCACAGTTTGACTTACGAACTCCACAATCAATGAATCTAACAAAGTGGGCACGTACATAAATGACTAAGAGTCAAAAGAGTGTGAACCAACCTCTTGCTCAATAAAAGCACAACAACTCAACAAGTCCCAAAGTGGCACTCAACAAGTACAAATTGCAATGCAGTCACAGAACAATGCAAAGTAAAGGCTTCATTGTTCTTTCTCTAATTAACTAAAAGCAGCAAAATTGAAACAAACCCAAGAAATTAATTCTTTGAATCTAGCAACTTACATCCAGTAAGGTAATGAAACTTAGCAATTGAACATAATAATAAGTGTAGGATCAGAAAAGAGGTAATTAAATGAGTGAGAATTGAAGCAACCCACCAGAAACGTGTATAAATCTAGCACTGTCCTCAGGTTTGACTGAGCTCACCCTAGTAGAGACTTCAAACTTGGAGCTGAAAGATGACGAATTGAGAAAAATTAATAGAATTTACGTATGTTACTGCTTCTATCCAGATAGAAATAGAAAGACTGGACCTTTTCTTCTTGGGAATGAAGAAGGCCTTCTCCAGATGTGCCGCTAGCAAGCCTTTCTTCTTCATAATCTTGAACTCCATCAGCATCTGAAGCCCTTGTGTTGGAATCAAATCTAGCAAGATGTTGATTCCAACTAGATCTGCAACCTCCGGGAGGACATTCAACCCTGAAACATCAAACCCAGAATCACCCATTGTTTCCGTCACAAAATTCAACGCAGATCGAAGTGGGAAGTTGGGTTGGGTTGGGAATTAGGGTTTTTTGGGTTGGGGGAAATTGAAGCAGAGAGAGGCACAGAGAGAGAGAGAGCGTTAGTTGGGTTTTGTAGAAGAAGAGATAGGGTTTGACAAGAGAAGGGTTTGTCGAGGAGAGAAAGAGTGAGAGAGGTCGGGGTTTGTCAAGAAGAGAGAGTTTTGGGGTTACTGGTGAGTGCCGAGAGAGGGTTTTGTTTTAGTTTTGGATATGTCGAGAGTGAGGGAAGTCGAAAGTGAGGCGCTGTCGAGAGAGGGCCAAGTTTTGTTATTTTTGTTATTTTTTTTGGTCAAGCCTTAGGGTTTCAAGCCGATCCTATCAATTTAGACAAAGACTCACACAACAGATTTGTGTAAGACTATGGTCTGACCGTAGTCATTTAAATTTCGAGTGTCTCCTATTAATTTAACTTCCCTCCTTGAAGAGTTGGAGAAAAATGTTGGTGGGAGATCTCCCTCCTTTATGTGAAACATATTAATCAGACCACAGTTTTATTGTTTCTCGTCATATGATTAATACATGTTGGGAAAAATTTAGGGTTTGAGATGGGGTTTGGCACCACAGACATGGTCGGAAACTTGCTGCTTAGTTTTTTATTGTCATACAACGGTTTTGTCCTTAAACGTCTTCTGAACTAATTCATAATTTCATATCAGACAACGGATTTTATAAAAATGACGTCTAAAAAAATAAAAATCAATCAGACGGCGGAAAACTATAATGCGTCGTCTGATTCAATTTTTGTAGTAGTGCATGTTCGCTGAGCATCTCGGAAAATCATAGAGGTATACATAGACGACATGTTGGTCAAAAGCATCAAGGCCAGCTGACACGTGGCAAACCTCAGAATCATATTTGACATTCTACTGGCTTATGGTATGCGTCTCAACCCAGAAAAATGTTTCTTTGGTGTCACTGCTAGCAAATTTCTGGGCTACATCGTCAGTGAACGGGGCATAGAGGCCAACCCTGACAAGGTACAAGCCATCCTCAACCTGAAGGCTCCTGAATGGAAGGTGCACGTTCAAAGCCTACAAGGAAAACTGATCGCCCTTTCTCGGTTTATATCCAGACTCACCGACAAATGCCTCCCATTTCTTAAGCTGTTGAAAAGGACCCATAAGAAGGTAATCGACTAGACCCCAGATTGTGAAGCAGCATTCCAGGGCCTGGAAAAATACTAGGCGACAGTTCCACTTCTCTCCATTCCTATTCAGGGTGAAATACTGTACATATATTTGGCGGTATCACCATCAGTGGTAAGCTGTGCCATTGTACGTCGAGAGAACCACGAGGAGCTCCCAGTCTTCTATGCCGGCAGAGGCATGAATGGGGTTGAGACAAGGTATCCCTCGATGGAGCAACTTGCTCTTGCACTCATTGCCACCGCCAGTACTTCCAGGCCCACACAATTCATGTCCTAACCAATCAACTGCTGAAGCAGGTAATGTAAAACCCTGAACATTCTGGCTGCCTCAGCGAGTTCGACATTGACTACAAGCCAAGGACTGCCATGAAAGGTCAGGTAGTAGCAGATTTCATCGTTGAGCTCACTGAGCGGCAGGATGAACCTAACTCAAGGGCAGAGGCCAACACAGAAATAATAACCACTGAGGAACCAGCCCCCCAGCAGCAGTCAGACTGGAACTTCCATGTAGACAGCTCCGCTTGCTCCAAGGCTTGCGGTGCCGGAGTCATCTTGACAGGACCAGGAGAGTTAAACGTGGAATACGCGCTAAAGTTCAATTTCAAAGCCTCAAACAACATGGCAGAGTATGAAGTGCTCATTGCCGAAATACTCCTCGTCATTGATTCAGAGGCTGACAGTGTCAACATATTCAGTTACTCCCAGCTAGTCGTCAACCAGGTCAACGACAGCTTTCAGGCTAAGGACCAACAACTAGCGGCATACTTGAGGTATGGCAAGACACTCCTAAAAAATTCAAATTTCACACCATCACACAGATCCCCAGAGAAAAGAACGCCATGGCTGACTCACTGGTAAGATTGGAAACCGCCCCTCCACACCAAAGTCCTGCGGACAAAAGGGTGGAGTGTCTTGACAAGCCAAACATCACCAAAACCCTTGCGGAGATTTTCAACATTGAGGTCAATCCCAACTGGATGGATGAAATCATTGAGTACAAGCGCAATGGCACAGTGCCAGCGGATAAAGTAGAAGTACGACAATTCAAGCGGAGGGCAGTTCTCTACAACATTCAGAATGGCAAGCTTTACCGCCAAGGATTCACCCATCCCAACCTTCAGTGTCTGACCCCAGAGGAGGGGAAGGTTGTCCTTGCCATCATACATGCTGGGGAATACGAAAACCACTCCGGCGCCAGATCTCTGGCCAATCGCACAATGGGACAAGGCTACTTCTGGCCCACACTCGGAGACTGTAGATACCTTCACTAGTATGGAGAAATATCTATGTCACCAAGAATATGTAACACCATCTTTGAGGGGCCCACAAGCCATGGTGGGATCCAGCCACGATATGCATCCCGTAGCCCTATGTCCAAGCTATGCCGTGGTAGTCGAAAGTGCTTAAGAGCTTGCCGGGAAGCCAATTTCCCAACCATGACAATATGCCTTCACAACAAGCTTTGAAGACTAGAAGAAGGGACTTTGAGTCCCACATTGGAAAACAAGTGTAAGAGGGGAGGCTCCCTTACTTATAAAAGGGAACTCCACCCACTTAGATAGCCATCCCATTACAACTCTTGTAATCTTGTTGAGCCTCAAGGCCCGACACATAGTAAAGCTTTAAGTGGAGGTAGTCTCCCCCAAAGTGGGAGACGAACCACTATACTTGTCGGCGTTATCACTCTCTCTCTCTCTCTCTCTCTCTCTCTTCTCTTTAACGTTAATTAGAGTCTTCGGTTTCTAACATTAACATTGGCGCCGTCTGTGGGAAGCCAACACAACTGCTTCGTCACTTTTCACATGCTCAACATCAATTCAAAGTTGGTCAACATCAAGTTAACTGACTGAACGTTAAAAAAAAAAAAAAAATTTGGCAACTTGTGCTCCGTCAACTTTGCATGATGCTCTAGCATCAACACAATTCCATCCTTAGAGGTAAAACACACAGAAAGGGTGCTTGGCGGTGAAACAAAAAAAAAAAAAAAACTAACTTTTGGGCCTTTACTCTGGACACCCAGAAGTGTACTCTGGACACCCATGAGTCTCTTGCTGGCATCAAATGATCAAACTACTCCGAGTCTCTTGTCGATGCCAAACTTCTCTCTTGTTTGCCAGCCAACGACAACTTTCGCCCTGTAGTCAGGGTCATGCTCCACAAAGCCGCGCGAGTAGCCAACTCCTTGATCATCGTCATCTTCAATTCTTATTGCACTTATGGAGGTCATCATCTGTCATTGATCACAATTCCGTCGTTGACCACTACTCCACCAACCGATCAACAGTAGGACCAAGTGCTAGGACCTCCACTAAGCACCTCCGCTAAGCCCCATCCGCCATGTGCCTCCGCCAACCAAAGACAACGTCAATCTTTGCAATCTTGGCGGCCCATCAAGCTTCGATAATGCCATCTAATGTAAGCACCCTAAAACTACTCTAGGCATAGTTGCCTCCAACCTACTTCTCTTCATGCTCCATCCACTTAAACTCTGAAGCTGTGTCAACTCTGAGGCTGGCATCAACGATTGACGACGACGCTTTGTGCTGAAATCTGTTTATGAGCTCCTCTCTTAACGGCGACGCTAGCCTCTGATCATCCCTATTCAGAAATCCTTAAAGGAAGGGATGGATTTCAAAACTTTTTAATTAGTGCGGAATTAGTTTAACCATTAAACTACTAACTAAACATAAAACTCATTCCTTTAACCGATGATCTTGGCTTATTGTGATATGTATATAAACATAGCATGCTTAGTAGGGAAGAACAAATAGGGAGTTTATGTTTTACTCACCCTTGGAGCGTGATCTCAATCCGATCCAAGTGAACCACCAAAGTTCCTCTCCTTGATCTCTCCTTGTGTGTGTGTCCTCCACCTTGAAGCACCTTGGATTGAGAACTCCTTCTCGTGCTTGTAGTCTCATTCTTGATGTTTCAACTAGAGCCACAAAAGGATGTGATCTCTAAGGATCTTCACCAAGTGAATCAAGAGATGAAGAAGACGAAAGAAAAGAAGAAGATATGCAAGTGTTCTTCCTTCCTTGTGATAACACCAACTTTTTCTTGGACAAAGGGAGAACTCTCTCTTTTCAACTAAAAGAAGATTGCGTGAAGACACACTCAAGCTTACAACCTTTTTCTCTTTGTCCATGCTTTCCCCTTTTATAATTGGAAATAACTCCAACCACTAAAAGTGAAATATTGACTTTAACAAAGCCAATATGTTGGCTGGTCTATATATGCTATTGGGCACTAAAAATGTGTCTTGGGCTTTCATTCAAGTCTCACATAGTGAACCCCAAGTTCACACCAAATCCGACAATCATTTATGCTCAATAGATTCGGTTTTACCCGAAAGACCCAATTATGTCCAAATAATAAATCTAATTAATCATTTGGTCATAACCAACTCTTGCTTAATCTTCTTCATATACTATCTCAAGGGTCCACTTATATGGTGTGCGATCTCTTAAGTTCTAACTAACAAGGCAGTGAAGTTTATAGAACCATTCTATTTCAATTACGAATCAAAACTCCTTTTTGATTCTCCGTTGTTATTAGGATCATAAATGATTATCAATCATCGGGGACTTCACAAGTCATGAGTGATGTCTTGCAACATATCATGACTACCCTAGTTAATGTAGAATAACCTATTCAATTGGAATTACAATACAATAAGGTCCTTCTCTAACACGATGTTCTAAATCACATCATTGGGGTATGGAATTGATATGTCAACCACCTAATGTGATTTCCTTTGTTATGTACGTGATTCGTATTAGAAACTCCTTTCTAATCTCATTCAATGCTTTGGCCAAAGACTCATTGAATCACATCTCTGAACATCCACCTTATTTACTTAAGGTTAGAGATTCCTTATTGTACACTCACATGTCTCTATGACCGAATTGATTACACCAATGAATGCATCAATCATATCCATTAAGGGACATAATATTATTGCATCATCAAGTGTTAATCCACTCACTCATAAGACAACCATGGTGTCTCAGGTCAAATGACTAATTTGAATTATTACAATTTAGAGTTCAAGTTTGACATGTAAGTAAAACTCCATACAAGAACTCTAACGATCGCGTTTGGTGTACTCTTTTCAATAAGAGCACCCACATACTTGTATTAGTGTCTCCACACGAATGATAAGAGACATATCATCCTCCATATTGAGCATACATAGTATGTGCTAGTCTTTCCGGATTATCAATGTCCAAATGATAATCCTATGACTAGGAACCTTTTAGGATAAGAGTGTAAAAGAGTAAAGGTCTCACACATCTAACTCTTTAGATTACTTTCTCTTTAACTTATATTCCTTAGACCTTGTTCATTCAAATATCAAATATAAGCAATGAACAATAAACTTGAGATTTAAGAATCTATCGTCTGATAGGAACTCAGACAACAGTTAGTAATTTGTTTGTGTTGTAGGATTTGCATAAGGTATAACAGTCCACTGATGGGATCTGTCATCTAATAGGAACTCAGATCACAGTTCTTATTATATTTAGTTGTGGTTTATGAATCTCAGTCAACATATTATTGTTATATCTGTTGTCTGATTTCAATAACAGACGACAATAACTTTATTATACATGTTACCAGAATGGAGATCACACAACGTCAATTTGTTATTTCTATTGTCTGAAATGAAGTTCAGACAACATGTATTATTTGTTGTTTCTAGATGTGATATGTAAGTGGACCTCAGACAATGGTTTTGTGAACCCTTCTGTTGTGTGATACCTTTGGAAACTACAGTCATCTTTGCACAATTGTTGCAAATGTAAATGTTCAATCATATCCCAAACAAATCCAAAATAAAACATTGTCATATATCAATTACATCTATTTCTTACATTGTCAATCTAAAACATTTCCAAAAGTACATAGTTATATCCAGATACGATCAAATCCAGCAATCCTAACCAAAAGCAACCTCAATCTAGCAAGTAATAATATTGTCTATCTTGTAAAATCAAGATTACCAAAATAAGTCACCAACCACTAACTAGATGCAATACTACTGCTTACATATATGTTTTAACAACATATTTTGCCTACTCGTTTCCGACTTCATCAATGTGTTGCTGGGTATATGCTGCTTTCCCTCTTTTCTCCCACTGAAACAAATTGATTTGCTCTTAGTGTTCAGAAAACCATCCAATAACTTAGAACCATAAACTTATATACAACATCCAATACATACAGCAAGCCTGCTAGGATGAATAGTCTTTAATAAGAAATTAAGAATAGAACTATGAGACAAAAGCTTCATAATCATAAAGGAAGCATATTCAAGCAGTATTGTTTTACCTTGAAAAGGCATTCAGTGTTATTCCCATGTTGTACTTATAACTTCTTGGCTTCAAGAGCAAGTTCAAGGTCTTCAGACAATAACCAAAAGAAGGTTGTGGACGACTGAACACATGAGAAATGGAAAGAAGGTATCATATGAATCTTTGCAGCTGCTTCCAAATCTTTAATGTGTGGAGCTTTTCAGTTAACTTTGCTTTGTTTCAAAGCTGCTTCCATGTTTCTGGTGCTACCATTCTGTCAAGAATGCTCAATTACTGAGTACAACTAAAAGAAAAATTACGACACATCAACTCTAGTTTTCAGGACTTGGCAGATATATAATTGCTTATTAAGTCATGGGAGGAAGTGTTTGAAGCTGAAATGTATCTAATTTCCAGATGTAGCTTTTCATGAACTAAAAAAATGCACATATGTAGCACTCATCAAATGCATCGGACTATCTCATACCAAAAGAAATTTCTGTACATAAAGATTAACTCTGAAAGTAAAAAACCATCACAACATCATTTTCATGCTTTAATATTTGAGCTCAAAACATCAATAACCAAGAGATCAAGTACCATATCTAAGAACTAAATACATGAAAAGAAATTCCAAAATAAACCTTAAAAACCACACAAAACAACTGAGGTTGTAATCGATCAGAAAAAAGAAAAAAAAAACAACTACAACAACAACAATAACGACAACAAAAAGTGTTCAGCAATGAAGGAGACTGATGAAGAATACAACCAGAATATTTTAAGTCAAGATTTGGAAAGTAGTTCAAATAAATCTAGGCTTTTATTATTAGGATTCTTATAATTATTAGGATTATTTCTTTAGGATTCTTTAAGGATATTCCTAGTTATTCAGGAATTATCTTAGCCTCCCTATATATAGAGGCCTTTGTAGTTGTTTATTTGCAGAATTGAGTTAATAAAAATTGAAAGCTTTTGCTTCTCTCCAGGTTTGTGTGATGCAACCTAAACTTAGGTGTGATGCCTAAGTTCTCTGGGTGTGATGCCTAGAAACCCTACTGGTGTGATGCTAGTAGTTCTATCCCTTCTCTTCTTCAGCTTCTTATTCTAAATCCCTTTTCTTTCTAACAATCGAGACTGTTGCAAATAAACCCCAGTTTTGCAGTTCTTTTGCCTCTTGTCCTGCATCAGAGACACATTCCCAATACAGCTAATAACTCAACTTTAATTAATGTATATCATAATTTCTCCACGTACTCATCATAAATCATTTGTAGACAAACAAAATGAAATGTTGAGACATTTTATGTCCAAGCAGACTCATTATTACCAAGAAGTTCTGGGATGATTTAAAACTCTGAACACCTCATTGTGATGCTTCCACCTGTTTCTGAAAGCAAATAAGTAGCAGTCAGAAAAAGCTAAATATACAATATAAAGGCCATAGTTACATCAGTTACTCCTACTGAAATGCAGCTAGGCCATTCAGGTCAGACATATCCAACAATGCTTACCTGTTGCAGTCCAACTCAATTTATTTTCTCAGATGCTAGAGTTTACTACGGTGGTCCAAGCGAAACTAAGAAACCTATTGAAGAAAAAGCACACTATACTGGCCTGACCAAACCTAAATCTAGCTAAATTGATCCATTGGTTGCTCTATGTGACAACTTCATACGAAACCAACATTTCGTGATAATGTACTAAAGATGGCCATATGTTAACAATGGTCCCATATGATCTGATAATAATTGCAAATTTTAGTTCATCCAAACCACTAACAATTGAATACCAAGCCTCTATAAATAAGAGGTGAATTTTAGAATTATTCTCCAAGTTTTTTTGCATGGAGATCAAGAAAACAGTAATTGTAAACATACGTGCATGAATTGTTATTTATACATTTGAGCACTCTAATTATGCTTTTGGCATCCTACATCTCTTTTAGCATGCTCATGTCACTTTCCATATCTGATGTCTGGGCCAAACTATAACAAAATAAAAAAGAGAGAATAATAATAATAATAATAATAATAATAATGCTCAAGGTTTAAAAGAACATGAAATACCTCTTCCTTCTTGCCTTTGCCTATGGTGAAAAACTTGTATCCACTAAAGATAAGTACACCCCATCCAGTCAAAGAGACAATTACAAACTGCAAAAGTACAGAATACAGTGAAAAATAACTTCAAAATTTCATGTATCCAGTAATTTCTCGTATATATTAATGGTTCCAAGAACAATCAATACCCAGATTCGTGTTCTTCCTGTCCCCAAGTTCTTCCTTTCTCTCGAATCAGTCGTTTCCTTCAATTTCAGATTGGAATGAAGATATGATATTCTTCTTTGCAGCACCTAGTGCTATTTTGTATCTGGACAACCAATCCAAATGTTTGTTGGATAGTGATCTGCATTGCATGTACAGTAGACACAAAGAATTGGTGAACAGGTTGATTAATAACCATGAAATTGAAAACTTTAAGAACTCAACTTTTATTCGTGTTCCTTGGCAATTCTGATGTTTCAAATGCTAGTTACTTTCAAATCAGCATTTCATTTGCACTTTTCAAAAATAGCAAACTAAATTAATACTGAAACTCAAATGTATAAATCTTAGCAATGTAGAAATTGAATTAATATATGCCATACCATGAAGCACTCCATCCAAGCCTTCATAAGCTACAAGTTCATATATAAGAAGGTTACAATGTGGAGCAGTGTAATATCCATTAAGAGTCACGATGTTCCGGTGCTTTATATTCCCTAGTGCTTCAATTTCCGTCTCAAATCTTTGATCTCTATCTGCATTTCCTCTGTTCAATCTTTTCATAGCAAAGGCCATGGTGTCATCCTGTGTAAGTATATAAATTGTCCCATACTCTCCAGAGCCAATGATGTCCTCGTTGCTTAACTTCAATGTCTTCTTTAAGAACATATCTGATTTGAGCAATTGGATTACTGGTGCCCTGAACAAAACCATTTTGCCCCCGTTAATAGACATTACAATAACCCTTCTTTACAATACAAAGCTTACAACTATCAACTTATGCAATTTAGAGTGAACCTTAACAATTTCCATCATTTACTGAAATTCTTAGCATCCAAATCAATTTATAAACAACTCCACAATTGCATATTAATTTTATGTCAATGTTCCGGGACAACCAAACTAACATGCCACTGGGAATGATTCACAATTATAATCATAAGACATAATTGAATTTTCACAGTCCAATACAATTCTACTATAGTTGATATTGATTTCCAAATATCAACTAACCATATATAGCAAAAAGCTAGCTATAAATGTAGAAACCAATTCTCAACAACTCTACTACTTGCATGATCAAATCAAATGAAATTCCAGAACACTACCTTTTCATTTTTCTTTGAGAATCCATGAAAATTAAAGCATAATCCATAGTGATGACAGGAAAAAAAAATAGAAAATATGCAATTGGAAAACCAAAATTAGTTAAATAGGAATGGGAAAGGAAATAGTAGAGAGCAACGATTACTAGGAACCAAAAAAATTAGTTGTTTGTTCAAGATACCTGCAAAATATAGAAGAAAAAACCCTATCAAATTGGGGATCATAACTGAAAACAAAGGCAAAAAAAGGGAAAACCACATATACCTGAGCATCATTCCATCATCAGTCTTCGAAAAACAACGAAATCATCCCCAATCTCACTGCAATCAGGCTTCAAATTGAAGGCCTGCTCTAAAGCCCAGTTGATTCTGCCAGTCTGTCTCCTATGCCAACAACACAACCTGCCTCGTCTCTTGTTGCTTCTTTAGGACTTCAACCCAACCAAAAATTGTCATTTCCAGAATTCATTTCTTTACTCAAATCATGAAGCATAATTGAAAATACCAAATTTCTTTCTCCAAATGTTCTTGACAACCATACAAGCAAGTAAAATTGCAACAAGATCTATCACACTACGACCATATTAAGCAAACCCAAAATCATCCAACCAAAATCCATATCTAGTACACTGAGAGTTGAGCAGAGAGAAAGACATAAAATAGAGAGCTACCTGATAAGAAACATGAAGACAAAAGCCCTCAGAAACCGAATTGGAAGCGAAAGTCGAAGACAAAGGTCCTGAATCAACGAATCCGAATTAAAAATGAACTCAAATTTCCATAAATTTACAGAACAAGGATCTGAATCAGAGCAAAGGATTGGTTACTTGGAAGAGTGTGCAAGTCTTTTGATGCGTCGTCGAACGGTAAGTCTTCCGAATCCAGAGCACCATTGAAATGGTGGTGGCTTTTACTGTTTCTGTCTCTGTGAAGAGGCGAGGAGGTCGGCGCAACGGTAAGTCTTTCGAATCCATAGCACCGCCGAACTGGTAGAACTTTAATGAGCGATCGGACGGGAGAGCTACGTCAGTAGCGGGAATGAGCAATCCGGTGACGACGTCTCGCCTTGTCTGTCTGAGCTCATCCACAGCTTCCTCAAGGAACAAGAATAGTCTTCGGATTCGTGGTCGAGGGACGACGACGATTATGACTGAGATCTGAGCCTTAACTCATCGAATGAGAATGAGGGAGCAGGGGTTGAACTAAGCAAGGATGAGTGAGAGTCAGAGGTTTGTGTGGGAATGGAAAGAGGCTGGAGCTAAAGGTTTGTGCGAGATTGACCTAATTTTTTTAGCCAAGAATTTTTTTTTTTTTTGAGCTTTTCAGACAACAGATGTTATTGTTGCTGTTGTCCGGGTTTTTGGAATTTCATTACATTCCATCTTTATGACCATGCATGTGTTGGATAAGAAGAGAACAAACGACCGGTTTAACAAATCTGTGATCTGATGAACTCAGACGACAGAAAAATTCGATGTGTTGTCTGATAAGTGTCGTGTGATTCACTTACTCTAGTAGTGTGATGTTAATTTGAAGCACCCCAATCAGGTTTCAAGTTTTGGATGTTGCTGTTCCTGAATATGCTAGGCACTTGGATGATGGTCTTTATCGAGCTATAGATATATATATATTTAAAGTCGCACCCGTGGTTAGCCGAGGCTGAAAGAGAACGTACAGCTCTGCAGGTTGATGGACTGCCAGAACCTTAATTTCCTTGGAAGCTTGCACTCATGCTGCCCAAAATGAGAGGCTACCATTAAGAATAGTTGTTCAAGTTCTCTTCTTTGCTCAGTTTCAAGTTAGGTCTTCAATTGCCAGCTGCTTTCTGGTTTCTGACAATCTTGATGGATCAAGGCAGTTAAGAAATGGGTTCTCTAGCTTTTTGGGGTCTAATGAGGGAAGAGGTTGGGAGACCACTGTGAAGAAGAATCAGGTTTTGAAGGCCGAGACGGATGGTATGAGAATGCGTGTATCCGAGCTTGAGAAGGAGTGTTCCAACGTGAGATAAGAGATCAAGAAGTGGGGAAATATAACGAAGAAACTTGGGTTCAAGATCAAATCCCAGATCAGTGTTACCTGGATCGTGGGTCGTTGCGGTACGGGTACGTGGTACGGGATCGCTGGGTTTGTCGGCTCGATCGGTCGGCTCGATCGGGTACGTTGTGCAGTGCTCAAGAGGGATCTGTTAGCAAACAGCTCGACGAAAATGGAAAAGGTGAGAAATTAAAGGAGAGGCATGGAAAGCACAAGAAAGCCTCCTTAAAAAGATGAATGAAGACTTTTGTTTTTAGCTTCCTTTTAACTCAATTTATTTTGATTTCAATTCAGAGACTAAAATCCCACTTCTGATTCTCTATGGTATACCTGTTTAGCTGTATCATTATCATCTTAAATTATGTGTAGTGGAGCTGGATAGCAAAATCTACTCTGTAATTTGTTTATTGTAATAGTAGCAATCTCTTTTTCTCAAAAAAAAAAAAAAAAAAAAAAAAGATACCTATGGAAGTGGGGGCATAAGCATTTGTAAGGAAAATTGAACATGGTAACGTTTGTTTATCAAAATTTGGACAAAATCAAAATCTTTACGTTGGTTTTGGCCAATTTGACAAGGACAAATACAATAATAATAAGCAAAAGCTATTATCATATATAACAATGGTAATTAAGGAATCCCAAGTAGCTGAGAAAGTTCATGAAGGGCTAGTTTGAGATTGCTGTGACTTAAAAAAAAAAAACTACTGCTGCTGTATTGTGAGACTAAGCAGTTGTGAATTAAAATAGTTTCGTGTTTGGTAAATAATATTTTTAAAAGTGCTATCAGTACATAGAACAACTTCAGAACTTGTTTTGATCCACAACAGCTTCTAAAAGTAACCTCTAGATTGCTTCTAAAATCTGCTATCAGTGACTTATAACTTTCAAATAAAGCTGTTTTTTATTTATTTACCAAATACAATAAAATCTAAGATTTTAAACAAAAGCTGTTTTTCTTAAAAGCGAAGCAATCCCAAATGAGGCCTAAGTCAGTTCAAGTAAGTCCAACTTTAACTTTCTCTCAAAACCAGTGCAATAAATCAAGAACCAGCTCATCAAAAAGCTTCAATTATGTCACACAAAAAAAAAAAACTAAACTAAACCTTGCAGTCCAATCAAACAAAGATAAAAACTTGGAGTAGAAATCACAGAGATAGAGCAACACTACTTCATAAAACACACTTACACTAAACATTAGTACAAGAAATCAAACTAACTACCTACTTTTTCTGGGTTCAACTTCAAGAACTCTAGCTTTTGAAGCTTGATGAAAAACATCAAAATGTGGGTCTTTGAGATCCACATGAATTGATTGAGAACAAAACCAGAAACAGAATCAAGCAAGCTGTTTTTATTTTTTGTTAAATAAGGTTTCATCCATGATGTTATTTCTTTATTTGGCTTTTAGACTCATACACCATACAACCAATGGGATTTTTATTTTTGTTAAATAAGGCTTCATCTTGCTGCTATTTCTTTGTTTTGTCCCTAGACTCATAGTCTCATACACCATACACACTTATCTTGACCCTAGTAAAAAAAAAAAAAAAAAAAACTGCAACCCCCACCACTTAACCAAAATAGTAAGCCCGTAACCCAATTACCTAATTACAAGAAACTTCTACATTGTCATTTCTATAGATTTAGGTAAAAAAGAGTAAGCCACATCTCTATAGATTTTCTAGTTTATTTTTGTTTGATTGTTTTTCTAGGGAAGTTTATTGAATGTTTTTCTTATAACTGATTGCAAAAAGTTTTGCATATTGAGAAATGCAATGATAGAAAACCTATCTTTTTTTTTTTTTTTTGAATAAGGGCCCGTGCGGCTGCCCTCAAACCTTGATTAATGAAACTGCAGAATACATGGGGGGGGGGGGGGGGGGGGACATGGTGCCTGTAGATACCTTTACTAGCAAACTAGTTTGCTATCTCACCAAGCATAAGTAACACCCTCTTAGTGGGCCCACAAGCCATGGTAGGACCCAATCGCAATATGCATCTCGTAGACCGATGTCCAAACTACGCCACGGTAGTCGGAAGAGCCAATACCTAAAGCCACCTTCCCGGCCTTGCCAACATGTCTCCACAATATGGCTTTCTAGACAAGAATAGTGGTTTCTTATCCCACATTGGAAAACATGTAAAGGAGAGGGGTTCCCTTACCTATAAAAGGGACCCTCTCCTCCCACTTAAACATGATCCCAATACACACTTTGTAATCCTCTTTGGGTTGCAAGGCCCAAACACACATAGTACAATATTCAAGTGGACGTAGTCTCCCGCTAATGCGGAGACGAACCACTAAACTTCTCGTGTGTGTATGTGTGTGTGTGTCTCTCTCTCTCTTTTACGTTAATTAGAGTCACCGATTTCAAACATCAACATTGGCGCCGTCTATGGGAAGCCAAACAAAGGATTCGTCACGTACCATGAACTTTGACCAGTAAGCGTCCAGTCAACGCTTGGTCAACTTCAAATCAGGGTTGGTCAACGCCCATTAGGGTCGGTCAACTCTGAATAAGACTTGGTCAAGGCTAGTCAAGCTAGCCTGGTCAACGATGATAAATAGCGGTCAATACCCATCTTAAAAAGGTCAATGCTGCAAAAAAAAAAAAAAAAAAAAAGAGCTTGGTCGCCAACTTTTTCAGCACACCTAGAAAACTACTTTGGGCACTAATGCCAACTCCATCACTGCTAGCTAGAGCTTCACCGCTGACGAAACCTCTGCTGCAACTGTCAAGAGCACCAGTCTCTGCTAGGCCTACCATCCATCGCCTCCGCTAGCGAGCTCTAAGTCTCCGCTGATTGCCAGCCATCTTGACGCACTGTCCAAGCTCCTCCGCTGAGCTTCATCAGTGGGAAACTTCCTCCGCCAAGATTCGTCAGCGGGAAACTTCTCCGCTAGGCTTCATCAGCGGAAACAAAGCTACGCTAATCTCCATTAGGGGCAGTTCTTCCGCTAAGATACATCAGCGGCAATTGACCGCAATTCTCTTTCGCTAAGCTCTATCAGCGGCAACTACCACCCTTCATCACGCTCCGGTTGCAGTCAGACAGATGAAATCATTTCTCATCTTCATCTTCTATCAACATCGACACCCACCACACAGAGTCTTCTTCTTGGCTCAATTACTTGCCCAGAAACAAGAAACTGATTTCAATGGCAGCTGTAAATCAGACGTCAATCACCATCACGTCATCTCCATTCTTGACGTTGCCTTCAGTCTCAATTTGGGAATGGCCCTCAGTTATCGCGCAAATATCCAATTGATCAAATTGAACTTAAGGTCTTCTCAATTGATCGATCAGCTCTTGGCTATCCGTGCAAATCTCCACCTCAAAGATAAGCTTCGTTGACTTTCACTGGTCTCTCATTTGTTTATAAACATAAATCACTGCTTGCTGCACTGCTACACGTGGCCATCTGTAAATTGATGTCTTATAACTTGAGTAATTAACACACGTGTGCACCCCTGCAAGTGTACAGCTCACCTTGGCATGCATAGCTACGTACATAGCTTACACACATATTTAGTGCATGTCCGCTAGCCACGTTATTTGTTTAAGTACTTGCAGCCACATATATGTTTAAATGTTTAATTACTTGCAGCCATGTCCGCTAGACACATTTTTTGCACATGGCTTACACATATATGTTTAATTACTTGCAGTCATGTCTGCTGGACACATTATTTGCACATGGCTTACACATGTGTAATGACTTGCTGCCTTGCGGTGTCTATAACCATCTCTCTGCTTCTCATACATATACCTACATTATTTTTATAGTCTCAAGTACATCGTTCATGATATATGTGAGCCCCGGAAAATTTATCGAGCTTAAATTGAGATTTTTCGACAAGTTATTTATTTACGATCTCGATAATTGTCAAAGTGCTCAAGGAAATTTTCAGAAATTTTCCTAAAGTGAAATCCTCAATCTAAGAATTGGATAAAAAGGTACACGACACGATGAGTTCGTGAAAATTGTCTGGAGATTTTTCAGATACCCGAGTTAGTTTTTTACGAATTTTGGAGGTTTTGAGGTTTTGGGAATTAATTAAGAAAATCAACGTTGCAATCAAGGCAGTCCGTTAGCCACCGATTGATCTCAACCGTCCAACAACAATTGAAGGATTTTATAAATGGGCCTGGGATCAGAGGAGTGATCTAGAAATCTCGAGAGAGAAAGACTGGAGCTTATGACCCGAAAGAGAGAGAGACGACCGGGAAGGGAAAGCCGACCGGAACTCTCACCTCCGGTGGCCGATCGACTATGCAAGACCACCATTCTCTTCCTCTCATCGTCGTCATCACGCCTGTGGCCTCGGATCTTCCATGCATCCGATGAGGAAGAAGAATCGACGGTGAGAAGGTCCGACTGCTCCGGCGACTTTCTGCAAATTCAGGCGACCGATATGTGGTATGAAAATCGCTCCTCTCGCCATGCTCTACACGTTAGAGTACTTAGTTTTAGAATTAGATTAAGTTCTAACGATTTGCGTTTTGGGTAGTTTCGGCTCCGTCACGATTCTTCGACACCGGCGTCTTTTCTGACGCGTTTGGGCTTGGTTTCTGGTTCGATTGGTTCTCTAAACAAGGACTAACCTCAAGTGGGAGTTAAGCTCTGAAGATTTCTAGGTTGTGGATGTCGAAGCTTGGATACTAGTTCATTATCGAGTTCTTCCTCGAAATTTTAGAAGGCTGTTGCCGAGTTAGATAATAGGCTTCGATTCTCCACCTGAAATTTCTACCCCAGAAGGTAAAATCGAAGTTCTGCACTTTTGGTACTCTTGATAGATTGGATGAATTGTTGTACTGTGGTTGAAATTGAAATGGACTGGTTATGAGTTTGATAATTGTTAAAGTTGTCTCAGTCTTGGTGTTTGGATTTATGATTGAATTGGGATATCGTGATTACATGATGTTTCCCTGTAAAATGGATGACTGGTGGAGTATGAGTTAATTATATTATGTTGTTTCGTTTGGAGTTTGGTAATTGTTGATGAATCTGTGTTCCACGTTAGTAATTGGTATTACAGTTCAAACTGGGATTATGTTGTGGAAACTAGCCTAAGTAGTAATGTGGGTGTCCATAGTAATTCCGTTGAATTACTATGCGACATATTTACGAAGAGAATAAGAATCGGACAATGTTTCAAATTCAAATGATAAGTTCGGAAATTGGTCGGTATTCCAATTTCAAGGAAGTGTCAAGTATATGGGACAAATTGTGAATGTAGTCGTGATTGGTCAAGCTCAGTCAAACAATGGTCAAAGTTGGTCAACTAGTTAAACCAGGAAACGTTGATTGTACGATTTGTTAATTGTCGAGATTTCAGTTATTAGTTCAATGAGATATTAAATATCGAAATGTCGGAATTTAGGACTCCAGTTACCCGAGAAACGGAAGGTTCGCCACTCTCGGAGGACGTGAGAGAAAGCGTCGGAGTTTAGGTAGGGGATTCGGGACTCTCCTTGGTTAGTAGTTTTCTTATCTATTGTTATTAAAGTGATGCATGTTAAGTGGTACGGTTTGGTTAAGTTAAAATGCAACGCATACTAACCAAATCGTGAGAAATGTGATGGCTTGAGGGCGAAAGGGGCACTGACTTCCTTGGGTTCGATTCCCTAAACCTCCGGAGGTTAGCTACACCTGTCGGACGGTAAGCGATGACGACCCGATCCGTGTATGTAGCTACGTAGTGGACGCTCTTGCTACGCTTACCTGGTGATAAATTAATTTGAGGTAAGGTCGTGTAGTGGGTCTATGGGACCGGCCATCAGGTAATATTTGGATTTGGCGCCGTATTTATTTAAGCATCATGCATCAGTTTTCAAGTTGAAAAACATTAAAGTTTGTCGTTCCTTTAAAATATTTGGTTTAAGCATGTTTTCATATTGGGATCCCAAATATATATTTAGTGGTTTAAAACCTAGTCGTGGTAGAGTTCCTGTAAGAGCAGCGAGGACGAAAGCTTACTCCTACAACAGTGTGGATGCAGGTATTGTGCACTGGTGACAGGACAATAGCAGACGGAGCTGGGTGTGCGGAACAAGTTCGGTAAATTTTGTCGTTTAGACTTTGTTCTAAATTCTATTTCTCGAACTTCATATTCCGAGACTTGTTGATAGTTAACCTTGTGTCAATTTTGGTTGAGTTCTCATTTCCTTGAAGTTCGTACCTCGTGTGTGAGAATTCATTTCAAGTTCTAGACGAATGAAATAAATTTTAGCAACTCAAGGATTTTCAACTCAAAAATATTTGTAGCTTCCGCTATGTTTATACGAAAAGTTTTCAAACAAAATGCGGTTCTCTAGAATGTAAATCGAGTGTTCGATTTATGTTTTGGAGGCTCGCGGCACTGTAACGTGCTTAAGCTGGTGAGGTGCAGCTTGGGGCGTTACAATATATGTGTGCCCCCAGCGCCCTAGTACCACTAAGTATGGGACACATCAATTGGTCCGCGTACAAAGCATGCAAGTCTGAACTTATGCCATCAAAATTATTGTATAGTTTTAAATACGTTTGTGAGGTGTCATGGAAATCTCATGCTTATTACTATGCATTTGGGGTTGTGGATACATATACACCACTACATAATATGCCTGTCAAATGGTCATCACACTTACGCCATATGATTATTACATTTGCATATAAATGATTCATTTTCACCATCACCACCATGCTTCAACGGTCATCGCAAATAGTGAGAGTTTGTATGTTCCCCGCAAATTCGACATTCAAAATAGAAATATATGCATGGTATTTGTCATGAAACACTACATTTGCTTGTACACTTTTCTTACAATTTTATCAAAATACATACGCAAATTATTGATGTTGATTTTACAAATACACATATTAATCATCAATTTTGCTTCAAGGAAATTCAAACTATTTCTATCGAGCATGCAACCGCAACTATGAGTTGACGTACATTATCGGAACACTTCATCCGCCAAAGCAATTGAGCGACATGCTTGGACTACTCCAACATGATTTGGGTACTCATATCAATACCAACTCCAACTTGCTCCAAATTGGCATAAGATAAGTAACTATATCTCATCTTTTACGCTCTTGCAATTAGAGCCATTTCCATGTCTTTACATGCTTTTACTACTTCTAAGCATGCCTACAATATATCACACTTGATATGCATTTACATGTCTCCATGATCCTTAGCATGGTTACAATAATGCAAAAATATTATTAGCATCCACATTACAAGTACATGGTACACATGCCTTGTTTCTATTTAATTACAATTTAATTAAATAAACATGTGACCATCAAGCAAACTATGCCATGTCGAGAAACATTGTGACACTTGTGACTTAATAAAACATGCTTGGATAACACTTGCAATGGTTACGCTTGGGTATTGAGCATGGCCACGACTTGCTTGGGCCACGCCCTGCATGCTCGCACAGCGCCTATCTGCTCAACTACACCCAATTTGCTTGAACACAACCTAACTCGCTCAAACACATCCAACATGCTTTAATTAAAGTTCCTAGTTCACAATGCTTCATACTATTCACCGGGAGCTACTCCCAAAATTTTATATGGACACCCATCACACTTGCAATTATCTAATATGCATGTCTCATGGCTATAGGATCCATATATTATTGCTTGCCATACTTATTTGTCATTGTTCATACAATTACAAACTTTACATAAACTCTATATGTAAACATATGGTCTAGCCTCCGGGCACCATACTTTGTCAAACTTTCCCCACGGGAAAGAGATCTAAATGGGTCTAGACTACACGAGTCCATGGTCTACGACCAACCGCCTTGCGATAAGGCAACGCCTCATAATGACAATGACCGCTACGCAACATTGCAGTCAAGCTTTTCTCCTCCAGGAAAGAGTAAAGAGACTGGTTAACGTAGCCCACAGCAGTCATTGATCAAGCAGTTAACCCTTAACGCTTGGGTATCAAAGATTAGGTTCGCTACCTAATACCTACTGGTTAAACGCAGCTCCCCTCATCAAACAATTTTTCGACTATACGAAGGTTTATAGCCAGGAGTGGGGGACTCCTTGGAGGGACTAGCAGGGGTCCACCCGAAAGGGCATAAGCGCTCGCTCCGACCAATTCTAGATGGACGACGCACTTGCACTAATTATGCTCCCAATACGGCATAAAGCTACGCTTTGGTATCAACCCCCCTCAAGAAAACCCTCTTACTTAGGGACTTCGGGGACTTGTACATACAGCCCAACATAATTAGCAATGGTTACGTTTACGCCTCAGGGCATCACATTCGAGCTTCCCGCTCACGAGCTCTAACTCTCATGCCTTAGCAGCATCCCCGAGCTTTCACGCTCTTGCCTTAGCGGCACCGCCGAGCTTTCACGCTCTTGCCTCAGCGACACCCCCGAGCTTCTGCTCACGCCTTGGCGGCACTCACTCCTTCGCGGCACCCCCGAGCTTCCCGATCATGCATTCGCTGCACTCCAGAGGTTCCTGCTCCCGAGCTTCCGCTAACTCCTTCGTGGCACCCCCGAGCTTCCCGATCACTCCTTCGTGGCACTTTTGAGCTTCAGCTAATACCTTCGCGGCACCCCCGAGCTTTCACTCACGCCTTCCCAGCAACCCCGAGCTTCCGCTCACGCCTTCCTGGCAACCCCAAGCTTCCGTCCAAGCCTTCCCTGCAACCCTGAGCTTCTGCTCACGCCTTCCCGGCACCCCCCGAACTTCCTGCTCACGCTTTCACAGCACCCTCGAACTTCCCGCTCACGCCTTCATGGCACCCTCGAGCTTCCCGCTCACACCTTCCCGGCATTCTCAAGCTTTACACTCATATCCCCTCGAAATAGTACACGTTAATGGAACATTGAATCCTTTTACCATTTGTCGTTTGCAATAAAACGAATTCTTTTCCCGTTCCATTAACACGAGCAACAACCAAACAAACACAAGAGTTTGCGTATTCATCGTTCACGAATTACAAGCGCTTGCCTTCATGGCACTCATGCAACTTAGACTGAGCATAACCTCGTCAACTCGACTCGTTTGTTTTATTGCAACCACCACGCGAATCATGTGCAATTCATGTGCTTATTGGTGATATGTGCACACAACCATATGCGTTCTCAAGTTTGCACTTCATAATCGATCGCACTCGGTGCCATTCACATGTATACATCAACATGTATCATGCACCTCATACATTCGCATATGCCAATGCATATCAATGCAACTCACATACGTTGCTCAATACAACAAGCATTCTACATATGCGTGCTTTTGTTTTTGTTGTTCAGGTTAACGAGTCCCTTCTTGCTTACGGAGTTCGGGAACTTGTAAGGGCTAGGAGCCTCCCGGATGCTACTTGTGCTTGATGACAACATGTGTATAACTCCCCAACCAAGAAACTCCTCTTACTTGGGGACTTTAGGGACTTGTAGATACCTCTACTAGCAAGCTAGTTTGCTATCTCACCAAGCATAAGTAACACCCTCTTAGTGGGCCAACAAGCCATGGTGGAACCCAACTGCGACATGCATCTCATAGCCCGATGTCCAAGCTACGCCACGGTAGTCGGAAGCGGCCAATACCTCGCAAGGAAGCCACCGTCCCGGCCTTGCCAACATGCCTCCACAATATGGCTTTCTAGACTAGAATAGTGGTTTCTTATCCCATATTGGAAAACATGTAAAGGAGAGGGGTTCCCTTACCTATAAAAGGCACCCCCTCCTCTCACTTAAACATGATCCCATTACACACTTTGTATTCCCCTTTGGGCCGCAAGGCCCAAACACACATAGTACAATATTCAAGTGGATGTAGTTTCCCGCTAATGCGGAGACGAACCACTATACATCTCGTCTCTCTCTCTCTCTCTCTCTCTCTCTCTCTCTCTTTTACGTTAATTAGAGTCACCGATTCTAAAGATCAATAGTGCCTATACCCCAGATTACAATGTGCATCAAGAGAACTTCCTGAAATAATAACAATAGCCTCAACTAAAACAATGTATTCTAACAAGCACCAACTAGCGAAGAGTGCACTATTGGCTACTCTATTCTCTTCACAATTGTGGTGACATACTGATAGCTAAATTTATAAGCTATTGATTTTCCTTATTCTCCTGCAAATATGTCAATTGTAATATAGGAAAATACGGGTTTCCCACAGAGGATTAAGTTAAACTAAATGCTTAAACAAAAGTCACAAAACGTGACTGCAGTTCCTACTGAACAGCAGTCGAAAAACAAACTAAAATCCCAATCAAAACAACCCAGAAAAATATGAAAATTTACAGAGTTGTACTAGACACAGAATGCGTCCAGCACAAAAAATTTGGGAATTTTTGGAGTTCTTTTACTATGGAAATAAAATACAGAAAAACAGAGAACAGAAAGAAAAACGAAACAGAAACAGATTTGAGATTGGTTGAGATCAAGATGATGAAACTAGCTAGGAAGGAAGTATCCACCTCTAACAATCATACACAACACACTTTGTCCAATTTACTTCCAATTAACTTAGTTGAAGACGCTCAGATTGGCTTGGTACGCTTGAACACAACCTATTACTCTTTCTTACTTTGTATGCTAGGCAGGAAGCACTCTACACCTAGACCATTCCCAAGCAATGCAACCTAAAGGTAAATTTATTAGATTAAACATGCAAAAATTATTAAGTTTGAAAAGAGTTTGAGCAATCACTAGGCATCGCAAATAACTTAGAGCCTTGCTAGACCTAGGGTTTTGTATACTTGCTAGTGAAAACTACCAATTACTTCTCTAGACAATTTGAGGAATCCAACTATTGATTCATGCATCAAATAATCAAAGTATTAGAATCCTAGCATGCATACTAAGTAGGCCTCCAAAGCATACAAACAAGAATTGATCGATGAGAAATTAGTAAACAAAACCTCAACTTTATTAATTGGAAAACAAATTGAATGTCAAAGCATGTTATGGATCATGTCTAGGGGCTTCAACTGCCCCCTAACTACTGGAAATTTAGTTACACATGATGAGAATCAAAAACACAATGGAGTTCATGAAGAAAGAAGACAACAAAAATCAGAAAATTAGAAAATATGGATCGGCGATCGATCTCGGAAATTCCAACGATCGATCATTTTTGGTGCGGTTTTGTAGTCTTGCTTCTTGAGCTCTAGTGCATCTATGCTTCTTCGTATGTGAGATGATATGGTTCTTCAACGTCCAAGGAGAGATTTTATTCAGTTTGTAACTCTTTCGTTCTTTCCTTTTGAGACTCTCAAGGGGCTTCAACGGTAATCCCCTTAGTTATGTTCTGATTGATTTAAGATTAATTGACATCATTCTATCCAATAGGAGCCGCCAAGAGAATTAATTGCTGAATATCTTTTTCTTCATGTTGCCTTAAGCTTCCTTGATTCATCAAGAGTCGACAATTCTCCATTATTTGCACATATCTCCTTCCTTTTGCTCTTATTTCTTTCCTTGCTTCTGAAAACCTAATAAACATAAAAAACAACTAAATTAACTAGAAAATAAGATAAACTAACAAAGTAAATATGAGAATAACAACATTATTATCGCATTATTATGCTCCTATCACATACCGGAAAGATAACTCTACCATGGAGAAGCATCATTACATATAGCACAGCTTTCCCACTATGTTGCCACTGGAGTATACATCCAGCGGCACTTAGTTTCACCCTGCCACTAGGAGGCAGCGACCATTTGACCAAGCAAGGAACTCGACGCCTACCTAGAGCATACACATTATTACCACTATGAGGTTGCGGTCACTTACCAATGCTGGGAACTCGCCGCCTACCTAAAGCAAACAAGGCACACAAGGTGCATAAACCGGGACAAAACCTATCTTTTTATTTGCTAGGAAATATACAAATTGAAGATTTGTCTCACATTGAAGTTTTGTTTTGTTATCTTTCAATTTTTTTGTTCGCCCCCTTGTAGAAAAAAATTCTCCGTCCGCCACTAACTTCTGATGAGAAGCAGAAATACATGAAGACCTCAGATAAAGATATATTCGAAGGGGGGATGAGGAAGAGTTGGAACACAACATCTTGGCCGCCAAGCAACCAAGACTAATCAAAAGTCCACATGAAGACCTCAGAACAAGATACTGTATTTTCTTATTGTGTGAAGCCACTGTTGGCCTGTAAACTTTTATTATATATTGTTGATATGTATTGCCTTTGGCAGCAAAGCCACATATTGAATACACATAATGTATTTTTTATATTCCTCAGGTATATGCTTGAAGGAATAATATAAATATAAATGCAAATATAAACCAGAAGACGAAAACTTGCAAAGTAATCTAATTGTTGCCTCAGGTATAGGCTTCATAGCTTAATCATCAGGGAAAAAGTAACTGTAAGTGCAACATCTTCAAGTTTAGGATATTCATTGTGAAACGGATCATCCCAAAGATGTAATCAAGTAAGCAAAATAGCTCGAAGAACAACAGACATTTTTTTTGTAAAAATTCATATACTATACGAATAACCTTACAAGGAAGTTGTACCCATGCAAATGAATTGAGCAGGTGTTTCTGCATCAAGGATGACAAAACCTCCCTTCCAAGTAACATGCAGAGTATGAAGATACGAGCGATATAGATGGAGACTAGAAAATATACTGAGGAGGTCTCTTTTTTTACCGTTTATCCCACACATGAGATTTCACTACAAAGCCTAGTGTTTAGAGGTTTAAGGCTATTTTATATGGGGGAGATTTTAGAAGGAGAAGGATCATCAACAAAGATAAGAAAGCCATTGATGCTTTTGGTTCTGATTCTCTTCTACTTCCCAAATGGGTCTATTCCTAGGGCCAAATGCATGTGGTCTCGTGCATGACCGGTTGGTTGAGAGGTTGACCTTAATGGCAACAATTAAGGAGGTGGTTAATGCCATTATCTCGGAGAGATAACCTACAACAAATTTATTTTTGAGATAACCAAAAGTCCAAATTTGATTTATTGTCCTTCACTTGCCTCCACGACTCCCAACCGACCTTGACTTCTTCTGAATTCACTTACACCTGGCCCTATAAATAGACCCATTTGAGAAGCAGAAGAACATCAGAAACAACAGCCTCCTCCTTCTAAAATCTCCTCCATACGAGATAGCTCTCAGCTTATAAACACTTGGGCTTTATAGCGAAATTTCATGCCTGGAATATGCTTTAGAGCCCGAAAAGCTCGTTCTAATAGGTTATTCTGGGTATGAGGGCATGGAGACATGAAGCTACCATCTGCCTCCAATATCTCTGCCGCCAAGCAACCAAGACTGAATCAAAAGTTCACATGAAGACCTCAAATCAAATATTGTATTTTCTTATTGTGTAAAGCCATTGTTGGCCTGTAAACTTTTATTATATAGTCTTGATATGTATTGCCTTTGGCCGCAAAGACACATATTGATCATATTCCCGTTTATTCTATTGGGCCGCAGAATCAAACTTCAACTCACCACACATCGTCAACTAACTGCACATTGCATATCGTCAATCCACACTACTGAAACCCACAATCAAATCTGACTATTTCTCATCAAAGAACATAAATTTACAACTGAGCCATTTAAAAAACCCCAGCTTGGAATGTTTTCAAGGTCCTTGGCGGTCAAGGAACAATGTTTTTGCGATGCCCAGAAGAAAGAACAGCGTTTGATTTCAAAATTTTGAAATCGCATTGTTGAAACCTGTTATAAGAGGTTACCCAGCGATCACATGCGGTGGACGCGCATCTAAGGGTGCAGATGAGCTTCCGTCCAATTTAGCAGTGTAAAATGGACGAGTGTAACTAGATGCGCGTCTGTGCAGTTTATCAGTGTAAAATGGACGGCCCAGATACAATTACGAATTTTTAAGGTACTGATACCTTAAGGCGCTAAAGGGGAACCCTTAAGTTAATACATCTTGACAATACCGGCTTTTGATGATTATTGCAATGTCCATTGAAATTGATATTGGATATCTGATTCCCCATGTTCACACCCAAAATGGTCTCATTGAAGCTACCATTAAAAGGCTTCAAATGGTATCTCAAGCATATGTTTATGCGCACCAATCTCCCTATTTTCGCTTGGGGCGATACAATATTGCATGCAGCCATGCTTATTTGTCTAAGATCTACCACCACTCAACCATTTTTTGCGTCAGAAATAGTGACTAGGTACAAGCCTGATGTCTCGCACTTATGTAGTTTTGGTGAATATGACTCTCCAACCCATTATATAGAACTCTTGACAGGCGATCTCTTTACTGCTAAATTTGCTGATTCTCACTTTGATGAGACAGTCTTTTTGTCATTAGAGGGAGATAAGAACACTAATGTTCAACGAGAACGACATGAATTATCATGGTCTGTCCCCAGTTTGTCTCATCTTGATCCCCGAACCGAACAGTTCGACATTGAAGTGCGGAGAATACTCGATCTTCAGAATGTACCAGAATCGATGCCTGATGCATTTTTTGATATCACTAAAGTGACATATACCTGGTACAAACATGCCTGCAGGGATTGATGTCCCCACAAGAGGACACGACGTCGACCTAAAATGACTTGGGCACCGTGCCACCACCCTTATTGCTGGTGGAGATACGGCTCAAGCCGTGGCTTCCACTAAGAAGCTCAGGAAGAGCTTAGGTTCGATGGATTCTCACCCTAGGAAGAAAGCGAGTTTGGCACAGCTAAATCCATTAATCATCGACACTGAAAATTCATCTCATGAGAGTATTCTGAATTATGGTTATGTCCACGAGACACCGTTTGCACACCTCAATGTCTGAACCAAATCCTAAGAATAGAGAGATCTCCATGAATTACACTAGTGTACATGAGATGTAGAAGAGAAATTCTATTATCCTTGATGAAGCATTTGCATACTCTCTTGCACAAGGAATTATAGAACATGATGATATCGAACTTCGCTCCGTTGAATAATGCCAACAAAGAGCGGATTGGCCTAAATGGAAAGAAGCGATCCAGGCTATATTGGATTCACTAATAAAGAGAAATGTATTTGGGCCAGTTATGCCTATACCCCCAAATGTAACGCTTGTTGGATATATATGGGTCTTTGTTAGAAATTGTAATGACAAAAATGAGGTTATAAGATATAAATCTCGCCTCGTGACTAAGGCTTCTCACAAACCGGTATTGATTACAAGGAGACATATTCTCCCATAACGGATGTTATAACGTTCCGCTACCTTGTCAGTTTGGTAATTTCTGAAAAATTTGATATGTAGCTTATGGATATAGTTACAACATATCTCTATGGGGATTTAGATCCAGAGATATACATGAAGCTTCCTGATGGACTTTAATTACCCAAGTCAAGTGGCTCTAAACCATGGAGTTCATTTGCAATACGATTGAGATGCTCACAATATGGATTGAAATGATCTGGACGTATGTGGTATAACTATCTAAGTGGCTACTTGAATAGGAAGGGATATGTCAACAATGAATTATGCCCATGGATTTTCATTAAGAGGACAAGTTTTGGATTTGTAATTGTTGTGGTATATGTCGATGACATGAACCTAATTGGGACTCTAAATGAGTTAAAGAAAACAGCTAAGTATTTGAAATCTAAATTTGAGACAAAAGATCTTGAGAAGACAATCAAGACATGGTTTTATCTCAAATTAAAACTCGAGCACCATAGTGATGGAATATTATGGCACGTTTACTTACTTGGAATGGAAAATAATCATGAATCGGAGACAAGTGGAATGGGAGAAGAAAGGAATCGGTATTGATTCCAGAGGAATGATTCCTAAACCCATCTCCCCCCTTCGTAATCGAATTTCTGAGTATTCAGGAATCGATTCCTGATAAATAGGTGGGACCTACACCAATTCCGATTCCTTCATGTGTTAGTAAACACAGGAATTCTTTTACCTGGAATCATTCTGATTCCTTCATGTGTTAGTAAACACATGGGTGTTTTTACTCCGTAATCATTTTATTACATTCCATTCCATTCCAAGTAAGTAAACACAGGAATTCTTTTACCTAGAATCATTCCGATTCCTTCATGTGTTAGTAAACACAGTGGTGTTTTTACTCCGTAATCATTTTATTACATTCTATTCCATTCCAAGTAAGTAAACATGCCCTTAGTGCATCAATCAGCTTATGTAATTATCACAAATGATACCTGAACTTATTCTCTATCTTATCGATGATACCTTGTGATGCCGAGGATTTTTGGAATTAAATTTAGTGATTATCGGATGGTTTTGTGGCTCATGGTTGGAGCGGAAGTGTTTCGGATAAATTTTTATTCGAAAAGTATGGTTTTAGGGGGGGCACAACGGTTGACTTTTTGTACGTTGGGATTCTCAGAAAACTTCCTTCACGAAAGTCATAGAGCGCGTCGATATGAGTTCGTGGATATATGGAACTCAAAAATCGGAGTTCTTTTGACGAAGTTATGGTCATTGGAAAAAGTTTTCATTTTGGTATATATAGGATTTTTCCGGAAAAAAATATCAGAAAATTGGAATGTTTCCAAAAAGGGAAAATTTTCTCTCTCTTCGGCCTCGACCTCGGTTTCGCCCTTTCCACTTCGCCGGCATCATTCTTCCTCCTCCGACCACCATCGGACAAGATTTCAATTGGGATTTCTTCGCCTCAACCTCCTCTGCACGTCTGTGGAAGTGATTATTCACGATTCAAGCTGTGGTGGGCACTACAAGGCTGCGAAGAAGCCGTGACAAGGATGAAATTAGGCTTGGGCTTGGGTCGGGCAGGGCCCGAAATTTGGAGAGACCAAGACCGAGCCCGAAACAATCGGTTCGGGCTTTTTCAAAAATGGAAACCGACATAAACCAACCCCAAACGAGCCGGTTCTGTCTTCGACCTTTTCGGACCCAAATCCAGTTTCCCAGCTTTATGCAAAATACACACAAAATTGGGTGAGAGTTGGGGTTTGAACCTCCGACCTCCTACATGAAAGCCTTGCGCCCAACCACTGGAGCACGAGACGCTCTCAGTATAATTAGTGCAAAGTTTATATTTATTTGATCCTAGGTGGGAGAAATGAAACAAAACAAAACCTAGAAGTCCAGAACCCTCTTTCACTTTCTGCTCTCTCTCTTTTCTAGCCATCTTCGTCTTCTTCTTCTTCGTTTTTTTTTTCCCTTTTTTTCTTCCTCCCCAATCCCCATTAATCCATTATGCAGTTCTCTCTGTACCATTTCTTCTTCTTCTTCTTCTTCGGCGACTTCAATCTACTCCACTCCAAGCTTCAAGCTCAGGAGGCCATCAAGAAAAGTTGGAGCGGCATGGGAGAGAAGATGAGTGAGGATGAGATTGATGATCCTAAGCTTAAGGAGTTTTTGCAGGTGAAGGAGTTTCTCAGGTTCACTGGTTCCCAAGATAAGATTACTCAAAGCAACAACTTTCTCTATGTTCCCATGTCCTATGTTCAAATTTTAATACGTTGTTTCATATAGGTTCTGGGTTTCTCTGAAATTCTGCTTTCCAATGATTTAATCCATTTCCATGTTCTTTTCAATTCACATGGCTTATGGGTGTTTACTGAAATTCTGCTTCTTCATTTATGGAGACTGGTTGCTTCAGGAGCCACTGCACATTTGAGTATGGAGGAGGAGTTGGCTTGGGAGGAGAGTTTCGGGAGGCTGAGATGGAGGAGAAATTGGTTCAGGTCGGTCTTTCAGTCCCAGAAAATATCAAGCCCAACACCGACCCGATAAAAACTTTCCATTCTTTTTATGTTTTTTCCTATGTTTTACTTAGTTTTCTTTTGTTAAACTTTTTCTAGGGTCAGGATGATGCTTTATTATGATTGTTTATGTACTTTGAAGTTTTATTGATGGATTTATAATTTCTTTATGATGAATGCTTAATCACTATTTGAATTGATGCTTTATGTTTAAGTTCTTTGATTGACCACCTCAGGGCTTTGCATATAGTAATTGGAAGACAAATTTGAAGGAGAGATGCAATATAATTTGATTAGCTTCTTGTGATTAAGTGTGGTAAATTACATTATTACTTGAGAAAGACTAATGGTTTGCTTGATCCCCTTGTTTTGTAAAGCGTAATGAGTCTTGCATGTTAAATTTATCCCTGAGAAGGTGTAGATATCTCTCACTAGCATGACTAATTTGCTATCTCACCAAGCATAAGTAACACCTTCGTAGGGGGCCCACAAGCCATGGTGGGGCCCAACCGAAACATGCATCCCGTAACCCGATGTCCAAGCTATGCCACGGTAGTCGGAAGAGGCCAATACCTCGTTGGGAAGCCACCTTCCCAGCCTTACCAACATGCCTCTACAATATGGCTTTCTAGACTAGAAAAGTGGTTTCTTATCCCACATTGGAAAACATGTAAAGGAAGGAGCCTCCCTCCCTATAAAGGGAGATTCCTTCCTACTTACTCAACATCCCATTACATCTCATGTAATCCTCTTGGGCCACAAGGCCCAACACACATAGTTAAACTTTCAAGTGGACGTAGTCTCCCGCTAAGGTGGGTGACTAACCACTATACTTCTTGTGTGTGTGTGTGTCTCTCTCTCTCTACTTATTTATCGTTAATTAGACCCCTCGGTCACATACATTAATATTGGCGCCGTCTGTGGGAAGCCAACATAAAGGCTTCATCACGTCCCATGAACTTTTGGTCCTCTACCGTGTCCAGTGGTGACATCTTCAGCTAGCGAGTTCGGCAGCGACATATTCCTCCAGCAAGTCTGCGTCGACATATTCCTCCAGTGAGGCTAGCGTGTCCGGCGGTGACATATTCCTTTAGCGAGGCTACCGTGTCCTGCGGCGACATCTTCCACTAGCGAGTCCGGTGGCGACATTTTTCGCTAGCTAGTCCTGCGGCAAAATATTCCTATGCTAGCGAGACTAGGACAACTCCAACATAATTTGAGCACTTACATCAATTCCAACTCCTACTCGATCCAAATCAGCGTAAGATAAGTGACTATATCTTCCTTCGCTCTTTCAATTTGAGCTAGTGCCATGCCAATGCCATACTTTTACTACTTCTAAGCATGCCTACAATATGTTACACTTGATATGCATTTACTTGTCTTCGTGATCCTTAAGCATGTTCACAACAATGCAAAAATGTTATTAGTAACTTTACTACAAGTACATGCTATACAAATATGCCATGCTTCTATTTAATTGCAACTTATTTAAATAAACATGTGACACTTGCTTAAACAAACTATGCCATGCTTATTTGTTGTTCATACAACTAGCAAGATTTACATGTACACTGTAAATACTTTGTCTGGCGTCTTGGCCACCATATGTTGTCAAACCCTCCCCACGGGAAATAGACCTAAACAGGTCTAGACTCCACTGGTCTATAGTCTACGACCAACCGCCAAGTGGTAAGGCAACGCCTCATAATGACGATGACCGCTACACGGCATTACGGTCAAGCTTTTCTCCTTCGGAAAAGAGTAAAGGGACCGGTTAACACAGCCCGCGGCAGTCATTGATCTGGCGGTTAACCCCCGACGCTTGGGTATCAAAGATTAGGTTAGCTAACTAACGCCCACAGCCTTCGCGGCACCCCTGAGCTCCGCGCTCTCGATCTCTAACGCTCACGCCTCATAGGCACCCCTGAGCTCCGTACCCATGAGATCTAACACTCACACCATCGCGGTACCCCCACTACTACAAAAATCGAAACACACAACACTCATCACACAACAGAACTAAAATTTGTTGTTGTGTGTTAACACAAACTCTATCATACAACAGTACAAATATATTTCTGTTGTGTGAATGTAAGAAAATTGAAAACTTTTTTCTTAGGAAGGTATTGCACAACTGAGTTAAGAAGTTTCCGTTGTGTGAATATGAGGCCTAGATAGAGGGAAATGAGCACATAATTCCCTCCCAGAAGGAGCTCAATTTGAATTATTCATACAACCGTTTTTTTGATATCTGTTGTATAATGAATGTTGCATGAACCTTGAGAAATCCTCTAGGTACACCTAGTGCAAATTGCACAAATTTACACAACAGATTGTCATAGTTCTGTTGTCTGAGTATGGAAGCAAATTGCACAGCGCGGCAAAATTAATTTAACTCAAATGAAACGAGTCACAGGCGGCAAATTTTCCCTCTCAGCCTGTTTTGTAATCATATACTTATCATATACTCATACAACGGTCCATTAATTTTCTGTTCTTGGAGAAACTTGAAGTCTCCCACTAAAGTGCTAAACAACTTATGTAGTCTTTATTGAAATCAATACTCTCGATCAAGGTTCACTCCACCTTTCTTATGCCACCTCTCGTTCGTCTTCTTCTTCTACTATCTTTCTTCCGTTCCTAATATCCCTCTTTCTGCCCTCTCTCTCTCTCTCTCTCTCTCCAAATCTCCCCCAAATTTTTTATCTTTGGCCCTAAAGCTTCGAGCTATCTTGAATCAACCATGGATCTGGCCCCAAAAGAACTTCAATTTCTCGACCTCTCCCCCCAAACAGTCCCCCAAGACCTTCTACCTCATAACCCTAACCCCCAATCCTAGCCCATTATCTCTGAAGGTAGTGTTCAGTTGGAGGTTTTTCCCTGGAGGTTTAGCAATGGCGTATTCGATATCATCAATCTGCAATCTATGGATTCTCGACACACTCACTCACTCTCTCTCTCTCTCTCTCTCTTGTGAAACCTTTCTCTCAGTCTTCCATCTGGTTCACTCCACTTTCTTCCCCGATATACGGACCCAAATCCCCACATCTCCTCCACTTGGGTTCACTCATGTTTTACTTTACTGATGGATTCTGATTCTCTGACCACCACATCGCTATATCCAATAGGGAATGAATCCCCTTTTTTTTTTTCCTTTCTATTGAAGCTGATTGAATTCCAGGTATCGATTAGCAATGGCAGTAAAGCACAGGCTCCACCAAAACAGAGCCGCCAGATCTCATTCCCTACTGCGGTATTTATATTTGTCTTGTTGTTTGGTTGATTTTCTTCGTCAGCCATGGCCTCTACAGCTCCGGTTGGTCCTTGGCACCCTTTCAATTTATTTACTTTGAGAACAGTGTATGTGTGTGTGTGCATAGTTAAATGATTCTGTGGAATTTAGGTTTGCAAATCTCAATTAGGTTTTGCTTTGGCTATTACCTTACTTGCTTGCAATTGCCCTCTTCTTTGCTTTAGAGAAGCAGAAAGAGTGAAAATTGAACGTCCTCTTGTCAAGATTATCTGAAAATCAAGAATGCTACTTTTCTTTCTTTTTTTCTTTTTTGGCTTTTTGAGCTGTGAGCAATGCACATTTATTACAAACTTTGCAAGTGTGTTTTGTGTTTTAAGATAGTGAGTATATGAGTGCACATTGCAGTATTAGGATAGACAGTTTAGCTTTGTCTCGGTACTTAGATGGTCAAGTTTTAAGCAGATTTTGGTGATTGACAACAAATTGTGGTTTGTATCGACAACTATATAAATATATATATATATATATATATATGCCTCTGCTTCTAGCCTACATTGAGGTCTTATTATGTTCTTGATTATGCATACTGTGAAACTTTTTCTTGACAGCTTTCACTTTCACCAGAAGTAAGTGTAACTCGTATTATCTTGGTAATGTAGTTTTTAGCATGTCTTTTTCATACCTACTAGTTTTTAGCATTTGGAAGGTATAGCTTTCTACTAAGCTATCATTTAAGTATGTAGACTCTGTTTTGCAATTTTTTTTAACAAATGTTTTAACTAAATCAACTCACAATTTGAGGTTCTTGTTGGATTTCAATGCAATGGTTCAGGGAAGGGCACACAAGGAGCGATCTACTGATCTAGGTTTGATTGTCAAGTATCCATGTCTACAGATATATTTAGATTCCAGTATGGTTATTAGAGTTCCTACCAGTAAGGTTATTAGAGTTCTGATTCATGGGCGTGAATTCTTATTCTATATGTCTTTTATTTCTTTGTTTTGGTAGCCTAGTGTAATTAAAGACACATTGAATGGTTTATATGCTTCGTGATTTAGTATTGTGATTTATTCCTGGATATGAAAGATTTGTTGATTGATAGTTTGGATTTGTTAGACGTAATGATTTTCAAATGGTCATTCTAAAACAAAGTAGAACTGCAGCATATACAGTTGCCACTTTTAGTTTTCTCTTTCTCTTTGGGATGAATAAGTGACCATGCCTGGTTGCTTTTGTCTCTGACTACTTATAATTCCAATCTGAAACGGCTATGCTTTCTGCAGAATGCATGTTAGCTAATCTTTGATTTGTGGTTGAAGATATAATAGGTTTGGATGCATGCATGTGTGAAGTTTGAAAATTGACTACTGATCGAATTAGATCTTCTTTGACTGCCATTCTTCCATTCTTCCTATAAATTGCTGCAAATTAAAAGAAATTGTTTTGGTTGATGGGTCTCCAAGACCAGGTAGTCTAATACAAGTGTCAAAGCAACTTGATTCCTGTTGAAAACTGGGTCTTTTGAATTGAGTTTATTGAATGATCCATGGAGAAAAGCAAGCTTATATGATGAGAAATGAGCTAAAGATGGGCTTTATCCATCTTTGATGAAGATTCAGGTACATTTTCTGAAAAACCCTTCTTGGAGTTGAAGACAAGTAATGAACAAAGGGATAGGAAAAACAACAATATAATAGTCAATTTTGCAGTTCTTGGTACAATTTCTTTTAAGTTACTATTGTTCTCTTTGTTTTTGTTGCATCGAAGTTGGATGAGAAGTGCCATGTGTGAGCTCAGATGGGTGGCACATGGTTTTCTCTAATTTCCAAGTTTTTCAGACTGTAACCAACCAATACAGGGAAACTAGGGAGGAGGGTTTTAGGTTTTTCAAGAGAATCAGTTGCAGAGTAAAACCACCCTGATTGGTGGTAGTTGTTATTAGAAAAAAAAATGCAGTTGTTTAGGATTAATGGGGACTTGGGAAAGGTGAGTCTCTCTGAAGAGAGAAACAACCCTTTCAGTACCAGCCCTTCAATTTTATATACTATTAAGAAAATATATAATATATCTTCTTCTGCTCACTTTGCTTCCTCTTTGCAGACTAGTTAATTATGTGAGACCTGCTCCTCAAATCTCAAAGCACACTACAGCTTAGATTCATACTGGCTTCCTTCCGATCTACTTCATGCCCTCCTTCCTCTATTTCATGCTGTTTTTCATAGAGCTAGCTTAAAATAAAGTGCTCTATACTTTTCTAGTTTTGAAGTTCTAAATATTCATATACTTAAGCTATAACAGCACTAGAGATTTGAAGATTGTACTTTGTTTCTTGAAAAGTCTTTAATCTTAGATCATTTATTTTGGTTATTCTGGACCTGAAAAGGGTAATCTGTCAGCTTTCTGCTATAGATATTTTTGTTCAATCATACAAAGAAAGCTTGCTCTCCTCTCAAATTTAGCTTAATTGTTTTTTGTTCTTGCTACTTAGGCTTTTGTGGTTCTTCATGTAGTTGAAAAACATACTTGAAGATCAAATGGCTACTCCTTTGTGGTTCTTCAGATTCCCACCACCATTGATTGTGGTTCTTGCTCCATTGCTTATATTGGTGGGTTTGATACTGGGCTTTGGTTTCTACTCCATCTTCCTAACATCTATAACATTTATTGTTGCCCAAGTTCATAGGTAGTTACTGTTTGCTCTACTGATTTGTGCCTATCATTGATTGTTGTTTGGCAGGGTGATGCTGATGGGTATGATTTAGTTGTTGTTGATGCCATGCATAAGGCAACCTATGCAAGTAGAATTTGTCACTCGTGCCGACCTAATTGTGAAGCAAAGTAAGTTCTATTAAATTTGTTCTGTTAGTCATCGTACCGTCCTCGTCCCACCATGCATATAGGGAATTTTACAGAGCAGTACGAAGTTGTGATTTTGACTAGTAATTGTTACATCCCCATGATATATGGTGCTGCATCTAGTTAAAAGTTCTTTGTTGCTACTTATGTTTTAAGGTTACCTTTTGGCTTGTAAGTACTTAGAGCTTTCGTACTTTATGATGTTTAGATTATTTTATACTTTGGTGTAAGAACAACTTTCCATTTTAGAATATTTATTTTTTGAATATGCAGTTTTAGATTGCCATTTCAGTAAGTATTATAGCACTGTGGTTAAGAACGCCGGAAATACAAATTAGATTGATGTATGCTATCAAGATATGTGTTATTAGCAGTTCTTTATGTCTTATATATACACAAGTACCTATAGTAATCAATGGCATCCTAATCCTAGAATTTAGTCTGGCCAAATTATGACTACTGGTTCTATAAACATTTACACTTTCGTTAATGCAGAGTTACTACTGTAGATGATCGTTACCAGATTGGAATCTACACTGTACGTAAGATTCAATACGGTGAAGAGATCACATTGGACTACAACTCTATTAAGGATGTCTGACTCTTTTGCCTATGGGTCTCATGTGTTACTCGATTGCAATTTACATGACTGTATTTGACAATTGAAGTCTTTTTTTTTTTTTGACAGAGTAAGGAAGAATATGAAGCATCATATTGTTTGTGCGGCAGTCAAGTTTTCCGGGGAGGTTACCTGAATTTGATAGGCGAAGGATTATTCTTGGAGGATCGAACGTATGCTACATATGCTGCACAAGATGGAAATTGGATTGCTCGTATTGCAACATTGCTTGTGGGTGAGGATCGAACACAGTCTTATATAGCTTATGAAATTGGAAGGCTTCGTTCAATGAAATGTTTAAATGCTTATAAAATTGTATATAGTGAATCGATTGGAGTTCGTTTTTAGTATCTAAGTTACTTTTAGCATTAATATAAAATTATTGTTCATTGGTAATAATCTCTAGCATTGATTTTGTATGATTTCACCTAGCATTGATCTCATATAACACAATACAAAACAATGTATTGTATGATTGTAAACGAGTTTAAAATTAAGGCTTCTCCTACAACAGTAATTGGCTATTAGCTAATCTGATTACAATATTCACACCACAGCTAACCAAATATATTGGTTGTGTGAACTAACAACCAACAACAAAAGAAAACAAAGTTCTGTTGTGTGAGATTCATAACACACAACAGAAATGAAATCATCTCTATTGTTTGTGTAATCAACAGACAAGGGAGATCATTTCACTTCAGTTGTGTGTTATTAATCTCAGACAACAAAGAATGAGTAATATCTGTTGTGTGTTATATATCTCAGACAACAAAGAATGGGTTATATCTGTTGTGTGTTATGAATCTCAGACAACGGCAAATTCCTTCTTCTGTTGTCTGAATATGTTGACACATCCCCGTGCATGTCATGGCAGGCACATGCCTGCGCAGAATTCACACAACGGAAACAAGTATTCTGTTGAGCAAAGTATTGTCACACAACGGTGAAATCACCGTTGTGTGATTTTTCAATCACACAACACTCGTTTAGACCACAGTGAGGCTGGTCATCACACAACACAAAATGTCTGTCGTCTGATTAACTTATTGTAGTAGTGCCCCGAGCTCCGCACTCACAAGCTCTAACGCTCATGCTTTTGCTGCACCCCCGAGATCAAACGCTCATGCCTCCGCGACACCCCTGAGCTTCGTGCTCCTGAGCTCCACCCTCCCAAGCTTCCCGCTCACAAGCTTCAACTCACGCCTTCGCGACAACCCCGAGCTTCCCTCTCACGAGTTTTCGCTCACGCCTTCGAGGCACCCCGGAGCTTCCATCTCACGAGCTTCAGCTCACGCCTTCGGTCAACCCCGAGCTTCCACTCACGCCTTCGGTCAACCCCGAGCTTCCACTCACGCCTTCGCAGCAACTCGGAACTTCTGCTCAAGCCTTCCCGGCAACCCCGAACTACCCACTCAGGCCTTCGCTGCACCCCCGAGCTTCCGCTCACGCCTTTGCGGAAACCTCGAGCTTCCGCTCACTCCTTAGCGGTACTCCCGAGCTTCCCGCTCACGCCTTCGCTGCACCCCCGAGCTTCCCACTCACGAGCTTCCACTCACTCCTCCGCGGCACGCCCGAGCTTCCTCTCACGCCTTCGCTACAACCCCGAGCTTCCGCTCACGCCTTCGCGACAACCCCGAGCTTCCGCTCACGCCTTCCCGGCACCCCTGAGCTTCTCTCTCACGCCTTCTCGGCAACCCACAAGCTTCCCGCTTACTAATTCCCGCTCACTCCTTCACGACACCCCCGAGCTTCCCGCTTCCTAGTTCCCGCTCAAGCCTTCATGGCAACCCCGAGCTTCCCGCTTACTAGTTCCCGCTCAAGCCTTCATGGCAACCCCGAGCTTCCCGCTCAAGCCTTCCCGGCACCCCCGAGCTTCCCGCTCACGCCTTCCCGGCACCCCCGAGCTTTTTGCTCACGAGTTTCCGGTCACACCTTCGCAGCAACCCCGAGCTTCCGCTCACGCCTTCGCAGCAACCCCGAGCTTCCCGCTCACAAGCTTCCGCTCACGCCTTCACGGCACCCTTAAACTTCCAGCTCATGCCTTCCCGGCACCCCCGAGCTTCCCTCTGACGCCTTCATGGCACCCCCTATCTTCCCGCTCACGCCTTCTCGGCACCCTCGAGCTTTCACGCTCTTGCCTTCTGGCATTCCCAAGTTTTACACTCACATCCCCTCGACATACAACACATTAATGGAACATTGAATTTTTCTACCATTCGTCCTATGCAACAAATTGAATTCTTTTCGTGTTCCATTAATACGAGCGAAAACCAAACAAACACAAGCTTTCGCATATTCTTCATTCACTAATTACAAACGCTTGCCTTCAGTTCACTCATGCAACTTGCACCGAGCATAACCTAGTCAACTCGACCACGTTCATTCTCTTGCGAGCACCACGCGCATCATATGCAATCCGTATACTCATTCTTGGTATGCTCAAACAACCGTATGAGTTCTCGAGCCTATACGTCATATACGAACATACTCGACGGCATTCTCATGTATCCATCAATATGTATCATGCACCTCGTACATTCACATACGCCAATGCATATCAATGCAACTCACATACGTTGCCCAATACAACAAGCATTCTACATATGAGAGTTTTTTATTTTTGCAGGTTAACGAGTCCCTTCTTGCTTACTGAGTTCGGGGACTAGTAGGGGCTAGATGCCTCTCGAGTGTTACTTATGCTTGATGACATCATGTTTATAACTCCCCAACCAAGAAGCTCCTCTTACTTGGGGACTTTGGGGACTTGTAGATACCTCTCACTAGCATGACTAATTTGCTATCTCACCAAGCATAAGTAACACCTTCTTAGGGGGGCCACAAGCCATGGTGGGGCCCCACCGAGACATGCATCCGGTAGTCTGATGTTCAAGCTACACCACGGTAGTCAGAAGCGGCCAATACCTCGCCGGGAATCCACTTTCCCGGCCTTGCCAACATGCCTCTACAATATGGCTTTCTAGACTAGAATAGTGGTTTCTTATCCCACATTGGAAAACATGTAAAGGAAGGAGCCTCTCTCCCCTATAAAGGGAGGCTCCTTCCCACTTACTCAACATCTCATGTAATCCTCTTGGGCCACAAGGTCCAACACACATAGTTAAGCTTTCAAGTGGACTTAGTCTCCCGCTAAGGAGGGAGAGGAACCACTATACTTCTTGTGTGTGTGTGTGTGTCTCTCTATGTGTATATATATATATATATATATATCGTTAATTAGACCCCTTGGTCACATACATTAACAGAAGGATAAACTGCATAGTTAGGATATAAGATCTTTACCTGAGAGGGAGAGCATCATACACTTGAGGAAAACTATGGTCTAGAGTACCTGAGAAGGACTTGGATACGGGAATTATCATCTAGAGGAACAAAAGAATCTGTTAATTGCATTGAAACATAAATAGGATTGTTAATGGTTGATTTCGAAACCCTAGGTTTTATCATTATTTGTTTGTTTCTTTCTTTCTTTAATTTTCACATTATTTGTTTAGTCGAAAACCTTAAAACCATATCTTCTTTAATTAGTTTGATTGTTTATGTGATTTTGTGTTTGGATTAATTGAGTTAGGGTTTAAATTGATTATCAATCCTCAGTTGGAACGACCTTGTACTTGCACATTATACTAACGACGATTCGTGCGCTTGCGAGTTTTAATTAAAATTTCACAACAGTGTTGCTTGGACTTGTTTGTAAGCGGTTTTGTCTTCAAATTTTTGGTGTGAAATCTTTGCAATGTGGTGGCCATGTGGTGTAGGATCGGAGAGTCTCGATTGAAGCTTCTTGGATTGACGACGGTGTAGGCTTTGAAGTTCGAAATCTACGGTGACAAGGATTGAGGAAGCTGGATTGGAGCAAGTTCATGGAGACACGGGTGATAGGAGCACAATGTGCGACGATATTAATGAGTATATGCCCCATTTTAGCCTTGTTTCTTCCTAAGTTTCGTGTTTTGAGTCATCGAGTCATTTTAAGAGTCTTGTAGAGTGTTTGACATGAAATAGGCAGAAAAAGCAAAATTCATGAAGAATCCTAGCTGGATCAGGATTCCTCACCGTCATGCTAATCTGTAGGCCTTAAGAGAAAATTTATAGGTGTATTTTTCTGAAATTAAATTGTTTTAATTTTCTCTAAAAAAATTTATTTTTTTGCCCTTTATTAAATCAGGTTGACCAAGCAATGAAGAAGGGAAATAAAGTGAAAGAAGTTTTCAGTTGGAGAATAAAGGAGAAAGATGTTTCAGCTTGGAAATTAAAGGAATTGCCCCATTATGAGAGGGGTTAAGGCCTTAAAGGAGATGTTTCAGTTGGAAAATTAAAGGAATTACGATGCAATCCCACCCGTCCAATGATGAAGGGTATGATCGACAAAAACCAACCAATGCTCCCCTATAAATAGGCAACGTCCAGAACTGAATTTGCATCACTTCCTGGCCAAAAACTTTTCCGAGACTCTGCCCAATTCACTCCTTAAACTTCCATCACCTACAAGACCGTGACCACCATCCATCCATCAATCTACGAAGCTTTTAGGCGCTGAGTCAAGGACGCTCCACCACCATAGTAGAGACGAGTTCATCACCTTGTTGCTAAGCCGTTGAGGAAAGCTTCAAAGTGTAACTATGACTCTACTTAGAATTTTTGTTTCGGTTTTGTGTGTTTGGATTTGCGAGTTGTGTAATTGGAGACATGAAATTTTCAGAATATTTTTAATAATATTTTTGAGATTTTCAGTTTATTATTTAGTTAATTTCGAGAATTCTTTTATGATGCATGTTACAATCTTGTGCCCTTTTACGTGTTTAGGTAATTTTCAGAGTTTGGTTTATAAGTTTGCATGCTAGAATCACGTTGAGTGTTCTTGTGTGTTTGCTTAATTTGGCAAGAGTAATTGTTATTTGTTAAGACGCAGAGTTAAACAAGTAGTAATTAGTTCTAATGGGTGGTAAAAATCATGCTTTAATGATTAAATGATTCTGGAAGTTACGTGTTAAATTCTATGTGTAATGGTTAATTTGCACGTATGAGTTGATTCGAGAGTTAGATAATACTACTAGTTAAGAGAATTACGCTGAGTGTTTTCAAAAAGTAGTAGTATTAGGCTTGGTAAGGACTTTTCCAATCCAAGCCTACATTAGAATGAATCAGATAAGTGGATTGATCCGCTGAGGCTTTTCATTTGAGCTCTTATCTTGGCATTAAAGATGGGCACATTTTTGTAGCATGTTGAAATGGATTTTCTGTTTTTACACTAAGTAATTTCTGAGTGGTATTGGTCTAGGTTAGGGAAGTCGATCATTGTATATAGTTTTATTTGCTTCGTTTTTATTTTAAGTAGATTAGGAACCAAATTTCAAAACCCCCCATTTTATTTTTTTTATTTGTTAATTGACCTTTTTGTGTAGGTGTACCCTACAATCCCCGGACTGAACGATCCTTACTTATCCTATACTGACAACTACATTTTTCAGGGTTAAATTGTGAGGCTATTTCAGCTGCATCAACGGGTTTTGGCAGTGTGGTTCGTGGCGGTTTGACTAGTGGGCAGGAATCATGGCAGAGCAGTCGTGGTGGAGTGGGTCGGCGCTGCGTTGGTTCAATGTGTTGGAGATAAAGGCCATACCTGGGACAAACCAGGCCTAATGGGTTTTGAGCAAGCCTTCTCTTGGAGATGCTTTGTACTGTTGATTTAACCCTATGTTTTCTATTTTGTCTAATTATAATAATTTCTTTGTATTAGGAAGCTAAGAAATTGTGTGCATTCTATTTACCTCTAGCGCCTCTGTAGTAGTATCAAAGGAGGATTCTTGCTATGTCTACACATTTGAATGTCTAATAAGTGTGTCTATTTCTATGTACCACTATCTTCTTGTCTGTCTATAGATGGTAGCAAAAGAGTATGTAACGACCTATTTTGGATTGTGATGAATATATTAACATCCAATTTGGGTTTGATTTTTTTTTTAAAGCATATATATATATATATCAATTAAATTTCCGTTTAAATAGTCATAATTTCATCTCATTGATATTTGAATTATATTCAAAATATCTTCAAAACTAATTTTTGTGTACCAACATTATCCGCAATATATCAAAATTTCCATAGACACCCAAACTTCTCTCCATCATGACGTTACTAGTCCTTATTTACAACAGCAGGAACATCTTTTACATAAGAGGTTAACTTCTCTTATTAAACGACTAGAGGTGTATTGGGCACAAAGAGCACGCATTAATTGGTTGACCATAGGAGACAACAATACTGCTTATTTTCATCAAACTACTACCATAAGAAAACTACAAATTGGACACCTCAGGTGATGTTTGGCTTGATGATATCAATGATATAACACAGGCCTTTGTTAGTGGGTACCGATATTGTTTTTCTGTTGATCATGCTTCGTCCATGATCGAAGTCACATTATTCTGTCTATTATCTCTGCTGATGGTAATACTCAATTATTAAAGTCTCGGTTCGGTTTGGTTCTACGACATATGTATACACATTTTTTTCGGTTCGGTTCTTGGTGACATCTTCTCTGTTCGGTTCCGGTCCTTGTTTTTAAAACCTCCTTGGAACCGAAATACAGATGTCAGTGTATAAGTTGATAATAGTGTTGAGCTTATTTTTGTAAAATATACCCTTTCTCATGTGATCAGGCGCTCAGTTAGCCTTCCAAATGCGATCAGAGCTTTCCATCTTATCTCACAATCTCTTATCCATTCGATAAAAACCCTAAAACGTTATCTCTTCAACTCTTCCCTCAAAATCTCACTCTCTCAATCTCCATCCTAGAAATAGAAATGGAGAAGCCCTAATTCAGCAATCCTATGATCCCTCAAAGTCTGGAACCCAGAAACATCGCGTCTGCGATTTGGTTGATGCAAACTCGTCTGGGATTTGGTTAATGATCCGTCTTCGATTTGTGTTGGCCATGGGCCATGGCTCAATGTAAGGCTGTAAGCTTTAATTTTTCTAGCTCTACTCTCATCGCTCTGCAATTTTATTTTGCCCGTGAAATCTGACCACTTTTTCCTCTTCATTTGAATCTTGTCCTGCAGTGAGTGACTGAGTGTAGTTTAGCAACTTTAGCGTGCGAGTTCTTCCTGTGAGCACTTCGATTGAAACTGGTAAGCTCCAAAGTCCATGAATATTGTTGATCGATCAATCTGCATGTCTTTAGTATTCCATTTCTGCATTTAGAACTGTTTGGATTATTGTTAAATAATACACTGTTATCGTATTGGTCGTTGTGATTGGTGACCATAGGCTTTGAAACTAGATGTTTCAGCTTTCTTGTTCAATGGTTTCAATATGTTATGTTTGTGTTTGAAACTTGTTTGGTTTTTGGGTCAACTTTGGTGTTTAGCTTGAGTCAGTTTGTCATAACAGAAAACTAAGTAAAGATGGTTTAATGATTTTAACAAGATGACTATTGTTCCCAGCGACAGACCTCAACTTCATTGGTTTTGCCATTTTTTTTTGTAACTGTTAACATAGTTCATACTTTTAACAACTGTTTGGATTTTTCTTACAGATTGTTTCTTGCTTATTGCCTTGGAGTTGGAGATCTACTTCTAGTACTTGAATGATATTAAAATTTGGAACTTCCATGTATGAGGCAAGCTTACAGAGAAGATTTCAATAATCAATGGTGAGTTATTATTATTTATCCTTATATAGTTGTTCTTCTTACTGGTTTTGACAAGAAAAAGGTTATTTATTTCTGTTTTGGATTCAATTTACATACAATATATCAGAAACTCTTTTATTTTAATAATCTGTTCGAGTTGATTATCATATATTGCTTGAAAACCTTACCTTTTCACTATCATTTTTCTTTGACATGATCTCAGATACTGCTGGCGTATGTGAACATAACAATCAAGGCTACAAAGGTCTGAACATTTTTGCTTCATTTGAAGTTCAATGTTTTTTTAACTGTCCTAATATCATTGATTGTAGCTTCAAATTCTGTATGCAAATTTAATATTGATGGAAGCCTTGTTGCATTGCGGAAGCCATGCTGGAAATTTGTTTGAAGTTGTGCACTTTGATGAAATGTTGATGAACTGTTTTAATTTTAAGTTATTTGTTTCCATTTGAGACTTTCAATTTATTTTAGTTTACAGCAAATTGATGCAGCTGCATTGTTCTGGATGGACTATGGACAAGCTATTGCTTATTTTTATTTGCTGCAATTTGCTGGAATTTGTATAATTGTATATTGTTGCATACTTGCAGCTTTGCATTGTTCTACAATTTTGCAGTTTGTTACTTGGTTCTATTGAACTGTTGTTTGACAGTTAGTTGCTTTCATGAGTTTCATGCTTTGATAGTTTAAGAATTGTTGGAAATTGCTTATTTGCAATTATGATGTTGAATTGTTGATTGTTGAATATGTAGATAATGTTGAGTATGAATGAGTGAATAGATTGTGGCATTGTGCAATGTTGAGTGTATGTCTGGAAAACAGGAAACATGAAACTAAAAATGGCTGGAAAGTAGCATTTCATGCCAAACTGACAGTTTGGTTAACATAGGAACCAAGGAACCAAACTAGGAACCGAGGAACCGATGAACTGAAGAACCGAACTAGGAACCGAAAATCGACCCGAACATAGTCGTTTCGGTTCTACCTTGGTTCTTGATCCCAAAAACAGCAAACCCGAACCTATAAGCAATAGTCGGTTTCAGTTTCGGGTTTAGTACTGGAAACTGCAGGACCGACTCGAGGCCAGCCCTACTTATTACTGATGAAATGGATAGGGCTATTGCTCAAATAAGAGCTCTTCAGGCCCCTGGACCTGATGGTCTTCGGGAGATTCAAAACTTCTTATTTATAATATCATAGGCAAAACTTCTACTTCTTAGAGAATTCAACTGCTACTTAGAGATATCAAGCGCTTGGCTTCACAGTTTCAAAATATAATTTCAAGGAGACTAATTTTGTAGCTAATCAACTAGCATCTTTAGGCCTCATCATGTAGCCCGCAAATCAAGTGTGTCGATGGAGGCCTGCAAGCTTGACTGGTAAAAGCTCGGCCCGACCTGCGTAAAAGCCCACTTTGGTGGGTAGAGGGCCGGCCTTGGTTTAGGGGTTTAAAACCGCTCCTGCCCAGCCCGCCAAAGACCAGTAAAAACCCGCTTGGCCCTGCCCGTAAATACCCGGCCCGTAAGCCTGTAAATTAAATACTATACTATGTATAATCAATTATATATATTGTGTGTGTATATATATATATATTATACACACATACACATACACATACATATATATTATGTGTGTATCTCTATATATATTGGGTGCAATATGAAGACTGGACAACCAATACTGATATCATTGATACAAGTAGGAAGGAATCTGCTCGACTAGACAATTTGGCATCACATTTGGGTGCAATGTGAAGACTAGACAATGACAATCCAATAGTAATATCACTGATACACAGGAGGAAGGAATTGCTAGAAAATCTAACTCATGGCACTGAACACATAAACATAATAGTAAAATGGCGTTTGTCAACAATTAATCAAAATTAAAAGAATATGAGATTGGGTCACAGGGTGTAAATTCTATGTCTAAAGTTATACTTGTTTCAATATATATATATATATATATATATAGGCGCACACACACACATATACATACATACGCGTGTTTTTCTCCAAAATTAATAACTGCAAGAATTCTAATTAACTTACTTAAGTAAAAACATAAATGTAGATTAAGTTATTTATTATTTGAAACTAGAGAATATAGGCCCGACTTGAAAAAGCCCACAAGGTCCGGTTTATATGCATTTTGAAATTTATAATAAAGCCTGACCTGGCCCGGCTCAAGCCCACTACCGACCTATTAACGACCCCTAAGCCTCCTTATCTTGTAATCATCACAATTCTAAGATTTAGTTTTCTTGTTGCTCAACTAGTTGGATCAGCACACTAAAAATGGAAACTTGGCTGTGGGAACGCGCCCCATTCGCCCCCTTTTTTGGGGATTTAGGGTTTCCAATTTCGATTCGTTCCTTCGTAATCACCCTTGTTAGCTGGTTTTTCTGGACAAGCACTTGGAGGGACTTATGGCCGAGAATCAGTTTCTCGTCCTCCCAGGCAAAGGATGACTCTAGTATATGTTGCAATTGCAGATATGGGCAATACCTAGAGCACGAGGGCAGCACAAATCATAACCTCTATTCCAAGAGGCTGTGGACAATGCTGGTTATCGAGGTTGGGCGAGATTCATGGTTTGTTTCTGCCCACTGGATTTTTTGCTTTTTGTGGATCACTATGACTGGAGCGCTTCGTCTTCCGACTCAAGCATGCAAGCTGCGGGATCCTCTGCCTCGATTCTTTCAGGGAGTATATCTTATCCCTTTCTTACTTAGATCTTATCCTATTTCTCTGTGCAATGATTGCTTTGCCTTGATTTTCATTGGGTTTGGGATTCTCCTCGTTACTTTTCTGTTTTTGAGTTTCGTTGGGTTTTCAAAACTGCTACTTTTATATCATTTACATGTTGTTTTGTTTGCGTTTTCTGGATTCCTAGATGATTTTCTAACTTCCCGAGTAACTGTCTTCTGCATGCGAGACCTGGTGATCTCCAGATTTAAGTGTTCCCCACGCACCGGGAGGTGTATAAATCGGCTCCACAGCTTGGTTATTCACTCCATGCTTACCTACCTGAGTTTTTCCTTTATGCCTTTTGTTACCAATGGCTTTCAATTCTGTTTCCTAAGCTAATTTGGCCTCTAGCAGTCGTCGTCCTACCCCAGTTACTCAGTATTTTCCTTTTCCCCGAAACCAAAATACCTCCGACTCTGTCCCTGTTGTTATTGGGGATAATACCATCAATATTGAGAGATTTGCTGTCCAAATTGATATGCCACCTCCTCCACAGGATTTCGATAGCCACTATTCTAGATTCTGTCTAGTAGGAAAGATCTTCGGCCCTCTGGTCTCCCCTGACATTGTCTTCGCAAAGTGTCAAGAACTCTGGAATAATCTCAAAGGGGCTATCAACATGAGCAGATTACCCAATAATTGGTTCTGCTTTGAGTTTAATAACGAAGAAGATGTGTTGTTCATCCTCGACAACCGACCTTGGTACATTAGGAGTCGCCTCTTCCGCATCCAACGCTGGAGCCCAAAATTCGATGCTACTGTCTCCTCCATTGATCGTCTGATCGTATGGGTGAGGTTCCCAAATTTACCTCTTCCCCATTCGCATGAATCCTCGCTCAAACACCTGGGCCAATACCTTGGAACTTTTCTTCAAGCGGATGAGTTTACCCTCACCGGTAAAAAAACCATGTTTGCCCGCATCAAGATTGAACTGGACCTACGATACCCACTTCGTAGGATGGCTCTGGTCAACAACCATGATGGTAAACCCCCTAGCTTTGTCTTAGTGTCCTATGAGGTTATCTTTGAGATTTGTTTTCGTTGTGGCCTTTACCGTCAAAGAAACCATGTCTGTCCTAGAAGAAATATCAAAGACAGCTTCTTTATGGTCGAGAGACTGGAGCATGAGCAAGAGGTCTATCCAGCTGACATGGCAAACAGTGAGTTCATCAAACCACTCCTGTCAAATGACATTTCCATTATTTTCCCTCAACCCATATTCAGTTATTATGAGCCGGGTGGCTTTAAGGCCAATAATGGTGACTGGTCTAAAAGTAATGCCTATGGTGACAATGATCCTCCTGACAGCCATTGGAGAATTGTTTCTAGGAGAGGTAAGGGGAGAGGACAGCGCTTTCCCAAGAATGGTCATTGGACACCAGGCCCCAATTCTGATAGACCGAAAGGCAACAATGTCGTTCTTCCTAGGGTGTCATTCAAAGATGTTGCTAAGGATGAAGCTAAGGCTAATCATCATGCTATCGCTAATAGGAAATATAAGGAGACTGTGGTGGTTTCCTCTGATTCCTCCCAAGAGGTGGATCAGTTCCTTGATGCTTTTGATCCCAAGTTTTGTGATATCGATGCTCTCCTAAAAGATGATGTTAACTTTCCTGTTCCTAGTTCCTGTGGTGCTGGTCCTGTGGCACCGAGTCCAAAAAAGAGAACTAGGCAGATGTTGGAAATGATGGAAACAAGTGACTGCCAGAATATTGAATCAACCTCCAACCAACCTGTTGTCCCATGAGATTACTTAGTTGGAATAGCCAGGGTAGTTCCTGGCAAGGTTTTCTAGCGCAGGTCCAATTCTATATTGTTAACCTACAGCTAGATGTTTTGTTCATCCTAGATACTAGGATTCCTGACGATAGTCAAGAGAATAAAATCTTTTCCCATTTTTCTTTTTATTTTGATAAGTTTCTGTGGTTTGCTCTTAATGTGGAACTCTAGCACTGCCAATCTTTCGGTTTTACAGCATCATAACAGATATTTACATTGTAGTATTGTGGATCATGCTAGAAACCTCAATTGGTTTGTCTCTTTCATTTATGCTTTCCCACAAAAGAATTTGTAGAATCAACTTTGGAATGAGATTACATCTCTCCAACCTGCAAATGGAGATCCTTGGATCTTAGTCGGAGATTTTAACAATATTACGACTGTGAGTGAAAAATGTGGAGGGCGTTCTCCTTTTACTATGTATATGCAAAATTTTATTGATTTTCTAAATTATTTAGATATGGTTTCCCTAACTGCTGGGGGAATCCCGTTTACTTGGACCAATAAACATAAGAGGATCATACTGTGATCTTTGAAAGGTTGGATCGAGTGACTGCCAATCCTTCTTGGCTTCAACATTTTCCGGACTATCAGCTTGAAAATTTGCCAATTGTAGGGTCTGATCATGGCCCTATTCTCTTGAGTACTTGTGTCAAAAAGAATTTCAATAATCAGACCCTTTAAACTTGAGGCCATTTGGTTTGATCATCCACAGTTTACTAACATTTTGACAGATTGTTGGTCCCAAAACTATGAAACTGACCCTCTTAAGAATTTTCTAACTATTCAGTGCTTTCTCTCACAAACTCCTCACGGAGTAAGGAACATTTTGGTTAATTTGTCTCGTAACTTGAATATTTTACAAAAGGATCTGCAGTTTTTCCAAAATCATCTTATGCTTTTTCCTAATTCTACCTTTCTCCAAGATAAAGTTTTTTCTGTTACTTCTGATTTTTTGAAGTCTGAGTGAGCGGAAGAGTTGTATTGGGCGCAACGGGCTAAAGCCAATTGGCTTTCCCTTGGGGACAAAAACACAAGATATTTCCATACTCAGGCTAACCTTAGGAAAAGAAAAAATTGGATTAGCAGAATCAGAAACAATTTGGGCTTATGGTTAGATAACCATTATGAGATAAGTAGACTGTTCATCCAAGACTTTCAAAATAGATTAAAAGCTTCCTCTGCTTTTAACTTACAAGATGCTTCACAGTTCACTGAGACCATTCATGCTGTAATTATGATACAGATAATGAGTGTCTTTTGCAGGAAGTTACTCCAGATGAAATTTTCGCTGCGGTTAACTCCATTGGAGGTATTAAGGTTCTAGGCCCTGATGGGATACATGCAATCTTTTACCAGAAGCACTGGAATCTGGTCAAAGACAAAGTCTGTAAGATGATTCTTGATGTGTTTCAGAATAATACCCCGCTTCTTTTACTAAATCATACTAACATTGCCTTGATTCCAAAAGTATATTCCCCAGAGGTTGTAGGTTATTTCAGACCTATCAGCCTTTGTAATGTTTCTTACAAGAACATTTCAAAAAATTTAACAGCCAGACTAAGGCCCCTGTTGCACAAGTGCATTTTGAGAAATCAAGGAGCTTTTGCTCCGGGGAAATCCATTATTGACAATATTTTAATTGCTCACGAACTCCTTTCTTCTTTCAACAGGAAAAAATCTCGTTCTGCTGCTATGGTGATTAAACTTGACTTGGAAAAAGCGTACGATCTTTTAGATTGGAATTACATCCAAATTTGCTTGCAAAGATTTGGATTTGCTACAAACTGGATTAATTTAATTATGAACTGCATTACTTCTACTACTTTTTCTGTACTAGTTAATGGCAAACCGGAGGGCCACTTCTCTCCTAGTAGGGGTATTGGTCAGGGAGATCCCTTGTCACCGTATATTTTTATTCTTTGCATGGAGCCTTTCATCAGGAATCTTAATATGGCTACCAATCACTCCAAAAATCATATTGGCCTTCTCTCTTCTCCTAATGGTTTTAGAATTTCTAACTTGGTTTTTGCTGATGATTGCCTTTTGTTTGCCAGGGCTGCAAGTAAGGCAGCTTCTTTTATTGCAAATTTCCTTCATTCCTTTGCTTCTGCTTCGGGCCAGAAAATCAACTTTGATAAGTCCTCTATCTTTTTGTCTAATGGTATTCCTAACAGAACGAAGAATGAGATCACTAATAAATTATGTATCCAGCAAAGGTCTACTGTTGGTAAGTACCTAGGAATTCATAATATTGTGTTCTGGAAAGACCCCTTAAATGCCAAGGAATTGCTTCTTAAGATCTCTAGTAAGCTAAATGGTTGGAAAAAGTCCACCCTTTCTAGGGCAGGCAAATTGACTCTTATTAAGACTAGTCTTTCAGGGATTCCTAATCATGTCCTTTCCTGTTTCAAGTGTCCTCCTAAGGTGACCAAAGCTATAGATAAGGAAACTAGGAATTTCTTCTGGGGTAGAGAGGGCTCTTCTCCTCCAGTTGCTTGGAAATCAATTTGTTTACCTAAAAATCTTGGTGGCTTGGGCAAGACGGCAAATTTTTATAACAAGTGCCTTGCCAAGCTGGGGTGGAAGATTATCTCTAACACTAATAATTGGTGGGTGGACATTGTTAGGAAAATATCTCAGGAAGCATACTTTTTTGACATCAACCCCGGGCAAATCACTCCATGGCTTGGAAGGGATCCTTGAAAGCAGGGATATTCTACTGCAAGGTATGAGATGGATTATAGGTACTGGTCGGGATGTGAAATTTTGGACCTTTAACTGGGTCTTTCATTTCCCTTTAATTGATCTTATCCCTATTAATAATAGATCTTCTCTTAATTTGGATGATAATGTGAGTGATTTTATTATCAATGGTTGCTGGAATTTTGACAAGTTATCTCAGGTGCTGCCGAAAGAAATTGTAGATAATATTTATGGTATTCCCTTACCGGCTATTGAGACCAATGATGAATTTGTTTGGGGCCCGTCCCCTAATGGGTGTTTTTGGCTGCAATGTGATAACAAGGCCCCCGTGGGTTCTTCTAGAATTCTCAATGAAATTTGGAAAATCGAATATTACGCCAAAAGCAAAAAATTTTGCTTGGTTATTGGCTAGAAGAAGATTACGAACTCGAGCGAGAATGGCTAGATTTAACTCCAATTTTGATGCTGCTTGTCCTTTCTGCAGGGTAGGGATTGAGAACTTAAACCATCTTTTCTCTCTTGTCCCTACGCTGCAGAAATTTGGAGCAAGACTGGTTATTCTTCTCAAGGTTTTCTATCCTTTGAAGACTGGTTTGATTCTTGGTTTGTTTCTGGTTTCTGTAAGTAGACAACAGAAAATCTTATCATCATTTGTTGGAAGCTTTGGGAGGCCAGAAACAACCTTATTTTCAGACATCAATTAACCCCCCCAGCTTCTGTAATTTTTTCTTCTACGATTACTGCTGAACAGTACAGATTGACCAACAAACCAAGGTCTTGGGGTAACTCTCTCCCTTCTGATGCAAAGCACTCAATGATCAAGTGGCATCTGCCTCCTCCTGGCTTCTGTAAGCTCAACTTCGACGGGTCGATTATTGGAAACAAGAATGCTGCCTCGGGTTTTGTCCTTCGAGATGAACATGGCACCCCTATAGTTGCAGGTTCTAGGAACATCGGCATTGCCTCTGTTCCTGTTGCTGAAGGAAACACTCTTAGAGATGGTCTTTATCATGCTCTGATCAACAACTGCAAGAAAGTGTTGGTGGAAGGGGACTCGAAACTTGTGATTGATGTCATCAACAAGAAGTGTACCATCCCTTGGAGACTCCGGACCCTTGCTAGAGACATAGCCTACTTGGCTAGCAGCTTTGATCACATTGACTTCTCCTTTACTCCCCGTGAAGCCAATTTTGTGGCGGATGCGATTGCGAATCATGGTCATAGTCTGAAGAACCCTTTCATGTGGAAAGGGAAGCTCCCTCTCTCGGCGCTTACAACTTCTAATTTTGATAACTTTAGTTCTAATTGTCCTAGGGGTTTCAAGTTGTAATTTCTTTCAATCCTAAAAAAAAAAAAAAAAAAAAAAAAAAAAAAACCAGTTGAATCAGCTGGGAGGGGTGTTGTCCGTGGTTTTGTTTTGTAAGTTTTTCATGTCATAAAAACAAAAACAATATAACTATTTTGTTTGCCCAGGGACCAAATCGTCATTTCACAGCAGAACCTAGCGTGTGCTAAAAAAGGACCCTTCGCAGCATCTCATTTCAATTGCAGAAGTGAGAGTTGAAAGAAACCCTAGCCGTTTGTCTCTCGGGTGGCAACAAGATGCAGATCTTCGTGAAAACCCTAACGGGGAAGACGATCACCCTGGAGGTGGAGTCGTCGGACACGATCGACAACGTGAAGGCCAAGATTCAAGACAAGGAGGGCATCCCGCCGGACCAGCAGAGGCTCATCTTCGCCGGAAAGCAGCTCGAGGACGGCCGAACCCTAGCCGACTACAACATCCAGAAGGAGTCCACTCTCCACCTGGTGCTTCGTCTCCGCGGCGGAGCCAAGAAGCGTAAGAAGAAGACCTACACCAAGCCCAAGAAGATCAAGCACAAGCACAAGAAGGTCAAGCTCGCCGTTCTCCAGTTCTACAAGGTCGACGACTCCGGCAAGGTGCAGAAGCTCAGGAAGGAGTGCCCCAATGCCGAGTGCGGCGCCGGGACCTTCATGGCCAACCATTTTGACAGGCACTACTGTGGTAAGTGTGGCCTCACCTATGTTTACCAGAAGGCCGGTGGCGACTGAGTTTCTTCTTTTACTAGCGTCAGTGTTCTTGTGGATTTGAACAGATGGTTTAATGTCAAGGTTTAGAACTTGTAATCCTCTTTGTGGAGAGGCTTATACTGAGAATTTTGCTTCTGAATTATGGAGTTTAATGGTTAATTTTTGTTGAATTTACTTGTCTTCCAATTCTATTAGCCTCGATATAATATTGGATGGATCAAATTGGTGATTCCTATCAGATTAATGGATGTAGCTTGTGTTTCTACAATTACTTGGAAATTGGTGGTTGCTATATACTGTGGAGTGGGCTCTCCATTATGCTTTGGTTTCCATTTGTTTGGGTTAAAGTCATTTTCCCTTTCAATCTGGTTTAGTTTGTTATTTGTATTTGGTTGCAAATGGTGCACCGGCTATCCATCTGTTTGACTATTTTGCTGTTTATTTGGAGTAGTTTACTTTTTCTTTCCTTCAAATATGTTGAGATTGCTTCAGTTCCACTGTTTTTCTGCTAAGCCATCTGGGTTCTTGGCTTTGTCACAATTGAGGTTATTAACTAGTTAACTATTGGCCAGAATTTGGTTCCTTGATGAATAACTACGTATTTAATGATCATACCAGGATGTCTAAAAATAACAGAAACTAAATGGGTTCCCTCCCCCACCCCACCCTCCCCGTTTGGTGTTGTGTTGGTAATGCTTTCGGCACAAATGTGCCACTAGTTGTATTAATATTTAGGCTGGATTAGAATTTCGTCCAACTTAATCTACCTTTTTGAGACTGATTGAGTATATAGGATACAGATTGAATCCTACATCTATGCATTTGGCACTGGTCTGTTAACCCTCTGGTCATGTTCATGGCAGTTTTTTATCTATAGTCACTGTCTTAGTTGTGGTTGCTGTATTAGTTTTATATTGTTAAATGACATGCATCCAGCATATAGTCATTTTGTTACATGATACAGCTTTTACTGTTACTGGTAGTTTGCATTTGCAGTTGGTAAAAGAATTTTTGTTTCCACATATCTGAATAAGTTTAGCTTCCACATCCAATTCCATGTTCGCTGCACACTCTTCTTCAGCAAGTTGACTAATTTTGTGCCAAAGACCTTTGAAGTGATCTCTTGCTTGATATCATCAACAAATGCATTGCCTTTTGCTTTGTTTCCTTCCCTGCAGAGATGCTTTGTTTTTGCAGTTTCACACTACGCTTAGGATAAGTTGATCCAGTGTTAGAGCGAATAGATTCCTTCTTCTTTGGTGATTCAGAATCAAAAGATTATTGAGTGTGCTTCCTTGTGGTGTTGTTCAATGCATTAATTTCTGGGCATCGAACATCAACTTGCATCTCTCTCACTTCCTCCCTCGCTCCCTGGTCACTGTTACTGGCCTTGCTCTCTATTGTTGCAAAGCTTTTAGCCTCTTCCCCCCCACGTTTTTCTTCACTATACACCTCCTCTTGTAGGCTTAACGATCAGCTCGATATGAGGAATGGATTAATCAAAATTTGAATCAATCTTCATTACCGTGCAAATTTGAATCGATCTTCATTACCGTGCGGATGAGTCTCGTTCAAAAATAAGACAACCACCCTCAACAACTTGTTTTCTTAAAAGTTTAAACAAACAATTTTTTTGCTCAAAAAACAGAAAAAATTCAAATATGACAACCATGACCTACTTTTGAATGTGCAAGAGGTGGGGTTTATCCAAAACATGCAACACCAATAGTTGATAGCACTGGTACCCGCGCTTTGCCGCAGGATTTGTTATTGGTAATAGTTTACAATGATAAAAGATATAATTGAAAATGACTATATTCTTGATCAAACTGATAAAATACCGTATATTACATTAATTGGAATAGTATGTGTGAAGAGAGACAAACTGTCCCCAACTAAACCGTTCCAGAAAATACTTTCATATAATCTGATTCCTTCAACCGTTTGATTTCCATCACCACAAACTGTTCTGTCATACAATATGCATCCCTTAGGACACTCTCAGCTTCCTATTTTAGCTGTCAAACAGTTACATTCAGCGGCATTATCATTATCTCTCACCTGGAGGCAACTCTCTCTTAATCTACTAAATAGACCATGTCCAAGTATAATGCAATCTTGACCCCTGACAAAGAGTAATTATAATCACAGGAACGGTAGACTCAAAAAAAGAAACATCAGGGCAACTTTTCTCAAGCAATTATGAAAATCGAAGACTCCTATTTAGGACAGGTGAATAAATAAATCTAACTAATTAGGACAAACAAAACCTATGAAGCCATCAAAACACGCAAGGCAAGATTGGATCTTTATGGTCAATAGATGATTACACAGATTCGGAAGTAGGAATTTGATCAAAAGGGATGCACATAAAATAAAATAAAAATCAGTGTATTGATTCATTAATCATAGTAACTTGATTCAATCTCATGACATCTTTCACCAAAATCTAAACAAACAATACGACGAATGATCCACAGCAATAAAGGTTCAAAGTTGAAGAAATTTTTAATCAAAAGCCAAAACCTTACAGAATACAGACGGAATTAAAGAAAGAAATCCTTACGCACTTCTAAATGCTATTTGAGGTATTCATAATATGGTAGCTGTCAGTTATTCCAAGTCTAAACTGGTATCCACATCTATAGTGAGCAAAGTGAAGGGACCATATAAAACACTACAGAAATCAAATGTAACTAAACTCGAGCAAACAACATCAGAACATATAAAAATGACCATTTCAATCATGAACATAAGACTAATTCAGTTGCTAATTTGTTTCATTCCAATTAAGATTTGGTTGACAAAAAACACTAATGCTTCTTTTGGTTGCTGGTAATCAAAGTGGTTAATCCCTCAATTTTTTCACAGGTTATAGAGTTTGCTTAAATCACAAACTGAAGGATTAATGATTCTCTTGATATCACCTTACATATTAAAGCTGATCACTTCTCAATAAAAAGTTAAAAACAAATTTCCAAATCCAAGCACAAAATCATCATTAGCAAATAGCAAGCACAAAACGTGAGTTAGAAGGCACGAAAAACAGAACAAACAGTTATAAAAAATGGGAAACATAGAGCTCTCACCTTGAAAACTATATAAATGCAGAATATGATGAGTGATATCTAAGCTGGCTCTCTCTTCGATGATCTAATTACCATCTAAACTGAAATATCTCTATAAAAGACCCTCGCGGTAATACAATGTTGATGAAAGGAACTCACCCATTTGCAATAGAGTGGTGCAAAATGGGGCGGTGTTAAAAACTGAGCCTTTTTTGAAAACAGAAAGCATAGGTAGTAAAAACTGTGCCCAGAAGCTAGAGAGAGAGAGAAGAGAGAGAGAGAGAGAGAGAGAGAGAGAGAGAGAGAGAGAGAGAGCTGTTGTGTGAACCAAATGGTACAGAGAAGCAGTTTGCCAAACTACCCATGATCAATCAAATGCATAAACTTTGACAACTCAGATACCAAACAATCAAACATAATGACTCAAATGAACAAAAATCATCAACCACAGTGATTCAAATACCAAACAAACTTCTCAGCAAAATATATATATATATATATATATACAGATCCTATCCAGAGCGAGGCATCGCTTTGAATTTCAGCGAGGTTAGGGTTAGGGTACTTTTTCGGTCGCATATCCACATCACAACCGTTCAGTTTCTAGGTACTAATGTATAGATCATCTCTGCAAAATTTCAGCCAAATTGATGGTCGTTAAGGTATTGATAATTGCCTTAAGGCTAGTACGGTTCAGGTTGGACATTTCAGTTCGTCCATTGGTTTAAGCGAGTTAGATACCTTAAAGACCATCAATTTCGTTGAATTTTGCAGAGATGATCTATACATTAGTACCTAAAACTGAACGGTTGGGATGTGGATATACGACCGAAAAGTGACCCTAAACCCTAACCTCGCTCTGAAATTTCAAAGCGATGCCTCGCTCTGGATAGGATCTGTATATATATATATATATATATATAAACTTTAACAAAAGACGAACAAAACCCAGATAACAAAAGCTCTCAAACCTTGGGATTAAATTTCTCCTCTTGTCCTTTCTTTTCCAGAACCGCAGGAAAAAAACCCAATCTCTTTATCTCTCGATCGTGGCTGAGTTGGTAGTCCGAAAATTGAATTAAAAAGTATTGATTAAATGAACAATTCATACATAAATCTTTCTGTGATAGTTCATATAGAATGCTTCCTTTTCAAAAGGAAGAAAGTAAAAATGCTGATACACAACCAATTCACTAACTGGAGCTGTACTATTTGAAGTCTGACGCTAGAGCCCAATCACAACAAACACAATTTTCAGCTAACCAATTAAACAAAAATACATACAATCAAATACCACACCTAATTCTATATGTTTTCAACCCAATCTTCTCGTCATAAACTCAAAATGCAAAGCACTGGATAAAAAACAAAAAGAAACAACACCAATTATAATAGCTAGAAAACTGGAAAGAAAAAAAATAACCAATTCAAGAAAATCAGCTTAGAGTGTGTTGGTACCAAATCGAAATCCCACCAAGTTTTCACGATGGTTGATGTCGATGGCAAAATTTGATCACACAGAACAGCGAAGCTGAAGCTCGATTCGCCTATATACTGAAAGGATATAGCATATAGCGCAGGTCTTCTTCTTCCTCACAGCAAAAGACCCAATCAAAAACCCATAAAAATTCAAAACCGCCAACAACAAAAGACCCAATCAAACCACACAAAACTAACGAAAGCAATAGCAGCAGAAAAGAGAAAACTTACGAACCTGCACCCACTCAAGCTACAAATTCGACCTTATCAAAACAAAACCAGATATCATCCCCTCGCTTTCTACTCAAACACGACAATCAATTTTCTTTTTCTTTGTTTTGTTTTTGGTCTGACCACAACCCTTCTATCGGGGCAAAAACAGTTAAAACACAGATATGCAATGGCAAGCCGTAAATTACGAAAAAAAGGGGCAAAACCGTCCTTTCAGGAAAACAGTGCTAGCTCCAGGGGCTTTAGTATATGTATAATAACTAGAAAAATCTCCTACGCCATGCTGTGGGTTTAATTTTTTCCCCCTCAAATCTTGATCTACATAATATAATACAATTATAATTTTACATATTACAAAAATTGGTATTTCAATCGTAAAAAGAAAGATTCAGCTAACACCTGGTATTTTAAGCAAGCTGGTATCAAGTTTGTACAATGGGGGTTTAGCATTGATCTAATTCATTGGCAGACTCAAATGCATCCTCAATTGAAGTGGACTCATCTGCAGATCCATGGACTGTACACACAGAAAACCATTCACAGTTACCACTTAAATTTGTCCCTTTCCTTCTTACCAAAAAAAAAACTGACCAAATGTCAACAATATTTATCATCGAAACTTTGTTATCCAAAGTGTCATCAAGTATATCTGAAGTTAGCCTAATTTAAATACTATGAAACTTTGTGATTCATAGAATTGGCTCTGCTAATACACAACAGCTCAACTCCAATTCCATTGTAGATGTTTAGAAATAAGTTACGGGAGAGAAAAACAAAAAACAAAAAAACAAAAAAACAAAAAACAAAAAACAAAAAACAAAAAACAAAAAACAAAAAACAAAAAACAAAAAACAAAAAACAAAAAACAAAAAACAAAAAACAAAAAACAAAAAACAAAAAACAAAAAACAAAAAACAAAAAACAAAAACCAAAAAGCAAAAAACAAAAAGCAAAAAGCAAAAAACAAAAAACAAAAAACAAAAAACAAAAAACAAAAAAAAAACAAACCGTTTAACATGGTGATAAAAAAGTTTATATACCAGATAACATGTGAAACAGTTTGAAACAAACTAATCTAATTGTCTAAAAATTTAATAGTAATAAAGAAAATTTGATAGCAGACAACATCACAACCACAATGACTTTCACTGTTTTCATCTTCCACTCCAAGAATTTTATCTTTGTAAATCATAGCGCATAATCGATCTCTATCACTACATCCACCTTAGCTATTTAGCAGAGTTACATATTATGGAAAAAAGTTCGAAACAGAAGTAAACCAGTACACAGTAATATACTACATAATTCTCAATCACAAATTAACCAAATTCAATAAGTATAGAATCACAAATCTGCACCATATACCATAAAAGTCAAACAACAATGAAACCCTGAAATCAATCATAAAACTGCCAAACCTAACTTGAAAATCAAATTGAAGATGAACAATAATGTGAAGTGCAACCAGAAAAAGGTTGAATCTGAAACAGTGTTAAAATTTAATTTACAGCACCAGTTGTTTACCTAGCTTGAAAGAAACAAAGAGGAAATGAATAATTAAGACACTAAATGAGTTGCAGAAACCCAAGAAGAATACGCAGATCACCATGCATTCTTTCTCTGTAAGCTTTTATAACTGGCTTTTTCTTGCTTTTAGTACACCATGACATGAAAAAATTAAGAACAGAGATTTTGATCATCAGCGAATCTCACAGAGAAATTTGCAAAAAGTATGAGAATTTTTGGCAGAGAAAAGGGAAAAAAAAAAAAAAAAAGATAGTTTGGTGCGTGGGTATTAAATTGGTTCCATTCGATTATTGATTACTTGTACTGTGCTGACATGAGGGATAGGCCACAGCTTTATCAATTCATTGTGAAACAACAATATAGATTTCATCTCTCTCTCTCTCTCTCTCTCTCTCAAAGGGGCTCTCCTTCTCCCTCACAGAAACTACTTTCTGTTCCCACTCTTTCATTTTCTTCACTGACAGGAACACCTGCACACTTTCTCATGCATACTCAAAACAGAGTACCTCCCTATCACACAGCAGAGCCCCACTCCTCTCTCTCTCTCTCTCTCTCTCTCTAGAGATAGAGATTGTGATGGATATGATAAGGGGGGTGGCAGTGAGATTAACACCAGTACAAAAACCTCATTATCAAATCAGTATATCTCTAATACGCAGCTACGCAAACACACTTGGAGCTACCAAGTTCTATTACATATATAATCATCTCGGCAAGAACCAAAACCCACCAGAAAAACAAAGAAAGTTAGAAAAATACTTCATTCCAAACCCAATATATGAACATGAATAAACAAAAACTAAGACCCTGCTATCAATACATACCATTAAAAATATTCCGCTTTCAAAAGATTATAAGATTCACTTACAGCAGTGACCGATTTGTTGTTGGGATCGATGTTCATTCTTGTACTTCTCTCGTAACTCCTCCCTATTCTTGTACTTCTTGAAGATCGATAACCTTCACAATACTATAAATGCAAAAATACCCGTTTAAAATCCAACTCTTAAATCATAGATTATTATCCTGAGATTCATAAATTAAAGAATCCACTAAAAAAAAACAGAGAAAAGAAAAAAAAAATATGCCGAACATCACTCACCGGGCCATGGATTTACTCTTGATAGAGGGCCTTGAGAATTAGGCATGGTTTCTTCAAGAGATACAAAGCAAAAAGAGAGAAATATCAATTTTGTTGTTGATGTTGATGGCTGCGTTTTTATGTTGCGAAACAGTGAATGTCGATCTTTATAGAGTCTTCCAAAAGACACAAAGAATTAGAGGGATTTTGCTAATATATTGTGGGGAAATGGCAGCATGGTAATTCAGGCAAAACTGAGGGCAATACCGTCTCGCCATTGGAAGTGTCACTGTAGCCAATGCTATCTGATTAATGCTACCCATCTTGGTTTTCTTTATAAAACTTCAGTCTTTGTGGGTTAACGAGCGAGGGTAATTTCTCTCTTCTGCTTTCTTCTTTTGTGTGTGTGTATTGTGTTTTAAACAAAAAATAGGTTGCAAAAAATATATATATATATATCTCTATTTGCATTGGTATTTAAAATATACCCATTCATTTAAAATATATCTCTAGGAAGATTTGCCCGCGCCTTACTGTGGGAATTGGTATTGTGATTGTTTTTGTACATGATGACAATATTATTGGTGTTGTAATGTATGGTACTGATGGTTTGGTTTGGTTTGGTTGCACAAAAATTGAAGGCAGTGCAGCTCCAATTGAGGACAGTAAACATGTAATGATGACCTGTAAATATATGAGCATGGGGGAAGTCTTCTTTTTTGAAATCTGAGCACGGTATTTCGCACCCTTAATGAACAGTTGAATAAACATGGATGAACAGCCAAGGTCATTCGGCTTTAGATTATAGTATAATTAGAGTCCAAGTTGATCATACGCCTCTGTGGAATAAACCAGTTCTTTATTTTTCTTACCTCTTTTTTACTTTTCTGGAGAGGCACCCAGGTAGTTTTTATTTTTTCACAAAAGCATCCATTAAAAATGGGTTTCCTGTAATTTTTCATTTTCAACATCCCTTGACCAAACTATGTAACCAATAATGGATCACAAGCATAACTCGAACTCTAGGCTTAACACCAAAGCAGAATTGAACAGGAGCTCTAGGGGAGAAATAGGTGATCGGAGATTGAGAAATGGAGGATGAGCTCAAGAACTTGATCAAGGTATGGATCACACCATCTTATGTCTATCCTATATATTGCCATTTCATAGTCTCTAGATTAATCCGAAAGGGCCTGCTCAGGCTCATCTCTCTCCTCCCTGTCTTCTACCTCTTCATCACCGCCCCCCTAGCACTCCATTCCTTCCATCTCTGTGGACCCACAATCGTCTTCCTAATCTGGCTTGGCATCTCCAGGCTTCTCCTCTTCTCCTTTAACCTTGACCCTCTATCACCATCCCAACCTTCACTCTTCCATTTCATCTCCATAGCTTGCCTCCCCATCAAAATCAAACAAGACCTACCTAGAAAAACACCCCCAAATCCAATAGGTCGAAGTGTCACAAAGGAGCTGCCAATTGTTGTAGCTATGAAGGCATTGCTTTTGGGTATGATCATTCATACCTACGAGTACAGACCACATTTGCACCCGTATGTGATCCTAGCCTTGTATTGTTGCCACATGTACTTGGGTCTAGAAATATTCTTTCCCCTTATCGCGACTCCAGCTCGAGCTGTTTTTGGTTCGAGCTCGAGCCGCAGTCCAACAAGCCTTATCTCTCAACTTCGCTTCAAGACTTTTGGGGCTGTCGATGGAATCTAATGGTCACAAATATCTTGTGGCCAACAATATACGATCCTACCAGGCGCGTGTGCGGACGTTTAGTTGGGGAACTGTGGGCCATGCTCTTGGCTTTGATGGCCACCTTTGTGGTCTGTGGGTTAATGCACGAGGTTACTTATTACTATCTCACGCGCGTTCTGCCCACATGGGAAGTGACGTGGTTTTTTATGCTACATGGGGCTTGCGTGGCGGTTGAGGCGGAGGTTAAGAAGGCGGTTGCCGATAGGTGGAGGTTGCACCCGGTGGTTTCGGGGTTGTTGACGTGTGTGTTCTTGGCTGTTGGTATGTCTAAAAGATGCACAACTTAAACCTTGCACTCAAATATCATCTTTGGTAATATAGTGATCAAACAAGGGTCATTACCCGCTAAAAATTGTTCCTAAACTGCTAACCAAAAGTCACAAACTACTATAAACCATGCTGCTGACCAGTTAACGAAAATAAATTAATTAACTAGCCTAGACTCAATGTAATTTTCTGTAAATTTTACAGAACACTAAATATACATTGAATAACACACATACAAAATTTCAGAACAATCGGAGTTAATTTGATATATTAAATAATTCATGTAAAACTGAACACAGAAAGATAACATAGCAGAAACAGATTTTATAACTTTAAAACTATTGATATAAACAAAGCTAAGGACTCATTCTCCACCACCAAACACACTCAATCATATCAAAGCTTAGTTATGGAGTCCTAATTCTCAATTGAATTTACCCGAAGTTAACTCACAAGCTCGAATTAACCAATTACCCTTTCCTAGTTTCTCGTTAAGTGAATACAAGCTCACCACCTAATCTATTTCCGATTATGCAACCTAGACACAAGCTCGCTACGTTTAACATATCAAAATCATTAAGCAATAAAAGGGTTTGGATAAATCTAGGGTCACAAGTACGTTGGTAGTCTTGCTAAACCTAGGGTTTGAGTCACATGTAATTCAAGAAAACATTTTGCTACTCAATTGGAATGAACACACGACATATACGAATCTAGTGTTACTCCTATCATTAGAACCCTAACCTATTCATTTAGTTGCGCACCTAAATAAATAAGGAAAGATTCATCTTGTAGACACAGTGAAACAAACACTCAATTGATCGATAATATAGAAAACTAAAAACAGAATTGTCTTCAATATGAATTGAACATGTTTGGGGCTTTGAAATCGCCCCTAGCTACAAAAGTATTTGGCTAGACATAGTCATGAAGAAAACAAAAACTAAAAGAAAAGAAAAGGAAGGGATGGCGGCTAGATGATGGCAGAAAGGATGCAGTTCTTTTTTTCTCTTGTGCGGTCGTCTCCGTCCAAACTGATCGATCACGTCCCTCTTTTATTTCTGAAGTTAGGAGATTTTCATTTCTTTTCCTTTTAGGAATCAAGTAGCTTCTCCTTTAAGATTCCTAATAATTTTCACCCATAAAAATATGTCATATATCTCTAATAAATAGAGATATTCAGTTAATACTCGTCGGTGGGCTTCTAAAAGGAATTCGGGCCTCAAATCATGGATTTCCGTCAAAGTGTCAGATTCTCGGATTGCCCGACCTTGCTGTACTAAATCGGCCATAACTTCTTGTAGAAAAATGATTTCAACAAACCGTAAAAAGATCTGGAAACTACACATCTGAAGCTTTCCAAACATGTAAAGTTCACTGTCTGGTTCATTCTGAGCTGCTCTCAGTTTCATGTCGAAGTTGACTGATCTGCACACTCAGATTTACTGATTTAGCTTCCTTTCTTCTACTTTGCTCCAAGATACCTATAAAACAAATAAACAAAATAACTAGAAAATACACTAAACTAACAAAGAAAGTACGGAGATTAACGCTATTAACATTGCATAAATATGCTCTTATCAAATACCCCCACACTTAGACTTTGCTAGTCCCTAGCAAACAAAGAACTAACTAGAACAAAAGACACGGACCTAATTTCTTCCAAACATCTCAGAGAACTTATAATGCCCACAAGTATGGTCAACAATATTCAAGCAATCACATGTCAGAAATCACAACCTCACTTAAAAGCTAATTCATTTTGATAACCATAGTGCTAAAGTTATAATACATGACCAATCAAACTAGTGCAACAAAGGAGAACCAACTTATTCAAGTGTCAAACATGCGTCAACTCAATTTCTCACAAAGATGCTCTCAATTTCTTTTCACTCATGATTTTCTGACTTGATGTATAAGCGTATATTTCGCTCAAGTTATATGTGAAAGGAATGATGTAATAAGACAAACAAATAGCTCACATATAATAATAAGAAAGAAAGGCTTTTTCTGAATTTTTTTTTTTTACATATGATCCCATGATTGGAACACCAAGACTCGGATGAAAGGCCAGTGACACCATATGCTCACCCCTCCACACAAGTCTCCACAAATCGAATGCACAACTTCAAAGATCAACAAGGTCTTTATTCAGGGTTGTAATGGGGCCAAGGGTTAAGGTTAAAAGAAAGAAAATGAAGGAAGATTCAAAGATCCTAAAAGAACCTAGTGGAGCACCAGAAAAACATAAGAGATAAAAGAATCTTGGAACTCCTCAAGGTAATCTATCTTCAAACATGAAGCAAGTAAACCTCAACAACTACAACATGAATGTATCAAATCCAAGGAAGTATTTTGCTTTTCGATTATATTGATTTTTCTTTTCAAGCATTCTTTCTCTTTCTTTTTCTTTTTTTCGGCTATCACATTTTTTTTCTCTTTTTTTTTTTTTCGACAGCCATAAGACACATACTCTTTTTTTCTCTTCTCTTCCTTGGATCGATGTACAATGTACTCCCCCACACTTGCTTACAAAAGTACCTTGAACATACATATATCTCTAAAAATATTTGCTCCACTAATAGTCAAATAGAACAAGGTTGAGAGAATGAATTTTTTGATAATCTTATTCATCTCACAGTGGAGGTATATAAAGAGGATTACAGGAATACAATTGACTTACGTCTCTATTATCTACCACACATAGAAAACGTAAGTACTAACTACGATATAATTACAATATATTCTATTCCTAATGTTAAGCTATGACGCATGCTAGCACTCCCCCTCAAGTTGGCGCATACACATCAACCATGCCCAACTTGCTTAGTGAGTTATAAAACACCTTCCTAGAAACTCCTTTGGTAAGTATATCTGCAAGTTGCTCTTCAGTTGGAACAAAAGGAAAGCTAATAATTTTGGCATCTAGCTTCTCCTTTATAAAGTGACGATCAACCTCGACATGCTTAGTACGATCATGTTGTACTGGATTATGTGATATGTCAATGGCTGCCTTGTTGTCACAATACAACTGCATAGTACTTTTGAGTTTGAAACCCAGATCACGTAACAGATTCCTCAGCCACAACAATTCACACACTCCGTGAGCCATACCTCTATCCTTAGCCTCAGCACTAGATCGTGCCACAACTTTCTGTTTCTTACTTTTCCATGTAACCAAATTACCTCCCACAAAGGTAAAGTAAACTGATGTCGACATTCTGTCTGTAATATTTCCAGCCCAATCTGCATCTGTAAAGCCACAAACCTCAAGGATGTTGTTGTGTTTAGAAAACAATACTCCCCTTCCTGGAGCTGACTTCAGATACTTTAAAATTCTCATAACAGCATCCATGTGACTCTCACTCGGGTTATGCATAAACTGACTCACCACACTCACTGCATATGTAACATCTGGTCTAGTATGAGCCAAATAAATCAAGCGCCCAACTAACCTCTGATAGCGAGCTCGATCAGTAGGTACCTGATCTAGATACTCAGCCAAACAATGATTCTGCTCAATAGGAGTATCAACAGGTCTGCAATCCAACAAACCTGTCTCTGTTAGCAAGTCAAGAACGTACTTCCTCTGGCACAAGTAGATCCCTTCTCTCCCCCTGGCTACCTCAATTCCTAAGAAGTACTTAAGTTCACCCAAGTCCTTCATCTCAAATTCAGAGGCTAGCTGTCTCTGTAGTCTATCCATCTCAACAGTATCATTGCCGGTGATTACCATATCATCCACATAAATAATTAGAGCTGTTACCTTCCCTTGTTGATGCTTGAGGAACAAGGTATGATCTGAGTTGCTCTGTTTGTAACCAACCTTCCGCATGAACTGTGAAAATCTCCCAAACCAAGCACGAGGCGACTGTTTGAGACCATACAAAGACTTTCTCAATTTGCATACAAAATCACCAGGAGAAGCAACTACATACCCAGGTGGAAGGCTCATGTAAACTTCCTCAACTAACTCACCATGAAGAAATGCATTCTTGACATCAAACTGTCGGAGCGGCCAGTTTAAACTAGCAGCAAACGAGAGCAGAACCCGAATAGTGTTCATCTTGGCAACAGGAGCAAACGTTTCATCGTAGTCTATACCATACGTCTGAGTAAACCCCTTTGCTACAGGGCGTGCTTTGTACCAATTCATTGATCCATCTGCATTATGTTTCACGGTAAACACCCAACGACAACCTACAGCCTTCTTGCCTTGTGGTGGAGGCACAAGTTGCCAAGTATTGTTCTTCTGCAACGCCTCCATCTCTTCCTCCATTGCCTTCCTCCACTTTGGATCCCCCAATGCATCCTGCACTCTGTTAGGTACTGATACAGCAGATATTTGATTAACAAATGATTCATATGACTTAGACAACCTCCTAGTGGACATATAATTGGCTACTGGGTATTTTGATTTGGCAGTAAGAGTAGGTTCATATCTTTTGGCTGATTGACCTCAAGTGGTCCTATTTGGTAACACATATTGCTTAACATTAGACTCACTACTGCTAGTACCAGTGGGTGGACATACCTCAAATGGGTGATCTTCAGTACCAGGAAGTTGTGGGTCAGGGGTAGAAGTGATGGCAGGAGGGGCAGTTGCATCTTCAACTTCATTTTTAGTAATTTCAGTGATTGAAACTGGTGTCTGGATGTCTGCAGCTTCTGCTTCTGGAGGTGACGAGCTGATGGTCTCAATTGGACCCGTCAAAATACCTCCTGCCTATGTGACTTCTTCTCCTCCTTCTGATTCCTCCCCCTCTCCATGATACAGCTCTTCAAAAAATGAATTCTCCCCCTGAAGAGCTTTATCTGAAAAGGAAAAATAACTCATGTCTTCAAAGAAAGTAACATCCATAGTGACACAGTACTTTTTGGTAGGTGGATGATAGCACTTGTACCCTTTCTGATAACCTCCGTAGCCAACAAACACACACTGAAGTGCCCGGGCATCCAACTTAGACCTCTGGTTTTTTGGAACATGGACAAAAGCAACACAACCAAGGACACGAGTTGGAAGATTATGAAATGAAGGTAAGGAGACATGAGATGCAAGAACCTCAAAGGGAATTTTCCCTGAAGGACACTAGATGGAAGACGATTGATAAGATGGGAGGAAGCATATACAGCATCACCCCAAAGATACGTAGGCATATGAGCACTGAAAAGAAGGGCACGAGCCATATCAAGTAAATGACGGTTTTTCCTTTCGGACACTCCATTTTGTTCTGGTGTTTGTGGACATGTAGTTTGGTGAACAATCCCATGGGTTTTAAAAAAACTCTTGGAAAACATGATTAACATATTCTCCCCCATTGTCCGAATGAAGAACTTTAATGGTGCTATGGTATTGGGTTTGAACAAGAGTGCGAAAGGTTTGAAAAGCGGGAAATACTTCATCTTTGGTTTTAAGAAGAGCAACCCATGACAATCTCGTATAATCATCAATAAACAACACAAAATATCTCATACCCGATACAGTAGGCTCTCTAGAGGTCAAAGGTCCCCAAACAGAATGAATCAACTCAAAAGGAATAACACTCTTTTTAGAAATACTAGGAGAATAAGTAGCACGATGACTTTTGGCCAAAACACATGTTTCACAATGTAAGACAGACTCATCCACACCAATAAACAAAGTAGGCATGGTTTTCTCATGAGACTAAAAGAGCTAAACGGCGATGCCATAAACCAAATTTCACTTAGCTTATTAGAACTCGAAGTCAAGCGGCGCGGGACTGTGCACCTGGTTTCTCCCTGCATATGTCTGATCCAGATGAAACAACCTGCCCTCAGATACCCCCGACCAATTACCTCCCTGGGAGAAGATCCTGAAAATCACATACATAGGATAAAAGGTTACGGAGCATTAAGACTCAGTATTCAACTGAGGAACTGATATCAGATGATGAGACAAATCAGGCACATATAAGACATTATGAAGTTCTAAAGTAGGAGTAATACGAACTGACCTTGACCCTAACACAGGAAAAGCCTCACCATTGACATTGGTTACATAGGACACTGGTGGGGAAGACAATTCAGTAAAATATGATTTATCATAAGTCATATGATCGGAGGCACCAGAATCAATAATCCATGTATCAGAACCAACAAAGTTAGAAACCTTTAAAACCATACCAATCTTACCACAACCAGCTATAAAGGCTGTAGGATGAAAACCCTTCTTTTTAGGGTATCCGTTCAGTTTCCAGCCTTGTGGGACAGAAACCTCAACCTTCTGGACCTCATGGATCTTGGAACTCTAACCGTCATTGTTACCACCACCCATTGCAATAATACAATTGAAAAAAACACACAAATCCCAAAGTATGGAGCGGAAATAAGAAGAACAGAAGGCTCCAAAATAATCACATATTTTTTTTTTTTTAGACCTGTAGGAGTTGACTGGGCTGATGGGTTGACCGAGTTAGGCTGACTCAGTTGACCGAGCTGAGGTGTGTTGACTGGGCTGACCAAATTGACCGATTGGACGGCGCACTGAAGAGACCGGGCTGAGTGCGACCCGAAGAATGAGGACGGCGAAGCAACGCAAATGAAGCCGACGATCTGGGTGCTTTGCGGTGTCACCGGGAACTGAAGAACCTTGTTCTAAAAAGTTGACGGCGAACGGACAGGACCTCGAACCGGTGCGGCGCACGTTGTGTATACCCCCCTTGTAGCACTGGTCGGGTCGCCTTGACTGCAGAAGACGTCGACGCCGATCTGGACAGAGAAAGTCGTTCCAGGTCTGGTGATCAAGAGGGGGACGATTCTGGGCTGGTAACCAAGAACGACGCCGGGCTAGATCAATAGAGGATGGCGCCGATCTGGATTGATGAGAGGAGTGGCGGCGGTTTCTAGCAGAAGACGAAGCCGACAGGATTAGAGGAGCAACTGCGGCCTTGGGCTGAAGGCGAAGCCAATCATCACTGTGAGATGATGAAGTTGACGGAGAAGAAGGATGACGTCTTCCAACAGTTATAGAACAACGTCGTCTAACCCACAGAAGGTTCCAAGTCAACTGTCTTCCTCGTATTGAGAGAAGACTGAAGAAGAAGAAAAAAAAGACAAAGTCCTTTGCGGATCTTTGCTCTGATACCAAGTCAAATAGAACAAGGTTGAGAGAATGAATTTTTTGATAATCTTATTCATCTCACAGTGGAGGTATATAAAGAGGATTGCAGGAATACAATTGACTTACGTCTCTATTATCTACCACACACAGAAAAGGTAAGTACTAACTACGATATAATTACAATATATTCTATTCCTAATGTTAAGCTATGACTCATGCTAACGACACTAATTCCTTAGAATTGGGTAAGGATAAATCTGTACTAAGCTTAGGGTTAAGGAATTTGTGGGTGATGAAACAAAAAAGCTTAATGTAGGCTCTAGGGGGTTAACTAGGGGATTGCACATCTTGTGTGCATAAAAGGGACACAGGTTAATTTGGCTATGATGGTAATCCTAGTGCCTTTATCCCTTCCCATCCATCATGCAATTCAACCATACGCTTCAAGAGGCTTTGGGGCAAGTTCTAGCATTTGTCCTTATTAGATATGCAAGTCGAATCCGAATCTCAACCAAGATGAATAAGAGATGAGATCATGCAAAATCCTCGTCAAGAAAATAAGATGATTCTACACTAAGCACTCAGAAAAGAAATAGCACATATATAGGATCAAAAGCTCACAAGGGTTTAAATCAAGTTTAACATGGCATAGCATGCATCCATCAATTCTCAAGTGTTACATTAATCCAACCATCAATGTATATAAATCAAGCACAATAATCATCAAAATATATTAACAATTATTTGAAATCAAGAATCTAACACATGCTTGCCATCATTTTGTAACCATAATAAATTTCTGAAAAGTTCAGACTCATCATACTCAACAGAAAATAAACCTAAGAACTAGACTCTTTTTTTCTTCTTTCTTTTCATTTTTTTTTGATTGAAAAATAACAAAAAGTTTCAAATTCCTTCCCCCCACACTTAAACTAAACATTGTCCTCAATGTTTGATCTAGATATAATCATGCAATGATATAGTTAAGTATAGAAGGAAAGAGGAAAACACAACAAAAACAAATGTAGTTGAGAAGAGTAAAGAATGCTCCCTCTTGTAGACCTCCCAATGCTAATGATCTTTGGATATCAACCTCAAGGCTATAAGCCTTGAATGTCTAGGGCAAGCTCTATGCCAAATGCGTCAAAGATACTCCAATAATGCTCAAAGTCATTAGGAAACATCACTTTTCACAAACTGAGTCTCATTTGGACCCCCGGAAGTATCCCCTGTTTTGCACTTTATATGGCTCTGATGCCCAGTTTTCTGCTTAATTTCTGTTCCGACCCTCCTGTACTCAACTGGAAACTGCAGACGCTGTGAAACTGGAAATTTGGATCTGCCAAAGCCATTAGAAAATAGACATCTGGGGCTTTTGATCCATATATAGTATGTCTATTGGTTCCAAAGGAGCTGTGAACGACAGCTGTTCAAAGTGGACTGAAATCTGGGCGTCAGAAAAACTGGTTTGATAAAAAGTGACTCTAGATCTTTCTCAACTATGAGACCTGCACACACACACAAAAAAACATAAAACCGAACAAAACAAGAAGCAAAGAAAGAGAAGGAAAGAATAAAGAAAACATCCCTAAGAAAAATACCGCAATCTTCCTCCTTCATTCATTGGGTTGCCTCCCAAGAAGCGCTTGGTTTAAACTCCTCAGCCTGACGGCCGGCCAATTCTTCAATAGTAATCAGTGGTTTGGTCTTGGTTCCATGAGATGCTTGACCTTTTTTCAAAGATGGCTAGGTGTCCCTTTTAAGCAACTTGTGGCTCCTTGGTAACAATGGAAAGATAGGATTTCAACTTTCTCATTTTCTTTCTCTTCTTCCATTGTCTCGTTCTCTTCTTATGTCCCACAAGCACGGCCAAAAAAATCTTCTTATCAGAATTGGGATATTCACCTATCACCATCTCCACATGATCAACAAACTCGAGAGTTTCTTGTATGGAGGGAACAAATGTAAAGCTCGAATGTGGCAAGTAATGGTCAGGTGGTCAGGCATGTGATAGAATTAGAGGCCCGTCTGTAGGAGATTTGCTGGACTCCTCTTCTAAGCAATCCTCCATGTCATCCTTGTATTCTTGATCTTTATGAGCTATGATGATTGCTTCCGGCACTCGGTACTCATTCGCATGAAGCTGAACCTTACTTTCTTTAATGTAAAATTCCTCACCTGTCAAAGACTCTTTAATATCACCATCTCCATATGCTTCAAGCTTAGTTGTATAGTGTAACACATAATCCTCACACGTCCCAACCTCAAGTTTCTTTTCATAGGGCTCATCCAAATCTGTATCCTCATCCTCATCCAAAATTGACTCATGGAATACATTATGAGGTTGAGGTAAGGCCGTGACTTCAAGGAACTGCCCTAAAGTTGTCGTAGGTGTAGGAGGGCACTCCATAAGTACCTTGGCCTCCAAAGGCTCATTAGTTTCTGCCTAATCTTCTTCCTCACTTATCAACACCTCATGATATGACTCTTGAGCCCAACATTATGTTTCCCGCTCCTCTGTTTCTTGGTTCAAAGAATTAATAATTTGCTGGATATGTTGCTCAATATTCTCCACAGCTTTGTCCATATTCCTTGATGATTCTTTCGCACTTTTCACAACTGCTTGTACAATTGCCTCAAGAGAGGGCTTCATTGGATCAACCAAGAGGACTGATACTTGATCTTGGTATGACGGCCACATGAATGAATCAATATTGTGATGGTAAGGATCATACATAGGGACTTGATAAGGCTGCCATGAGTTGAACGCTTCTGGATTCCATGAAGAGTTAGCATTAGTCCAACCATTGTTGTAAATGCTTGAGTTGGGATCGTCCCACATTATAGTAGCTTGCTCGAAATAACCTTGGTATTGTAGTCCACAAACAAAACAAAACAAAAACTAAGTTAGTATATTACAAAATTGAAAAAAAAACATGCACAAAAATAAAACAGATTAACAATTAAGGAAAACAATCCCCGGCGACACGGCGCCAAAAATTGGTACGTCTAAACGATGCACAACTTAAACCTTGTACTCAAATATCATCGTTGGTAATATAGTGATCAAGCAAGGGTCATTACCCGCTGAAGATTTTTCCTAAACTGCTAACCAAATGTCACAAACTACTCTAAACCATGCTACTGAACAGTTAAAGAAAATAAATTAATTAACTAACCTAGACACAATGGACTTTTCTGTAAATTTTACAGAACACTAAAGATACATTGAATAACACACATACAAAATTTCAGAATAATCGGAGTTAATTTGATATATTAAATAATTCACGTAAAACTGAACACAGAAAGATAACATAGCAGAAACAGATTTTATAACTTTAAAGCTATTGATATAAACAAAGCTAAGGACTCATTCTCCACCACCAAACACACTCAATCATATCAAAGCTCAGTTATGAAGTCCTAATTCTCAATTGAATTTACCCGAAGTTAACTCACAAGCTCGAAGTAACCAATTACCCTTTCTTAGTTCCTCGTTAAGTGAATACAAGCTCACCACTTAATCTATTTCCAATTATGCAACCTAGACATAAGCTCGCTAAGTTTAACATATCAAAATCATTAAGCAATAAAAGGGTTTGGATAAATCTAGGGTCACAAGTACGTTGGTAGTCTTTTTAAACCTAGGGTTTGAGTTACATGTAATTCAAGAAAACATTTTGCTACTCAATTGGAATGAACACACGACATATACAAATCTAGTGTTACTCCTAGCATTAGAACCCTAACCTATTCATTTAGTTGCGCACCTAAACAAACAAGTAAAGATTCATCTTGTAGACACAGTGAAACAAACACTCGATTGATAATATAGAAAACCAAAAACTGAATTGTCATCAATATGAATTGAACATGTTTGGGGCTTTGAAATCGCCCCTAGCTACAAAAGTATTTAGTTAGACATAGTCATGAAGAAAACAAAAACTAAAAGAAAAGAAAAGAAAGGGATGGCGGCTAGATGATGGCAGAAAGGATGCAGTTCTTTTTTTCTCTTATGCGGCCGTCTCCGTCCAAATTGATCGATCACGTCCCTCTTTTATTGCTTAGGTTAGGATATTTTCACTTCTTTTCCTTTTAAGAATCAAGTAGCTTCTCCTTTAAGATTCCTAATAATTTTCTCCCATAAAAATATGTCATATATCTCTAATAAATAGAGATATTCAGTTAATACTAGTCGGTGGGCTTCTAAAAGGAATTCGGGCCTCAAATCATGGATTTCCGTCAAAGTGTCAGATTCTCGGATTGCCCGACCTTGCTGTACTAAATCGGCCATAACTTCTTGTAGAAAAATGATATCAACAAATCGTAAAAATATCTGGAAACTACACATCTGAAGCTTTCTAAACATGTAAAGTTCACTATCTGGTTCATTCTGAGCTACTCTCAGTTTCATGTTGAAGTTGACTGATCTGCACATGCAGATTTACTGATTTAGCTTCCTTTCTTCTACTTTGCTCCAAGATACCTATAAAACAAATAAACAAAGTAAATAACTAGAAAATACACTAAACTAACAAAGAAAGTATGGAGATTAATGCTATTAACATTGCATAAATATGCTCTTATCAGCTGTGACAGGCAATTGGCTGTTCTTTCCTCAGTTGCTCAGGAATGGTGTTGATACAAGGGCTTTAGGAGAGTAAGCAATTATGGTGGATTTTGTAAAGGCTAACTTGCCTCATTTGCATTAGCGGCCCAGCAAAAGGTAATTAGTGTACTCTTTAACCGCTTTATTGTTCGTTTTGTTGTTCTTGTTCAAAAACATGAGGTGGGAAATTGAGGTTTTGTGTCAGCATTTGAGGAGGAAGAAAGTTATGGTGGATTTTGTGCTAGACTGTTCATTATTTTATTTGGCCAAAGAAAACTAATTAATACACTACCCCATTGCTAATCTCATTTCTGTTAAATTTTGTTCTTTAAGAATGTGATGCAAATTGAGGTTTTCACTTGTGTAATAATATTCACTCTTGATTGAGAAGGTTCAGACCATATTTGTTTCACTCCCTAATTCCCCTTGACCTCAAAGTTGGACTGGAAATTGGAAAGATGAACAAGAGGCTGAGCACATATACGATTTGTATTGTCAAATGAATGAATACAAAGTACTTCCGAGCAGGTAAATTTCTTCTAATAGTATCTACAAGTCACGTTCAAACCATGACTTTCTTTGGTTACAATATTAACTTCAGATTGCAACAGAAACATCCCGGAAACAAGCAAGAACCGGATTCACCAGCTGATACCAACTTGGCTTGAAAGTACATGATCCCCACGCTACGCCTGCAATTACCCGTCTGAGAATTCCCAAAGCACAACTGAAAGACACTGCAAGCACACAGAGTAGGATTGTCAGCTCACCTATCAATTATTACACATCTGAGTGGGAGTGTATTATAGCAACTAGCAGAAACATGAGCTTACAAAAATATTTAATGATGAAACACATCTTGCACCTATCAAACAATTGGCTGTTATTAATCAACACAAATGATCAAGGTATCCTATTATAATGTTTTAAGGCTATTTATGATCAAACTCATAAGAAAACGAAATATAGAAAACCTTCTCTAGTACGTTGATAAAATTCGTTAAAAGACTGTAGACATTCCATAAATTAGTTCCAAAAGTTTTCCTCTTACCCTGAATTTACATGTTCCAATGATGTGTAGTTGGAGACTATTGCATGGCTTTTGGGACTGGAGTTAAAGCAACCCTTTAAACCCAAACTTCTCTAGATTTCATTCGTCTACATCAAAATATATGAATACATGAGAAAACTGGCCAGACTATCAGTGCTGGAATAAAGGCCTAGTCAGGCTAAATTAGACCCTGATGTAGGATTAGAGAGCAAAAAAGAAGCAACAGTGTGGTAGCAATGGAACAATGCAGCCATCACATTAATGTCATTCATTTGCTTCTGTGCCACCGTATGTCACAAAAATGCCAATGGAAGCTATGGCTAATATTAGAGTCAGAAAGGTCCATAGCTGCACTGCACAACATTTGAAGTTGTGATCATGTGATATATGTGTCTCACCATACATACTAGAGCTAATCTCAAGAGACCTCTCAATTTCAAGTTTTTAGCATAATACAGTCATACTACTGTTTCTACTCCTTGAAGTAAACCAATTCACATGAGCTAAACTTGAAGATTATCCGTAGACTGATATAAGGCAAAACAAATGAATTAACAACTGTAGGCGTGATGCTGACTGCAGTGCTAAAAGCCACACTACAATTTGGCTTATCTCTCATACTAAAGCCAATGAACAATAAACCCCAATAGCCTCTTACCATCAAACCCTTAAAAAAGTGTCAATGAGACATTAATTGTGCTTAGCATAACTATGATATACAGACTACAACTGTGCCATAAACTTAATCCTCTTTCCTTTCCTATCAAAGATAAATAGGCTCTTGTTTATAGAACAACTTAATGGCGTGGTCATGTGATAGCACACCCGATGACTGAATTGTGTATAGTTTTTAATAATGAGAAGCTGATAGACTCTTGCAACTATGACATGCTTGCTTATTTGATAATAACCATAAGCTTTGTCCGTCAAGTTCTCCCGGGATACTTTATTCCATATAACTTGGTAAGAATAATGTTAGAATCATTATGGACTTGTCACACATTAACATAGAGAAAATTGATAATTAGCTTAATGTCAAAACAAGTTTAACATGGACACAAACTATAAATCAATACTTGTAGCTTAATGAAAAAGTGTATCAATTCATTAAGGTTAGTAATCCAATTCTTAGTCTGCAAGAAAGACTACAATGAAGTGTTACATTAAGAATCTAACTAGCTAGGAGACCTAATCTGATATGAACTGCTTTGATGGGAAGCTTCTAAAGATTTAAGTCACCTATATAACAGATGAATTGGTCCCTATTGCTACCATGAGATTTTGCATAAGTTCTGTCCATTGAGAAGCAAGGTTGGTAAGTAATAGTGGCCATATTCAAGTGATTGAGTTTGCAGCTACAGAAGATGGAATCCATTCCAGTGATTGCTGAAGGTAAGCCTTGATCCTTGTGTGATTGTTGTTGAGTTTATATGCATATGATTGTGAGCAAGATTGGATGGTTTTACAATTGGTATAAGAGCATAGGCTGATAAATATGATTTTAGTTTTGGTTGACATGAAAATCGTTTTAAGGTTTTATCAAAAAAAAAAAAAAACTTTTGCTTTACGGGTTAACAAGCCATCAGCCTGTTAACAACTCTAGGCCCAGTCATAGCAAGCGAATGATCCAGGCCCAAACCCGACCAAAACCTCAAGAACAGGTGACCGTTGTATCACAATGGTTGGTTTTGATCAAGAAGAAGGTCTGGGACTAGATTCGGAAACGCGCGAGATGTTTTATCTTGAGAAGGGATTCAAAACCCCAATTGTTGTGAATCAAGAAGCCGATAGAGTTAATTCCTGCATCTGGATATCGAATTCATGCTTCCGTTGAGAATTTTAGCAGCAAATTAGGGAAAAAGCAAAATCAAGTTTTTCTGTGAAATTAGTTTTGATTCATAGCATGATTATTAAGTTTTTGATTGTGCTCAAGAACCCTACTTGCATTCCCGGCGTGCGTTAGGTTAGAGTAGATGGTGATCGGATGAAACTTACAATTTCTGGATTGTTCTGTGGTCAAGTGTGGTTTTAGAATGCAAGACAGCAATGCATGCTTAATGGAAATATATTTGGATACTTAGAAATTTTTCTTCTGTCTAAAGATGTGGATAAATTTCTTTGGATAACTTATTTTTGTTAAACATGGCATATTGATAAAGAACTCTAGAATATTATGCTTCTGCTCAAAAGTGATGCTTAATATTGTTTTATGTTGTCTACTGACATGAATGCAAGTGTGGATTGATTAAGTTTTCTGTATGATTTTTGTTCTTGGACTGTTCTTGTTTTGGTTGCTTAAGTTCATAAAGACACAGAAAACTTAAAGTAATTTCTTTAAAAATTGAGAACGATTTTTAATTTGCTCCTTAGGTAACTCCTATATGAATTTGAACAGTGTCTTGACGCTAACTGGAACCAAAACTATAAAGCTTGGTTAGACTCTATAGAGAACTATATGGGAATGCATGAGAATATAGACTATTTCTTTACTAAGGATAAGCCTACAGAGTTGACTGATAAGAGTACTAAGAAAGAAACTGATCTTCACAAGAAGTGGCATAGATCCAATAGGATGGCTAAGAATCTCATCCGTAGCTCCATGTCTAAGATTGTTAGGGGAAGCATAGAAGAGCTTGAGCTAGCCTTAGATTTTTTGGAACTTATAGCTACTAAGTTTAAAGAAAGTGAGAAAGCAGAAGCAACTAGGCTAACTAAGGAATTTCATGACCTAAAGTACACGGGCTCAAGGGGATTTAGAGAGCATATCATGAAGATGATCAACATAAATAGCAGGCTCAAAGAGCTATTGATGGGGGTTTGGGATGAGCAGGTAGTGCATTATGCACTGCATTCCTTGCCTAACAGTTTTAGCCACCTTAGAACCAGTTACAATACTCAAAAGGGAAACTGTACTCTAGATGAGCTCATATCCATTTGTGTGGATGAGGAAAACAAGATCAATAAAGAGAAAGAACCTGCCACAACCATAAATCTCATAGAGAAGCTAAGAAGAAAAAACCACAGAATAAGTTGAAGCCTACCAAAGCCATAGCTAAAAGTTCAACAGCTGCACTGGCCAAGGAAAACAAGCCATTTAGGTTCAAGTGTTACTTTTGCAAAAGAGTAGGTCACATGAAAAAGGACTACACTGGCTACAAGAACTGGTTAGCCAAAAAGGGTAAGATTTTTTCTAGTACAATTTTTTCGTTAGAAATTAATCTTATAAATGTTGAACCATAGTCTTGGTGGATAGATTCAGGCCCACCTATTCAAAGTACTAATGCTTTGCACGGATTCATAAAAAGGAGAATCCCAAAAAGTGATGAAGTGAACCTGTGTGTGGGCAATGGCATGAGAGTGGCAGTCAAGGCTATTGGCACCTTAAAGCTCGATCTAGTATTAGGAAAATTGTTAGTTTTGGACAATGTTTTTTATGTACCTTCCATGAGAAGGAATTTAGTTTCAGTTTCTCTTTTAGTCAAATCCGGTTGTAGACTTGTTATTGATAGTAATGGAATTCTTATTTCTAAAAATTCTGTTCAAATTGGTTCTGGTGTTATTATGAATGATTATTTATAGCTCAATTGTTCAATGGCTCAACAAGAAGTTTTACTTGTTGAAGATAACACAAGCAGTACTAGCACTTTAACAGGAGTTAAAAGAACCAAACTAAATGAAAAGTCTGCATTTTTATGGCATAGGAGACTTGACCATGTATCGAAAGAGAGACTGAAAATTTTGGTGAAAAACAAAATCCTAAATGAACTTGATTTTTCTGATCAAACAGACTGTGTGGAATGCTTTAAGGGAAAAATAACCAATACAAGAAAGAAGATTGCATATAGAAGCCAAAATTTACTAGAACTCATACACATTGATATATGTGGTCAATTTAGGCATCAAACTATCTGTGGGAATTTATATTTTATCACATTCATTGATGATTTTTCTAGATACAGTTATGTTTATCTACTTTCAGAAAAGGCACAAGCATTGAAAGCCTTTCAAATCTTTTAGTCTGAGATAGAAAATCAACTAGAAAAAAAAAATCAAAATAGTGAGATCAAATAGAGGTGATGAGTTCTATGGAAAATACACTGAATCTAACCAACATATGGCTCCATTTGCCTTGTTTTTACAATAAAATGGAATTAAAGCTCAATACACAACACCCTACAATCCACAACAGAATGGTGTTGCAGAGAGAAAGAATCGGACCCTTCTAAACATGGTTAGATGCATGATGTGTACAACTGGTTTGGCAAAATTTTTGTGGGGTCAGGCCTTAAAAACTACAAATTATATTTGCAACATGACACCTAGTAAAGCCATAGAAAAGAATACTTTGAGCTTTGGTGTGGCAGGAAACCTAGTCTTCATCACTGCCACGTTTGGGGATGTCTTATAGAAGCTAGGATTTGTAATCCGAGCTTGAATAAACTTGATCCCAAACTGTTAGTTGCTATTTTATAGGCTATCCAGATAAATCTAAAGGCTATAAGCTATATTCTGCCCATCATTCACCTAGGATTTTTGAAACTCATCAAGTAAAATTTCTTTGTGAAAAAGTTCACAATAGAAACTTTGAGGATTTAACTTCAGATTTTGAGGAAATTGTCTCAGATGAGAATATAAGTGTAACATTGCCTCTAGAAAAAGAACCATTAGCAACTGAAACTACAATAGAAAATCAAGATGCAAAGATCAAGTGATTGACCAGGAAATGCATCTTGGTGATCATCAAGCTGAACCTGAAAATTTTCCTGAACCAATCCCGAATACAAAACCTCAAAATCCTCAAGTAGCTCAACCCAATCCTGAAAATCCTCAGCCTAGAAGATCACAGAGAGCAAGAAAACCAACTTATAGGGGGAAAGAGAGTGATTACATTGTTTATCTGCAAGAAGCATAAATTGAAATGGACTGTGTAGAGGACAATGATCCAACTACTTTTAATCAAGCCATTGAAAGTAGTGAATCACATCAATGGCAGCTGACAATGGAAGCAGAAATTGATTCCATGAGCCAAAATACAGTTTGGGAATTAGTTGAGCCTGACCCCAAACAGAAGCCTATAGGTTGTAAATGGGTTTTCAAAACCGAAAGAGATGCAAATGGCAATGTAGAGAGACATAAGGTAAGCTTAGTTGCCAAAGGTTTTACACAGAAGGAGGGCATTGACTTTACAAAGATTTTTTTTCAAGTTTCTACAAAAGACTCGTTTAGGATAATCATGGATTTATTGGCTCATTTTGATATGGAGCTACACCAGATGGATGTTAAAATAGCCTTCTTGAATGGTGATCTAGATGAAGTGATTTACATGAGGCAACCAGAAGGTTTTGTACAAGCTGAAAGTGAAAACTTAGTGTGCAAGTTAAGAAAATCGATTTATGGCCTAAAACAAGCTTCTAGGCAGTGGTACAAGAAATTTGACTCAGTGATTTCTAATTTTGGATTTACAGAAAATCTTGTTGATGAGTGTGTATATTTGAAGACAGTTGGGAGCAATTTTATTTATCTGGTACTCTATGTGGATGATATACTTTTGGCTAGCAGTAACTTTAAACTGCTTAAAGACACCAAGAGCTTTCTATCAAAGAATTTTGACATGAAAGACTTAGGAGAAGCATCTTATGTACTAGGCATTGAAATTAAAAGAGATAGGGCAGAGAGACTACTTAGTTTGTCTCGATAGAATTATATTGCCAAAATTTTGAAGAGGTTTGGTATTGAAAAATGTGCAACTGGAGAAGTCCCTATGTCTAAGGGTGATAAGTTAACTAAGAAGCAGAGCCTAAAAATGATGTTGAGAAAGAGAATATGGAGTCAAAGCCTTATGCCAGACTTGTAGAAAGTGTCACATATGCACAAGTCTGCACTAGGCTAGACTTGTCTTTTGCAGTGGGGATTTTATCAAGGTTTCAATCCAATCCAGGCCATGAGCATTAGGTAGCTGGGAAGAAAGTGTTGAGGTACCTGCAGAAAACTAAAAGTCACATGCTTGTATATAGGCAAGTGGAGGATCTGAAACTTATTGGATTTTCAGATTTTGATTTGCAAGGAATTATCCAGACTCCAGGAGGTCAACTTGTGGATATGTATTCATTCTTGCAAAAGGTGCAGTTGCTTGGAAGACCATGAAACAAATACTTGTTTCAACTTCCACCATGCAAGCTGAATTTATTGTAGTATATGAAATTGTGTGTAAAGGACATTGGATCAAGAATTTTTTGATGCAGACCAAAGTGTTAAGTCACATTATGGCTGACACACTTGTGATTTATTGTGATAATGAAGCAGCTATTTTCTTTAGCAAGAATACTAAAACATCAAATAATTCTAAACACATTGATTTAAAGTATTACAATGTTAGAGAAAGGGTAAAGCATGGTGAGATAGCTGTTTTGAGTATTGACATAAATTCATAGCTAGCAGATCCTTTCACCAAGGCCTTGTCAGTGGCTGCATTCTAGAAGCATACAACAAGCATTGGAGTTTTAGCTAATCTAGATACTTAGATTAAGTAGGTATTAGTCCAGTTGGAGCAATTTAAAATTTTAAGGTTCCTGTGTTCTTGTATTTCTTTAAGTTGTGGTTTTCCATTTTATTTATCACAACTTGGTTGTAATGACAGTTTATTATTATGAATAAAATTTTGAGGCATTTCTAGTTATATTCTAGCTGCAACTTTATTGTTTTATTCTGGAAATTATCATCTTGTTTTGAATATCATACTTGCAATCAGATGGCCTTGAATCATGTTTAAGCATGCTGTTGCAGTTCAAGTAATAAGCAGTAAGGCCATCAGTGTTCAGTAAATTGCTTGAGTTTCTGATTTAAGAAACATTCAGTAGGACTTGGTAGATGCTTTCTTGTTGATACACATTAGCATATATTGTATCACTTCTGGTTTGACATATGTGTATTGCAAGAGCTTGTGTTTGTGGTTTTGAAACTCTGCATTTTTGTTAAAATGTATACTGTTTCTTGCTCTGCATAAGGGACTGTGATCTTACCATGTTGGAATGGATTTCTGGTTTGATTTTGTTGTATGGAGTGCACTACAGTAAGTTGAGTAGTTTCTGACATTTTCTGGTGTAAATTATCAAGCTTAATATGTGTCAGTCCAAGGGGTGTTGTAAATAGTTATGGCTAAATCATGTAAATAGATGTAGTGATATGTGCGTTTCACTATAGATGTAGTGATTAATAGTATTGTGTGTAGGAGTAATTGACAAAGAGAAAGGTGTTTGGACCTGTTGTTCCTACACCTCCCCATGTTAAACCCGTAGAATTTAAATGAGTATTTGTAAGGAAGCGTAATGAGAAAAATGAGATTGTGATGTACAAGGCTCGTCTAATGGCGCAAGAATTTTCTCAAATCCCTGTGATTGATTACGAGGAGAAGTATTTTCCTGTAATGGACGTAATAACGTTCCGCTACCTTTTTAGTTTGGTAGTTTTCAAAAAACTGAATATGCAGCTAATGAATGTGGTCACAACTTATCTCTATGGGGATCATGATATAGAGATATACCTGAAAGTTCCTGAAGGACTTATGATACCCGATGCAAATAGTTCTAGACCACAGAACACGCTCTCCATTAGTTTTGAGGCGTTCACTATATAGATTGAAACAATCTAAATGGAGGTGGTATAACCGTCTAGGTGAATATTTGATTGGGATGGGATATGTGAATAATAAACTATGCCCAAGCGTGTTTATTAAGGAAACAACTTCCTAGTTAGCAATTGTGGTGGTCTATGTCAATGACAGAATTTGATTGATACTCTTGAAGAGATCAAGGAAACCGCAAAGCACCTGAAGTCAGAATTTGAGATGAAAGGCCTTAGGAGAACAAATTATTGTCTCGACCTGGAGCCTGAGCACAGTGCAGATGAAATTTTGGTCCATCAACCAAATTACATCCAGAAGATGTTTAGACGCTTTAATGAGGATAAAAACAAGCACACCCATGGTCATCCGGAGTCCAGAGAGAACCGTATTGTCCTGCAGATGATGACAATGAGATATTGGTGCCAGAAGTCCCATATCTAAGTGCAATAGGCGCATTATTGTACTTGTCTCAGTGCCCTAGATCGGACATCTCATTCGATGTGAACTTGTTAGCTAGACATAGCTTTACGCCAAAACGCCGCCACTGGAATGGCATAAAAGACATTTTTTGCTACCTTAGAGGTACGACAGACATGGGCTTATTCTATCCCTACACATCAAGAAATGGATCAAACCCCCTTGATCCTCAGAATGATGCTCGCCTTGTTGGATATGCTGATACAGACTATCTATCAGACCCGCATAAGGCACATTCCCAAACTGGTTATGTCTTTACCATTGGGGATACTGTAATTTCTTGGAAGTCTATGAAATAGACCCTTGTTGCTACCTCTTTGAATCATGCTGAGATTCTAGCCCTCCAAGAAGCAGTACATGAATGTATATGGTTGAGAGCCATCACAAAAGCATGTTCAAAGCACATGTGGACTGCATTCCACCATTGATGAACCACCATTATCTATGAGGATAATGCTACTTGCATTGAGCAGATAAAGATGAGTTTCATCAAAAGAGACAACACCAAACAAATTGCACTGAAGTTCTCCTTCAATCAGCAACAACAGGAGCATCAGAAGATTGAAGTTAAGCAGATTTGATCTGAAGACAATTGTGCAGATCTCTTCACCAAGTCACTACCAAAGTCTACATTCCAGAAGCATGTCTAAGGTATTGGTCTACATAAATTATCTGAATTACCTAACATGTAATTTTCAGGGCGAGTCAAAATCAGGGGCAGTATCCTGAAGCATACCCACTTGACCATCGTGTACTCTTTTTGTCCTTCGTCCAGGGTTATTTTGTCCCATTGGGTTTTGTTACCTGGCAAGGTTTTGACGAGGCACATCTTTGGCATGGTCATCCCACTTACTACATCCTGAAGATGTTTTGATTCGACATATACACATTTACTCATCTTTTTCCTTTGACCACGAGTTTCTCCCACTGGGTTTACCGGGCAAGATTTTGGTGCAGTAACTCTATTGCATCCCTCTCGTAGACATACTATCTACTTATGATGCTGATAAGAAGACTTCACCTATCTCTATTGTGATATGACTACTCCACATTCACGCGCGTTGTGCTCTTTGTCTCATTCGATCAAGGTTGTTTTTTCCCACAGGGTTTTTATTACTTGGCAAGGTTTTTTGATGAGGCAACTTAGAAGCGCACAGCCTAGGCAACACTATTGACATGAAATATCCAAGGGGGAGTGTTGTAAATAGTTATGGCTAAATCATGTAAATAGTTGTAGTGATATATGCCTTTCACTATATATTAGTGATTGATAGTATTGTGTGTAGGAGTAATGACGCTACTATTAAACATTGCCTTTTTGTATACACCATGTACTCCTATATAAACCTCCTCATGGTGAGATCAATATAGACACTCCATTCTCTGCGTCTAAACTATCTCTCTCTCTGTCTGTCTGTCTCTCTCAAATTCTTTTTATACCGTTTTACAACAAGGGGGAGATTTTTAGAATCATTATGGACTCGTCACACATTAACATAATAAAGTAAATTGATAATTAGCTTAATGTCAAAACTAATTTAACATGGACACAAACTATAAACCAATACTGGTAGCTTAATGAAAGAGTGTATCAATTCATTAAGGTTAGTAATTCAATTCTTAGTCTGCAAGAAAGACTGCAATGAAGTGTTACATTAAGAATCTAACTAGAAGACCTAATCCGATATGAACTGCTTTGATGGAATGCTTCTTAAGGTTTAAGTCACCTATATAAATAGATGAATTGGTCCCTGTTGCTACCACGAGATTTTGCAAAAGTTCTATCCATTGAGAAGCAAGGTTGGTAAGTAACAGTGGCCATATTCAAGTGATCGAGTTTGCAGCTGTAGAAGATGGAATCCATGCCAATGATTGCTGAAGGTAAACCTTGATCCTTGTGTGATTGTTGTCGAATTTATATGCATATGATTGTGAGCAAGATTGTATGGTTTTACAAATAAGAGCAGCCAGTTTCTTTTATTTCAAAGATATGGAAGAGGAAGCTGATTGACTTCTGAACAGAAGCACATCCTTAACAAGTAAATAGTAGCAACCATAGATTTTTTTTTTTTCTTTTAAGTTGCAAACTCAATATCACTAAGGGTCGGGAAATTTTTAAGAACAGTACATGAACTTAAGGTCACTCCGAATTTTTGTGGCCAACGTTTATATAACCCAAAATATGTACATGAACTTTTAATCCCGACCCAGTTTTCATACATGCCGTCACTAACACTGTCAACACCTATGCCTTATTAATATGCCATGTGGCATAGATGTTAACGGTGTTAGTGACGGCATGTATGAAAACTGGGTCTGGATTAAAATTTCATGTACTTATTTTGGTTTATATAAACGTTGGCCACCAAAATTCGGAGTGGCCTTAAGTTCATGTACTGTTCTTAAAATTCTCTCCTAAGGGTCTAGCTTCTATTCTTTACTTGGATTTTCCTTGTCTATAATGCTTACCTCTCAAACATACTATGATGGAAAAAACTTTTAAAGAAGCAGAGTTACTAACTAATCTAAAATAAAAGTAGACTGGACTGGCAACAGACAATACAAGCAACTGAAATTACAAAACGGAGAAAACAATCAAGACAGTGTTCTGTAAATTACCTTAGTCTATTAGTCTAGGGAATATTCCGCATACAGGGATCGTCACATACACGCCTAGTGGCAGCATGTTATTCAACTAGCTAGCACCCATCTATCTTGTCCAAAGAAAGTTCGGCTTCCTAAAAAGACAAACCATAAAAGGATGAGATGCCAAAGAAATGCAAATTTTTGTGTACATAATAACATAAGTTTCTATTACACGAAATATTAGTTTGGTCCTGATGTATCAAATATCAACAACCAATTAACGCCTCTCCTCTAATTCTCTAAACACACTCATACAAATGCCTCAATGAAAGCCACAGTAAGAGGACACAGTTAGACATTGATTGTACCCATGTTTTGATCTGTTTAACCCATTGTCATCCTTAACCTATAACAAGGGAGAAACTCAAACATGACTAAAAAATTATGGTACTTTGAGGCCATAATTCTGTTTGATGCTATTATGGTAATTTGATCTCATTCCCCATGTTTTCTTCTTTCTTTTCCCCCCTTGTTCAAACATACATGAATTAGATTCATAGATTGCTTTCTAGGTCTAAATTTGTGAAAATAATATATCAAATGTATAAACATCTAACAATTGATTTGCTAAAATGTGATTAAAGAGCGGGTCTTACAACAGTTGATTAGAAAGTCCTGATTATAATGGTCCTCATTAGACCATTGGTTGACCTTCAAGGAAACTGCAGACAGCTCTAGCTAAATCTTCCTCCTTGTTTCGATGGCAGAAGACAGTCAAATCAATATCTCCATCAGGTCTTCAGAGGGACTGCTAGCCAAAGGACGAGACCTCATCAGTTCCAAAACAACCTTTGATAACCCTCTGTATGTAATCAATGAGCTCTCTTAGCCTTCCACTCAGAAGCTACATAAAATCTGTGGCACCCTTTGCTCAGCTATCAACCATTTATCCATTGATATTTCAGAAGAATCAGAGCCTGAAGAGGGCAAACCCTTTTGGCAATCCGTAAGCATAAAAGGTGAGACTTGAGCTGTTGAATATTATCCACAGTTAGTTCCCAGTGATGAATTTAACAAGTGACAGTATGCACAGTTCCCAGTGTTAAATATCAATCTCTCTTTAATTTACTATATTGATAATATTGGCATCTAAAAATGACTGACATTAACAACTGAAAAAAAAAAAACTCACAAGTAATTAAGGAAGTATACCAGTGCAGATAGAGTGCCGCACCGCAGCTGGAACTCGTCCCGGGCATACTCCCAATTACATGAGTAAATGTCGCCTCTAATTTTCCCATGCCACCCACTTCGATTGAGGAAAACCATTTCTTGAAAGATGAAGCAATCTCCAAAATCTTATATATGATCGAGGCTGTGTTTACACAATAATAAAGTGTGTGAGCCAAATGGAAAAATATCGATTCAAGATAATAATGGCCACCAATCTCAAACTGTTTGGAAACCATGACATAAAACATAGGTCTAAAACTAACACTACTACACAAAGTGAATCACACGACATGTAATAGACGACATACGACATTTTGGTGTCGTCTGAGTTAGTCAGACGACATGTTAGTTATACTTGTCGTTTCTTCTCAAACTCAGCCAACACATTGTAATCAATTGGAGTTTGGTGAAATTGATAACTGTAAGACAACAGTTATTAGGACATGTGTTGTCTGAGAAATCAGAAAAAACAAAAAAGTTTAATTTATATTTATTTTTGTAGCCAAAAGCCCAAAACACAAATCGGTCAAATCCTTATCTGCTAGCTCAATTCCTTCCTTGGTCGTATCGAAGCCAAAAACTTCCCTCCGTTTCTTGAAAGAAATTAGGTCATTCTCTCTCCTTTTTGCTCTCACCATCTCAGCAGCCTATCAAAACCAGAAACCGATACACTCTCTCGCTCTCGCCTCACTCTCTCTCCGCCTCTCACTCTTACTCTCTCTCCGCTCGAAGTCGCTACCTGGTCGAGCTTGAAGTCGCCGAAGCTTAGTCGCTACCCAGGTGGTTTACTCTCTCCGCTGCCTGAGCTCTAAGTCGCCGAAGCTTAGTCGCTACCCAGGTGGTTTACTCTCTCCGCTGCCTGAGCTCTAAGTCGCCGAAGCTTAGTCGCTACCCAGGTGGTTTACTCTCTCCGCTGCCTGAGCTCGAAGTCACCGAAGCTTACGGCCGCATGAACTCTGGTCGAGCTAGAGAATTGATTAGTCTAGATTAGTCTACAGGTACTATATCCCTCTTTAATTTGGCCTTTGTTTGATTAGGGTTTGGAAATTTTCAATCTGGGTTTGTTGGGTATGATTGGGTTTGGGTTTTATTTGAGTTTGAGATTTTGAGATGTTGATGTCATTGCTTGTTCTAGTTATAACGTGAATTGGGTGGTGTTTGGGAGGTCCAAGGGTAAAGAAGGATAGCCGACTTGTCTCTCTTCTTCTCCTCTGGTCTGTCTTCATCTTCTTGTTCTGATTTTGGTTTTGCACTTGGTTGAACTTTTATAGAGAAAATGGAACTGGGTCTTGCTTCACATGTTGTTTTTGATTTAAGGAAGAAGAAATTAGAGAACTTTCTGAGTGGTCTGGCTTATTTTCTTGTAAATTGGATGTTAGTGGAAATATTATATAAATATCATGCGACTTGTATGCAACTTGTGGACTCAGAACCTGCATTTGAATTTGTTTAAAGAGTTATATTTTTAAACACGTACACTTAATATAATGGTATAGTACAAATCTGCAATGGATCCAAGGCTCATTTGGAATCCATCTCCTCAAAACCTTTCAATTGAGTTATGCCATCTACTAAGATCCAAAGGGTTGTGGGCACATTTATTTGTTTGAGCAAGTTTTGTTTTGTCTGGCACATTTATTTGCCGTCTATTGAATGAGGGGCTGCTGCAAGATTGTAGTTAATGCTTATGGTTAAGTCTTGTCAAGATTGGTAGTGCGTAATAGATCAAAAATTTATATCACTTGGCTACACTTTTAGCTTCTGAGCAGTTCTTTTAAGGGTTTTGGTGTTGTCAACTAGGTGGTGATCACTTGTGAAAACTTAGGAGTGTACTTAGAGAAATGTTTAAGAGTCATTGAATGCGATTTTAGACTATGGTGTATACGATTAGCCTCATCTTTGGGATAACAGTAAACATAAAAAAGGAAAGGTCAACTAAGGTCAAGTGGGATGCAATTAAGTCAAGAGTCCATCTTTGCATGACTTCATATAAGTGGAACCAAGCTTGATTACTGAAACTGTGTTCAGCTACCTTGTTTTCTAATATGCGATTCCATTTCAATTTTTTACAAGCTTTGTTTCTTTTCCACTTTCAAATCTGGACGATTAATTGGATTATGAAGCTCAGCCTGCTTCATTAGACCTGAAATTTACTGATTGAAATTTTTTCTCAGTTTAGCTCTTTTCGATGTGACTTAGTGGAAGCCTATCTCAAACTAAGGGGCAGAAAAAAAGCTGCATTCTTCCCATTGCTGCATTTTTACCATTTCAATATTATTTTCTTTGCCTTTTTCGATCGCTCCTGACCTTCAATTAGGTAGTTTAAAGGTGGATTTTTGCACTGCTTTTTTAGTTGGATCTTTTCTTCATTGTTGGGAGAGGGGCTGCAAGGTTTGACCTTTTGATTTTTGTTCTCAAGAATTTATATCAAGTAAGAAGGCATTACTTTTAGAGTTCTTTCAGAAGGTTTTTTCTGCTTTAATGATGTAAAGCAAACTAACATAGCAGATTTCTCTGTGTGTTGCATTTGTAACATCTGTCAGATTTTGATATTCGTTGTTTTCGATTTGTGGTTTAATTGATAAGTTCTTTTCACATGTTCAGAATTGTCGTGTATCAATTTGCCAAGCACAGTTTCAGATTGGATTGAAGCTTGCAGAAACTTAGACCTCCATCACTCATTGTCGAGCTTCATCCAGGTAATTAAAACATTCAATATTACCTCATTTGGTTTGTACTTAAATTTATATGCTATCGATTAATAACTGAATCTATTTGATGACATTACATATATATTGCTAGACTCTTCGTCCTTATATCACGAAACAGAATTCCTGAAGTACTTCTTTCATTAATCTATCAGAACATTCTTTTTTTTTTTTTTTTTGGCTCTTCTGTTTTTGGAATTACATTTTTAGACAAGGATGTTTGGTTGCAATGGTTAATAGAGATCAGGGATAGTTATCTCTATTTGGTTTTGCATCTTCAATTAGGTAGTTTAAAGGTGGATTTTTGCACTGTACTTTTAGTTGGATCTTTTCTTCATTGTTGGCAGAGGTTCTGCAAGGTTTGACCTTTTGATTTTTGTTCTCAAGAATTTTATATCAAGTAAGAAGACATTACTTTGTTGCACACAGTTCTTTCAGAACTATTAATCTTTTATAGTTACACAGTTCTTTCAGAACTATTAATCTTTCAGAACAAGCTTCAGGTTTGTATAACATTAAATCCATAGGAGTTTCAATACGACCATAGTTTGAAAACACATTATCTAGATTGATTTGGCTTATCTTTCAATATAGTTAAACAGTAAATGAAGCTACTTCTTCATTTAGTAATTTGGTGTCCATATACATACGTAACTGTTAATGAGTATTTGACATGACCTTTGAAAACACATTGTTTAGATTTTTTCAACTTATTTTTCAAGAATCATCTATAGATATCTAGGTAGAAGAATTTAATAAATTCTGCTAGAGATCGAGGTGTTGCATTTTACTATAGTAAACTTATGCCAAACACTCCAGGTAATGGATGTGAATGACATGTCATTGCCTCTATTTCACTTGCTTGGTCTTTTTTTTAAGCATTGAAGAAAGTAGAAGAAAAATATAGAATGAATGCACTCATCCTCCAATTCCCAATTTTTCACAAATACTGTACTGGATCCATGAAGTGCAATAATCAATTTATTAATTGCTCACCAGGAAACAAAGGACCATTGACACTGACATTCTATCAAAACACTGATCCAAATATTTGTATTCAAAACCCAACTGACATCAGAAACTCTATTTTCAAATCATGCAATATGCGACGTCTCCAACTTTTTAAATCTTTAAAGTTACTTTAGATTTCTTAAAAGAAGAAGATAATAGATGCATAACTTTCCAAGCAAACTTAATTTCTTTATTTACTGGCACAGTGTTGGTAATACCATCACAAATCATAGAACTCTCTTCCATTGATTTTGCACATCTGCTTGAGAGAAGATAATTTTTAACAGTGTATTGCCAGTAAAATAAAGAAACACTACACCAAAAAATGAAACAGACAACACTTTTTGCACAACGAAAAAAAAAATAGTGTTGTGTGATGAAGGAAAGTGCATCAGACAACATGTTTACTAGACTTACGTTGTATAAGGTGGTTAAAATTTTGAAGTTTTTATCTAGAAGGTCATTGCACAACGGTTACAAGAATAATCTGTTGTGTGAATAAAAACAAAAGTTGCGGCAGATTTCTCCTAGATGGACTCAAATTTGGCTTCAAATTGTACCCTAGATGCCACTAAATTGTACAACAGTTTAGTTACTTGTGTTGTAGGAGTATACTTGCAAATCATCATACAATGGTTTTTAATGTGCCGTTGTGCAAATGAGTGGCAAAATTTGGAGAAGTCTCCAAAATGGCATTCATTCTCTCCCAAAATGAGCAAATTCGGCTTCAATGTTTGTCATGCTTGCAAGTTCCTACAATATAGTGAACTATTTCCGTTGTGTGAATGAGAAATGCCTAGCTTAAGCACCAAAATTGACATTTTGATTGCACAGGCGGGAAATTTTCATCTTTCGTTCTCTTAGCTATTAGCAATTCAGACAACGTAAATGTATCTATACGTTGTCTGAGTAATAAGGGAAAAAAAAAAAGTTAATGCTGAATGCCTCAGACAACTTGAGGGCACACCTACTCTCCCAGACCGTGAGGAAACCTTTCTCTCTCTGAAAACAACCCACCGCCCAGTTCTCCTTCTTCCTCTGCTCTCTCTTGTCAGATCTCGATCTTTTATCTGGATCCTTGGCTTGAGAGTGGGGGGGGGAAGGCCTTAGATCTAGCTTTCTTTTCTGTTTTTGTTGGTTTTATTTTCCGTCTTGCTTTTCTTTCAACCGGTTTCTCCATGTCTGCTGTCTTTGGTGGTTTTGTAGTTCGGAGTTCGTCTCCGTTCTGGTCTTGCCCCATTTTCTGTGTTTCCGATTTCACACTTCCCGATTCAATGGTTTCCCTCCTTTTAATCTCCCTCTGTTCTGCTTGGTTTGGTTCATCGGTTCTTCAGAGCCACTCTCTAAGTGGGATTTTCTCACTATCGCACGGGGTGATGCAACAAGATTCTGTGTACCTTCGGGTGCCTATCTCTTCGATTTCACCTTCATTCGTTTTTCCGGACTTCTTTCATCTGGTTTATCCAGTTGTTGTGTCTTGGTTCTTTTGGCAGACGAGGGTTCTTGATGCAGATGAGGGTTCTGGTGATTTCTGGAGGTTTGAAGGCTGGTTTCATGGAATTTGGCATAGGTCTTGCTCGACCCATTGTCCTGAAATGCTCCTGTCGCTATTTGCTTCACATTGGGTTCGATTTTGGGGGGTTTTCCATTATGCTGAAAAGGGGATTGAGTTGGGTTTGAGTTGAAGGAGGAGGAAAGGGGTTTCACGGGTTTAGGGATTGTGCTCAATTCCTTCGATTGGTGAGTTAAATTTGAGATTCATTGCTCTTATTCATTGTCTTTGTTCATTGTCATCGGGGGTCCCAAAAGATATGTTCTATTTTGATCTTAAAGCACCAAGAGCAACCTTGTTGGCTCTCACCTAGTCGAATCTGCTCACTAATCGGTACCAGTTTCCTTTTCTCTTTCTCTATGTGTTTCGGTTTGTTTAAATTAAAGATATGCGGTTGATTTCAAGGGTATTGAGCTTGTTTATTTTGCTGGGTTTCAGACGAATAAGAAGATGCAAGAAAAGATGGAAAGACTTGGGGGTATAATTAATTGCTCTAAATCATGGTACTTTTCAATTCCAGTATGATTTTATTTCTAGGCTTTCTGTCTGGTTATGCTTATCTAAGAACATTGGTTGGAATCCATTGCTCGATGAGATTCAATTTGTTTTAACCACACCAAAGTGAGACTTGGGGGTTGCGTTTTTCCTTCTCCAGAATTAAGACACTGATCAAAATCAGTGCTTCGTGTGCTTTTCATTAGCAATGCCTTTCTTTTCTAAAAGTAGAGGTTGATAGTTTTATGTCCCTCTTATTTTAGAGGAGAGAAGAAGGCTTTGCCAAGCATTTGAAGCTTATGAAATTGGGGTGGCGTGTTTGATGTCTTGGTTTGTCTTCACAAGTGGGGTTATGTGCAGCAGGGGAAACAATAACGCCATACATTACTATAACTACGGTTTGAGAAAGGAATTTGCTTTAGATTTGCATTTAAGGTCAACTTATGTTCATGTGTAGGAGAAATGTAATTCAATGGAACTTATTATACTCATCTTATCATTTGCATGTCTTATGGTTTCTGATGGCCATAGACATAATTTGTTGTATTGACCATATATAAAATGTCTTTGCTGGACTCTCTAAATCAAGGTCAATGGTGCTAGAGAATGATCAATTAGTATAGCTTGGGTATAAATGTATGATAGAATGGGGTACTTTATTTAAGAGATGCTCTGGCTTGTTTAATTTTATCAAATATTGTGCAGTAAAGGTACTTGTGAATAGCAAAGAAGCTTGTGATCATGGGCGAAAGGTGGAGGCTGCATTATTTTTTTTTCTTTTGAGGTAGTCGTGTTATTTTTTTTTCTTTTGATTTACTAGCATTTGTACATAGTTGCTTAGAAATCTAGAACTTTGCCTTGCTTATATGTTTTTCATTGCAAAGGAGACTTGGGGATGCATTTTCACTCTTTTAAGTACTTGCAAGAAATATGTTCCTGCTTTCTAAAATCAAATGGTTTCTGCATAAACAGAGAATTATAGCAGTTTCAAGGAAACCAAAGACTTTTAAATTGGATGACAATTCAATTTGAAGCTATTTCTTGTCCTTGCTAGGTTTAACATGAAAAGAATATTACTTTGTCAAAGCTGATGGTGTTGCTTAAAGCAAAGCTATTTCAGATCTTCTTCTCTGTGTTTCTGCTCTGTGCATCCTCTCCTCTGCTGTGTGTTTTTTTTTCTTCCCTCCCCTCCGGTTGGAGATGGGCACATAGCATTATATTTCTTTGCACACCAAAACCAACTTGCAAAAACAATTAATATTGCTGGACATTGCTTTTGTGTTGTCTTTCCACTTCAAAAGATCAATTTTATCATGCCATATTTATTGCTTTGATTGCCACCATCGAGGAAAGCACCATCCACCACTGATAATGTTTTTTGGTGAAGAATTGCCGTAATAAAAAGAATGCCTGATTTTCTCAACAACGTTGGTATGAGGTTTTGAAATCCCAGATTGAAACAGGAACTCCATAAATGCTTTTTAAGGTGATTTCTTAGTAAAAAAAAATGACTTCTTCATCTATGTGCTTTTTTTATTTCTATAGTATTTTGATTGTGTAATCATTGTCTTCTTAATTAGATTACTTGCAATAAGAAAAACAATCAGCAAAATCTGGAAACATTAAATGCTCAAACTTGTTAATGGAACTTTTTTTTATGTATTTTTTTATGAGTGGTTTTTTTGGTAAATGTGTACAGAAATGGATTGGAGAAATCTTGCCTCAATTCTCTTTTAGTAAGTGGCTTCCCATGTCTGTATCTTAAGTAATGCCACGATAGGAAATTTAAATATTTGACTCAGCCCAATGTTTTCTATCCCAATTTTGTGCATTGAAATGACATTTTAAGTTTCAATTTTGCAAACAACAGAGTAAGAAAAAAGAATGACAGTATGGTTTATGTCAAAAGGTATGGTAACTTTCTGTTTTGTTGTTTCTAAGCTATAGTTTCTCTTCTGTGACAGGGTCTGTGATGCTTTGGTTAATCCTCTCTTAGGTCCCTCTAAGTTTATGAAACTGGGTAGTGATTTAGAGTCTTGGAACATTTGCACACTCAATTTTCAGCAGATAAACGAGGATTATAGTCATGGTTTGCTGCTTCCATGACTTCTTCACTTTTCTCATGTAACAGGACTTTGATTTCTTGCTTTTGTAGTTGAATAGCCATGCTTACGATTCTAGCTGTGTTCATGGTGTTATGATGTGAGGTTTAGTTACCTGAGTTTTTTGTAATGGCCAATGCTTTGATGAGTTTAGTACTTTAGTGCTTTTAATCAGATTAATTTGGTCATGTTTGAGTGTGTCCAGTGCGTTAATAAGTCCGACTTGTTGAGTGAAATTTCAAATATTGAACCTTTGGTTCTGGAAAATGTGGAGGTTTTAGGAATTAGGAACCAGAAAATGATTCCACCAGAAGATGATAATTAATTGAGATGTGTTTTTTTTGCTTGAGAGTTGTTTCTGTTTCTAAATGCTATATCTGCCTTTATAATTTATGATATATAACTACATGAATCATGTTCATTTCACAATCTCAAGTTATGCAAAGTCTTGCTGATTTTGTATGATTTCCTTCCGCCAAAGTATCTTCATTTTTTCTTTCATTGATGGCTTGCAGATCATGTTGTTCAAGTAAAGGACGGTGCATGTAGTTGATGCTGGATAAAGACAGGTGGGGAACTAGATTTGATTCCATGGCTAAACAAATCAAAATTTAACTCACCAAGAATCTCTTCCAAACTTTATAGGTTTGAAACCATGGCTGCACAGACTAAGTTCCGGGAATAGTGGGAAGACAAGAGTTGTATCAATATGTAGCTATAGAAACCAAGTTCCTGCACACACTATATGTGGCATGTTTAATTTGGAAACACGTAGTTGTATCAGCTTTTGATGCCCCAAGTAGATGGCCATGCATTTGAATACTTTTCTTCTATTAATGGTTGCTTGGATGATTGGAAAATGCTCCCTTTTAACATTTGACATATATGGAATGGGTTTGATTACTCATTTGAGCATTTGCAATGTGTTTTCTTTCCAATTGATCAATGTTAATTAGGTAAAATGGAGCTATATATGCACAAAATATAGCAAATGAAAATGATTGTACAACAGTTTTATAGTGTGGCAATCCAACGTTGTCTGAATACAAAAATTGGGTCATTCACTCGATGCACTCTTTACATATCACACAATGGTTGTAAAAAAATTATGTCTTCTGATTTTACAATCACACAACGATAATAACTGAATTATGTTGTCCAAGACCAATTCACACAACAACCATAGTGTACAACTGAAGTGTGATGGTATATCAGACGACGGTGAAATGAAAAAAATATTGTCTGACAAGGGTTTCCAACAACAGCTTGGAAACAAATTCTGTTGTATGAAAGATGCACGCCATGTTGCATGGCAGCTATGCTTGGCATCTGTCGAGAGATGACACAACGCTGATAACAAAAATATGTCATGTGTTTGTATATCATACAACGGTGCACCACCGTTGTGCAAAATTTAATCAGACAACGCTCCGATACACAACGGTGAGCCTCCAAATCACACAACGAAAAAAACCCGTCGTCTGTTTCGTTTTTTGGTGTAGTGAAAGAAACGTACTGACTTCTCATGTTACTATTGCAGATCTTTATGTTGGTGACCCATCTACTGTGGAGGTGGCTACGAGTTGACCATAGTACGAGTGGTAAGGTATGAAATTTCAATATGTTCTAATCCTATAACTGAAGAAGTGAAAAATTTTAACAGACCCGTTTTCAATCTGCATCTCCTCCTTTAATTTGAATCTAATGTGATGCTTATTGGTTTTAAGTTTTGTCATCTAGGCAACAACCAAGGTAGAACTGAAAAATTGAGGGTTAGAGAAGCTGGTGAGTTGCAAGGACCTGCGCCAAATGAGACAAAGCTCAGTAGGACTTGCTTTCAAAAGACCCATCTGTCAGATGTCAACAAGTAAGTACTGTTGTATTTAAAACTCAATGTCATTTAAATGAGTTAAGGTGATGAATTAGTGACTTAATTTGATTTAATGTTGTAGGGGTCAGGTAATGTGAAAGCTAATGCAGCGGATTATGAGAGTGCTGAAGCTGATCAACGGAACCTGCTATATAAAGCTAATGAAACAAAACGTGCAGTCTAAAACTGCAGTAATTGAACACAAACAACAGGTAATTAGTTAGGGTTGCTTGATTTAAGGGGTTACTTGGTTTTGTTTTAATAGGAGGTCAATGAAGGGATTTAATGCTTATATGTCTACTTTTCTTTTAGTATTGCTGGATTGAAAGTATGATTTCTTAGGGTTGCTTCGTTTGGCTCTTGATAAATCTCATTTCAGTTGTTTAATGCTTATATATGGATGACCTTTAAAATGGTTCGTTCATTATTTGATTAATTATATGTTAGGTCTGCTTGGTTGTTTCTGAGATTAAGTATAGTTCAGCTGATGGATTGGTCCCTTACTTGATTTTTGTTGCAAAATGGAATATGAAATGCTAATACTACATATAGAATGACCTAAAAATATCCTCTATTTCTCTTTCACATGGTTGACAAAATTGATTAGACTCCGGACTTTTCTATTTGATTCCCAATTAGAAATGGACTTTTTCTTTTGAGTTTTTTGCAGACATGAATTTTCTGTTACTATAGCTTATTGGATTTTGGTAATGAAAATAAAATCTTTGGGCAATTCCAATGGATATTGTATCTTTTCTGGATTCTTATATAAATATTAGCTCATGATTCAGGGAATGAAGTTATTTTTGAAAGAAGTTGAGGGAATACACAAACAAAAGAATTTCAAGAAGAGACTTTCTGGCTAATTATATTGTTTCATCTATCATACAGGGTGGAGTGGAGAAACTTGGCCAATGCTGCCTTGAAGATATCCGAGATTACAAGCATGGTGGAAAAAACAACTGAAGTTAGGAGAATGAAGGAGGAATTGCAAAGATACACTTTAATTCAGTTTAGAAAAACCAAACCCCAGCAGCATCGCGCGGGAAGGATTTTCTAGTTTTAGTGAATATGTCATATATATAATAACTGCATTTGCTGTTGGTTGCTTGGATTTTGGTTATTGAAATTTTGATGTCAATTACTAAGTGGCATATATGCTCAGATTACAAAACTTTGTCAAGATTGTCCAGAATACATAATGCTCAATGACGTACAGCTATAGATTCTTTTTGCAAATTTGTCCATTACTAACTACAAACTAATTTATTTCAGTGGGAGAGAAGAGGCAAAGCAACATATACCCAGGAAGATATTGATGTGGTCAGAAATGAGCGGGTAAAGTTTATGGTGAAAACATATATGTAAGCATTGCGCTTGGTACTTATGGAGCTATATCTTCTTTTTTAGTTCAGTTGAAACTTTGTTCTATGGATTTGGTTGGACATGAGTTGATGTTTGTACTTTGAATTGATAATGTAAGATTTGCGAGAATGATGTATGAGAATGAAAACATATATGTAAGCATTGCGCTTGGTACTTATGGAGCTATATCTTCTTTTTTAGTTCAGTTGAAACTTTGTTCTATGGATTTGGTTGGACATGAGTTGATGCTTGTACTTTGAATTGATAATGTAAGATTTGCGAGAATGATGTATGAGAATGATGAAGTAAATGACAACTTTGAATTTCATATCTGCCTATTTCCAGATCAATTGTGCAAACTCAAGTCCAACAACATATATATGAATGTAACTGTTGTAGTGCAAACTATCACACAACACAAAAGAAAGGTCCAAATAAAGCTTATTGTCTGAGGAGAATTCAGACAACACCTTTATATACCAACTTGTCATCTCAAAGATATTTAGACAACATTGGCATCTACCAACTTGTCATCTTAAGCTAGTGTAGACAACAATGGCATCGAGCAATTTGTCATCTTAAAGGAACACCGACAACAAGAAGGAAAGAATATTGTGGTCTGAGGTTCATTCAAGACAACAAATTCATCAACATTAATGTTATCTTAAATTACATTTAGACAACATCAGTATCATCAAACTTGTTATATAACTGTTAATTCAGACAACAAGAAAAAAAAAATGTGTTGTCTGAAATTCATCCGGTACAACACATGCTTAATTAATATTGTTATATTAATTGAATTTTAGACAACATTGGAATCTAGATAATTGTTATCTTAGAGATATTCAGACAACATACGGTAATTGAAGATGTAGTCTGAGGTTCACCCGAGACAACACACCATATCGAGCAAATTGATATTTGTAATACATTTCACACAACATTTGGTAATCAAAAATGCTTGTGTGATGTTTACTTCACACATCAGGTCTCATACAATATTGTATTGAAAATATATAGCAGACAACAAAGCTTGGAAAGATTGTTTGTTGGTGAATTTCACTCAACACCCCGACAATAAGCTGTTGTCTGAGTTCTACCCGACAACAGACTACCGTCATGAATCGAAATTTGGTAATTTAGACAACACATATTTAGGTACACATGTTGTGTGAATGACCAGAGAGACAATTAAAAAAGAATGTTGTCTGATGGGGGAGATCAGACAACACTCCAGTTTACAACATCTCCATTTTCATTCAGACAACAGGATTTTGACTGTTGTCTGATTCACTTTGTGTAGTAGTGTAAATGTTATTTTAGAAAAAGTTTGCGCAGATTTATAAGAAGTTAGGTGACAGAATCAATGATATGGACTTGAATACTCGATAATCTCTTTGTAGTCTAATACATCCGTAAGTATTGACTTAACGGATATGTAAAGAGATTATTAAGTATAGTAAGTTTTCAAGATATATTGATTTACAATGAATTTCAAATTTTGTTTCTAGACATTAATGTATTTTAGGTTGTTTTACAAGTGACTGATCACGATTCAGTCATGACGTACTTGATACTTTTTCTTCCTTGATCTCAATGGGTCTATAACCACGCCGGGCCGCCAAAGAATCTGAAAAAGAGGAGAGGGTGATGGGTTAAAAACTTAAAACAGTGACCCTCTCGTCACATTTGCAAGAATAATTGATGCTTTCTTCATCATTTTTGGGTCAAATTTAGCTCTCTCTTTGCGTGTTGGTGTTGCAATAACTAACAACAAATATTAAAAAGGGACTTGGCAAGACTCATATGATTACAATTGTGATCCATGTTATACTTTTATATGATGACCGGTTTCGGAATACTTTATCGGATCCAATATATTGTAACCGGATTCTCCGAGGCGATCTGTGGGGATTTGATTGTGCTCCAGTGGTTCTTGCACTTCATGACACAGTTGGAGCGATCAAAAATGTTCCGCTCTCCACCCTTGTATTCTGGATCAAAGTACCGGGATTACCGTCAGATTTCCACACTGATAGGTGCCTCCTGCGAATTGGAAGTATTTGAACCCAAAATTAATATTTTTTCTGGCAATGAGTGCCTTGAAGGAAATCAGGCCAATATCCGTGGCCCAAGTTATATGTTTTCAACAAGCTCAAAAAATATTATTTAGGGGCTAAGTAAAGCTTACTTGGAGACCAAATAATCTTAAGGAAAATCGTGATCTTATTGATTTACTTGTAAATATCAAGAGATTTGATAATTAACGGTGATTTTGCTTGGTTATCAAGTTTGTACAATATGAGAGAATATCGCATTTTTGGCTCAATGACGTGGGCTATACCGATTAATTATCAAGATTGCAATTAAGGGGGACGTGGAACAATTCAGGAAGGATTCAATCCATTGTCCTATATATGCAAGGAATCAAGGTAGCCATGTATGACAATTAACTATAATAGATGTGAGCAATGCGAATAGTCAGCATATGGAAGGATGCAATTATCCTTAATTGCAACAAACAAGGGATATATATATATATATATATATATATATATATATAATCTCATTGCATAAGTATGCCACTAAGCTACAGATTCTCGCGAAGATATATTTGCAATTAAGAAGTGCATATCCAAGAATCAGTCTTTGAGGCAATTACATTGCCTAGAGGAAGATTACGTCCAGGAATTCAAGGGGCAATTAACCTTACCTATATTCTAGCTACGACACAGGCAGATAATTATTAATTATTGCCTACGATAATATCAAGACTATTAAGTGTTTTGATTCTATTCAAGGCCAATAAATGTGGCCTAAAATATAGTGTTTCATTCCTATTAGAAAGGTGAATCTGCAGCCTATATATATAGAGGCTAAAACAGAACAATGACACACAACTCTTCAATCAACTAATCTCTCAGATTATCAAAGTGTCTTCGGAGCAACCTACCTTCAAGCTAGTTGAAACCAGCGAAGCAAGGGTAACGCCCTCGCAACCCAGTGAAGCTAAAGTCATACTTTAGCAAAACCCTTGCTTTCTCCTACTTCTTGGTGATTGCTCTGTTCAATCTACAATGTTGAGTATCGATTCGGTGACGCAAGAGATCACACCACAAGTCCTTACCCGTAAGGCAAAAATTCATTTTTCAAAAGGCATAGAAAAGAACTTGGTGTCGAAGTTGGTGCTCTCCTCGTCCACAGCATTTGAGAAGAAGTCGGGTCAAGGGATGCCCCGATGACTACACCGCAAGGTGTTGGCACCCTCGCGCACTCAAAAGAGATAGTTTGCTACCCAGACTGGTTTTGGAGCCAAACAGGAACTGTTTTAGGGCACTATATCCAGAATGATTTGGTGGAATTTGATGCCAACCGAATCCAAATTCAGGTCAAGATGGATCTCATGCAACCTATGATTTTTCGCTGGAGCTTTATGATGGTTGGTGATATTGAAGTCGACCTGGACTTTTTCTTCTAGAATTTATATGGGCGATGCAGGGACTGTGGCCTTCTCACCCATGTTGGTTACCCTGCACGGGAACACCATTGCAAGAGGCGTTAAGATCAAACTCTTCCCCTGCACGATAGAATCTGGAGAAGGTTTTGAACCATATAGATGTGACACCAACTGTAGGTTCTGCGCTTGTTTTTGGAGCACATAACTCCGGACAGGCTAGCTTAGAGAGTTTCTTGTTGGCTGCTAAACTAAAGGTACGGCATGAGATACGTCTTTGTCCTTCCTCTGCTACTATTGGCTAAGGTACTTCTGGCATACGTATTGAATCAGCTTTGAAGGATACTAAGGGGAGGCAGTGAGCCAAAATTGACTGGTTCCAATCAGTTGGATAGCGGGGAATGCGTCGAAAGTGAGGAGAGGCTAATGGAATCTCTCCTAAGAAACTCAGGCTGGCTGTGGGACGTACTAATCTAGATGCAATGTCTATGGGCCTGTGTACTATCCAACCAGTTCAAGAGGTATACAAGAAGAGGGGAAGCCCAAAATGAGCAAAAAATAAAACAAAGGAGCTCAATGTTGTCAACTCTTCACTTATGAAGAATTTGTTAGAATCATTATGGACTTGTCACACATTAACATAAAGTAAATTGATAATTAGCTTAATGTCAAAACTAGTTTAACATGGACACAAACTATAAACCAATACTTGTAACTTAATGAATAAGTGTATCAATTCATTACGGTTTGTAATCCAATTCTTAGTTTGCAAGAAAAACTACAATGAAGTGTTACATTAAGAATCTAACTAGGAGACCTAATCCTATATGCACTGCTTTGATGGAAAGCTTCTTGAGGTTTAAGTCACCTATATAAATAGATGAATTAGTCCCTGTTGCCACCACGAGATGTCCATTGAGAAGGAAAGCTGGTAAGCAACAGAAGGTCACATTCAAGTGATCAGAGTTTGCAGTTGTAGAAGATGGAATCCGTGCCAGTGATTGCTCAAGCCAAGCCTTGATCCTTGTGTGATTGTTGTCGAGTTTATATGAATGTGATTGTGAGCATGATATGGTTTTACAAATTGGTATCAGAGCATAGGCTCACAAATATGATTTTAGTTTTGCTTGACATTAAAATCGTTTTAAGGTTTTGGAAAAAAAAAAAAAAAAAAGGAAATTTCTTTTGCTTTACGGGTTTAAGCTTGTTAACAGCTCTACGCCCAGTCATAGCATGTGGTCGATCCAGACCAAAACCTCAAGAACAGGTGACCATTGTATCACAACGGTTAGTTTTGATCAAGATGAAGGTCTGGGACTGGATTCGGAAACGCGCAATATTTTTTTGTCTCGAGAAGGGATTCAAAGCCTGAATTTCTATGAATCAAGAAGCCAATAGAGTCAATTGATGCATCTGGATATCGAATTCATGCTTATGCTGAGATTTTTAGCAGCAAATTGGGGAAAAAGCAAAAACAGGTTTTTCTGTGAAATTAGTTCTGATTCATAGCATGATTATTAACTTTTTGATTGTGCCCAAGAACCCTAGTTGAATTCCTGGCGTGCGTTAGGCTAGAGTAGATGGCGACTGGATGAAATTTATAAGTTCTTGACTGTTCTGTGATTTCTTGGAATCGAAACAATTTGTCTGTGCTTGAATATGCATGATAAATTGATTGTTTATATGGTATTGCATCTGTGATTGTGTGACAATGTATGAAGAATTAGAATCTCCCAAAAGTTTTACACATTGTTGAAATTGACAATGCAAGAGCTTAATTTTCTTATAAAGATAATTTGATCTGGGTAAAATATAAAGTTAAAAGCTCATGAGTTTTGTGGTTTTCTGTTGGCATAAGTGAACATGGTGCATAAAGCATCCTTCATTGATGTTGGCAGAAAGCATATGGTATAACAAACTAAAATTGTGTCTTGTGTTTTAAAACTATGTTTTTGTTTATCTTCCAAAGAAGTGGTCAAGTGTAGTTTTACAATGCAAGACAGCAGTATGCATGCTTAATGGAAATATATTTGGATACTTAGAAATTTTTCTTCTATCTAAATATGTGGATAAATTTCTTTGGATAACTTATTTTTGTTAAACATGGCATATTGATCAAGAACTCCAGAATATTATGCTTCTGCTCAAAAGTGATGCTTAATATTGTTTTATGTTATGGACTGACATGAATGCAAGTATGGATTGATTAAGTTTTCTGTATGTTTTTTGTTCTCGGACTATTCTTGTTTTGGTTGCTTAAAGTTCATAAAAACATAGAAAACTTAAAGTAATTTCTTTACAAATTGAGAACTCACTCGAGTTTTTTTATTTTGCTCCTTAGGTAACTCATACATGAATTTGAACAGTGTCTTGATGCTAACTGGAACCAACTATAGAGCTTGGTTAGTCTCTATAGAGAACTATATGGGAATGCATGAGAATATAGACTATTGCTTTACTAAGGATAAGCCTGCAGAATTAACTGATAAGGGCACCAAGAAAGAAACTAATCTTCACAAGAAGTGGCATAGATCCAATAGGATGGCTAAGAATCTCATCCATACCTCTTTGTCTAAGATTTTCTGGGGAAGCATAGAAAAGTCTAAGCTAGCATCAGATTTTTTGGAACTTATAGCTGCAAAATTTAAAGAAAGTGAGAAAGCAGAAGTAGTTAGGCTAACTAAGGAATTTCAGGATCTAAAGTACATGGGTTCAGGGGGAGTTAGAGAGCAGACCATGAAGATTATCAACATTAATAGCAGGCTCAGGGAGCTATTGATGGGGGTTATGGATGAACAAGTAGTGCATTATGCACTGTAACAGTTTTAGTCATCTTAGGACCAGCTACAATACTCAAAAGAGAAACTGGACTCTAGATGAACTAATATCCATTTGCGTGGATGAGGAAGACAAGATCAATAAAAAGAAAGAGCCATCACAACTATTAAACTCATAGAGAGGCCTAAGAAGAAAAAGCTCCAGAACAAGCTGAAGCCTACCAAAGCCATAACTAAGAGTTCAATAGCTGCAGTGGCTAAAGAAAACAAGCTATTTAGGTTGAAGAGCTACTTTTGTAAGAAAGTAAGTCACATGAAAAAGGACTGCACTGGCTACAAGAATTGGTTAGCCAAAAACGGTAAGATATTTTCTAATTCAGTTTTTTCTTTGGAAATTAATCTTATAAATGTTGAACCACAGTCTTGGTAGATAGATTCAAGCTCACCTAGTCATATTACCAATTCTTTGTAGGGATTCATAAGGAGAAGAATCTCAAAAAGTGATGAAGTGAACCTGTGTGTGGCAATGGCATGAGAGTGGCAGTCAAGGGTATTGGCACCTTAAAGCTCGATCTAGGATTAGGAAAATTGTTAGTTTTGGACAATGATTTTTATGTACCTTCCATGAGAAGGAATTTGGTTTCAGTTTCTCTTTTAGTCAAATCCGGTTGTAGACTTGTTATTGATAGTATTGGAATTCTTATTTCTAAAAATTTTGTTCAAATTTGTTCTGGTGTTATTATGAATGATTAGTTACAGCTCAATTGTTCAATGGCTAAACAAGAAGTTTTACTTGTTGAAAATAACTCAAATAGTACTAGCACTCTAACAGGTGTTAAAAGAACCAAACAAAAGATAGAATGAAAATTTTGGTGAAAAACAAAATCCTAAATGAACTTGATTTTTCTGATCTAACAGACTGTGTGGAATGCTTTAAGGGAAAAATAACCGATACAAGAAAGAAGACTGCATATAGAAGCCAACATTTACTAGAACTCATACACACTGATATATGTGGTCCATTTAGGCATCAAACTATTTGTGCGAATGTGTATTTTATCACATTCATTGATGACTTTTCTAGATACATTTATGTTTATCTACTTTTAGAAAAGTCACAAGCATTGAAAGTCTTTCAAATCTTTAAGTCTGAGGTAGAAAATCAACTAGAAAAGAACATAAAAATAGTGAGATCAGATAGAGGTGGTGAGTTCTATGGCAAGTACACTGAATCCGGCCAACAAAAAGGTCCATTTGCCTTGTTTTGCAAGACAATGGAATTAAAGCTCAATACACAACAGCCTATAATCCACAACAGAATGGTGTTGCAGAGAGAAAGAATAAGACCCTTTTGAACATGGTTAGATGCATGATGTGTATAACTGGTTTGCTAAAATTTCTGTGGGGTGAGGCTTTAAAAAATGCAAATTATATTTGCAACAGGACACCTAGTAAAGCCATAGAAAAGACTGCTTTTCAGCTTTGGTGTGGCAGGAAACCTAGTCTTCATCACTGCCATATTTGGGAATGTCATGCAGAAGCTAGGATTTATAATCCGAGCTTGAATAAACTTGATCCCAAACTGTTAGTTGCTATTTTATAGGCTATCCAGATAAATCAAAAAGGTATAAGCTATATTCTGCTCATCATTCACCTAGGATTTTTGAAACTCGTCAAGTAAAATTTCTATGTGAAAAAGTTCACAATACAAACTTTGAAGATTTAACCTAAGATTTTGAGGAAATTGCGGAAATTGCGTCAGATGAGAATATAAGTGTAGCATTGCCTCTAGAAAAAGAACCATTAGCAACTGAAACAATTATAGAAAATCAAGATGTAAAGATCAAGTGATTGACCAGGAAATGCAGCTTGGTGATCATCAAGTTGAACCTGAAAATTTTCCTGAACCAATCCCTAATGCAGAACCTGAAAATCCTTAATTAGCTCAACCCAATCCTGAAAATCCTCAGCCTAGAAGATCACAACGACCAAGAAAACCAACTTATTGGGGGGGGGGGGGGGGGTGGAGAGTGATTACATTATTTATCTGCAAGAAGCAGAAATTGAAATGGACTGTGCAAAGGACAATGATCCAACTACTTTTAATTAAGCCATTGAAAGTAGTGAATCATATCAATGGCAGCTGGCAATGGAAGCAGTAATTGATTCCATGAGCCAAAATGCAATTTGGGAATTAGTTGAGCCTGACCCCAAACAGAAGCCTATAGGTTGTAAATGGGTTTTCAAAACCTAAAGAGATGCAAATGGCAATGTAGAGAGACATAAGGCAAAGTTAGTTGCCAAAGGTTTTACACAGAAGAAGGGCATTGACTTTACAAAGATTTTTTTTTCAAGTTTCTACAAAAGACTCGTTTAGGATAATCATGGCTTTATTGGCTCATTTTGATATGGAGCTACACCAGATGGATGTTAAAATAGCCTTCTTGAATGGTGAACTAGATGAAGTGATTTACATGACGCAACCATAAGGTTTTGTACAAGCTGAAAGTGAAAACTTAGAGTGCAAGTTAAGAAAATCGATTTATGGCCTAAAACAAGATTCTAGGCAGTGGTACAAGAAATTTGACTAAGTGATTTCTAATTTTGGATTTACAGAAAATCTTGTTGATGAGTGTGTATATTTGAAGACAGTTGGGAGCAATTTTATTTTTCTGGTACTCTATGTGGATGATATACTTTTGGCTAGCTGTAACTTCAAACTGCTTAAAGACACCAAAAGCTTTCTGTCAAAGAATTTTGACATGAAAGACTTAGGAGAAGCATCTTATGTACTAGGCATTGAAATTAAAAGAGATAGGGCAGCGAGACTACTTAGTTTGTCTCGGTAGAATTATATTGCCAAAATTTTGAAAAGGTTTGGTATTGAAAAATGTGCAACTGGAGAAGTCCCTATGTCTAAGGGTGATAAGTTAACCAAGAAGCAGAGCCTAAAAATGATGTTGAGAAAGAGAATATGGAGTCAAAGCCTTATGCCAGACTTGTAGGAAGTGTCACATATGCACAAGTTTGCACTAGGCCAGACTTGTCTTTTGGAGTAGGGATTTTATCAAGGTTTCAATCCAATCCAGGCCATGAGCATTGGGTAGCTGGGAAGAAAGTGTTGAGGTACCTGCAGAAAACTAAAAGTCACATGCTTGTATATAGGCAAGTGGAGGATATGAAACTTATTGGATTTTCAGATTTTGATTTGCAGGGAATTATCTAGACTCCAGGAAGTCAACTTGTGGATATGTATTCATGCTTGTAGGAGGTGCCATTGCTTGGAAGACCATGAAGCAAACACTTGTTTCAACTTCTTCTATGCAACCTAAATTTATTGCAGTGTATGAAACTATATGTAAAGGACTTTGGATGAGGAGTTTTTTGATGCAGACCAAAGTGTTGAGTCACATTGTGGCTGGCACACTTGTGATTTATTGTGATAATGACGCAGCTATTTTTTTTTTTAGCAAGAATAGTAAAAGATCAAATAATTTCAAGCATATTGATTTAAATTATTACAGTGTAAGAGAAAGAGTAAAGCATGGTGATATAGTTGTTTTGAGTATTGACACAAATTCACAGCTAGCAGATCCTTTCAGCAAGGCCTTGTCAGTGGCTGCATTCCAGAAGCATACAGCAAGCATTGGAGTTTTAGCTAATTTAGATGCTTAGGTTCAGTAGAGAGTTAGTTCAGCTGGAGCAATTTAAATTTTTAAGGTTCCTGAGTTCTTGTATCTTTTTGAGTTGTGATTTTCCAGTTTATTTATCACAACTTGTTTGTAATGACAATATATTATTATCAATAAATTTTTGAGGTATTTCCAGTTATGGTTTTGCTGCAGCTTCATTGTTTTATTTTGGAAATCATCCTCTTGTTATTGAATATCATACTTGCAATCAAATGTCCTTGCATGAATCATGTTTAAGCATGATGTTGCAATTCAAGTAATAAGCAATAAGGCCATCAGTGTTCAGTAAACTGCTTGAGTTTCTGGTTTAAGAAACATTCAGGAGGACCTGATATATGCCTTCTTGTTGATACATATTAGCATATATTGTACCACTTCTAGTTATGACATATGTGGATTGCAAGAGCTTATGTTTGTGGTTTTGAAACTCTGCATTTTGTTAAAATGTATGTTGTTTCTTACTCAGCATCAGTAACTGTGATCTGACCATGTTGGAATGGATTTCTGGTTGAATTTTGTTGTCTGGCGCGCACTTCAGTAAGTTAAATAGTTTTTGACATTTTCTGGTGCAAATTATCAAGTTTAATATGTGTCAGTCCAAGGAGGAGATTGTTAGAATCATTATGGACTTGTCACACATTAATATAAAGTAAATTGATAATTAGTTTAATGTCAAAACTAGTTTAACATGGACACAAACGATAAATCAATACTTGTACCTTAATGAAAGAGTGTATCAATTCATTAAGGTTAGGAATCCAATTCTTAGTCTGTAAGAAAGACTACAATGAAGCATTATATTAAGAATCTAACTAGGAGCTAATCCGATATGAATTGCGTTGATGGAAAGTTTCTTGAGGTTTAAGTCACCTATATAAATAGATGAATTGGTCCATGTTGCCACCACGAGATTTTGCATAAGTTATGTCCACTGAGAAGCAAAGCTGGAAAGCAACATAAGGCCACATTCAAGTGATCAGAGTTTGCAGCTGCAGAAGATGGAATCCATGCCAGTGATTGCTGAAGGTAAGCCTTGATCCTTGTGTGATTGTTGACGAGTTTATATGCATGTGATTGTGAGCATGATATGGTTTTACAGAATTCCCTGTAAAAGCGATCTAAAGTTTCAAGGCAAAAAAACCTAGTGAATGGCTTGCCAGAATTTACCATCATTGATGTTGCATTTAGCTCAAACCCCTCTACGGGTAAGGAGCGTATAGTTGCTTATTAGTATTATTTTGTTTCTAAAATAAATGTCTATGTTAAGTAAGGATGTTTCTATGAGTCTTGTAGAAGTATTTAGTTTTAGCATACCACAATTGCATGCTCGGTGCGTGAAGTTAGGTAGTTTAGATTGCTTGCAAGGCGAGATATTTTTATTTGACATAAACTACTTTGAGCTTTGATTGTTTGAAACATAGTGATTTTCTGTACTCTTTTGATCTATGAAACAAACGCATAAATTTGTATGATCTCCCTTTTGTCCAAAAAAAAAAATCTGTGGATAAAAAGTTATTTTGTATACTAGTTACAGCCTTAATTAGAGGTCAGTATTATTAAGCATTCAGGTTTACAGTTATACATGGTTGAGAAAGTAATAAATGCTGGAGACATTTAAGTTATGTGGCCGTGCCACTGCAGTGTACGTAACTGTGTAGGTGCAGTAATTATCTACGTCCCTAACGAAGGGAAACAGGGTTGATTGGGTAGTACGAATGAAACAGCACGTGCTATTATGGAAAATATTTCCAATACATATTAATTTTCTCCTTTTTTTTTTTTTTTCAATTTTTCCTTTACCATGCAGCAGCTGATCAGTAAACTGTAGCTGGCTGGCCGGTGGCTATTTAGCTCATGCTATACTGGCCTGGACAATTCATGCTGATGACTCTTGCTGTTCGCAATAATGATGATCATCATGTCCACAATTAAGTTGAAAATGTAAGCCAAGTTCCGACCCAAATGTTAATCATATATTTGGCATCGATCTACAACTAGTAAATGGATCGGAGCTGCAAAACTGTAAATGGACCACTGGTCTTAAATGAAAGCTCCTATGTCTAGGTACGTAGTCTGCATGAACGCTGTGCAATTTCATTTTTGAGGGCCTCAAGCTATACACACACACACACACCCCTAGCTAGCCAACAGGCAATAATGATCACGTATTCACGTACTAATCGATTTCCATATTTTGTAGATATTCGGAGAAGTATCCTATGCATGTATGGCAATTACATATTATCAATACAAGCTACACCTAACTGGACCCCTGTCTATATGTTGTACTATGCTACTATTTAACAAGAATAGCGTTGTCGGAGGAAAAGACCTGTTTATCGTACCGGGTTAAGTTCGGTTTTCATTCCCATATTAAATACCATACGAAATTAGGTCATTTCCTGGTCCCTGATTTAAAGAGAACTGACGAAATGAAAAGGAAATCTGTAAATCTTGTGATGGCCTTTTCAAGTACTACTGCGCAAAAAAACTTCAACCGTTGCTTTCAGAGTAAGGTCTATCGTCCTTTCCAATACAACATGTTTTTGATGAGGGAAATTAATCTTGCTCCTGTATGCGTGCACATATTTGTATTTTAACGTACTGTTATGGTCCTTTGCCTTAAATCCACTGGTGAACAACTGGATTCCTCAACGGCCACATAGCGCGCTCTCTAAGCAAATTATACCTGAAAAGAAAAAGGACAAACTTTGATCGATGAATTTATTTATCTTGATCAAGCAAAGTTACGCTGTTTGTCGAAAAAATTAATCGATCTAAGTAAATGATGAGTTCCTATGTCTGCATCAATCTCACTGAGCCAATGTTCATATAAGCATGTGTATATGTATGTGTGTGTGTGTGTGTGTATATATATTTATGTCCTTGGAGCAATTCCCTACAGAAACTAGTATAAAGAAACTGTACTAATTTACCAATAAAATAAAGGTACGGTAAATTTAAGCTACTTTAACAGGAAGATTGGAGAGAATTTTGCCTTAATTAATTATTTCAATATGTACAATTAATTTGTTCACTAACGACTAACGAGTACTCATCTCATATCAGTCTTTGAAATTCAGATCCAATCTTGTCAACACCATTTGCAGTACTTCCTTTTCTGACTTGAATTTTCTCTTTCTCCGTCTTCTTAGGTTTAGGTTTTGTAAATGGTTTATTACTCGACAAGTTGTCTCTAAATATTATATGTTGTTAACAAGTAATTTAACCAATGCATAAGTGCCAAATCTAGTGCAGTTCCGTAAGCTTCAATCAGTCTAATTTAGTTGCAGCAGATCAACCATGTCACTATACGTATAGTTCAACAATTTTTACATTAAGTTTTCAGTTGTGTCTAGTTTTTCTACTCCTATTTTTCTTTACAAACTTAGGGTTTTTTGTGTTTGACATAGAGTGGGCTGTCGGATAATAAGGGATTTAAAATATTAAGAATAGTTTTCAGCTTTCGGTATCTTTAGGGTTTCTCTACCAAAAACTGCATTGCATCGTATATATACATGTTTTAAATATTGTATTTTTTAATTTAATTTTCTAGGTAAAGTATGGTGATAAGTAATACATATAGCGAATCTTGAAGTTGTGAGTGATTGAACAGTAATAGCGAAATTTAGGCCAGAGGAAGGACTACCAACTATTGGCCATATCACTAGAGTCGTGTTGAAATGAGACCTGAGATTATCAACTTACATTTAACTGAGTAGGCGAAGTCGCATTGAAATCGTTATGAGCTTGATATTATTGCATTACAAATTAGCATGCAGCTGGTTTTATTTGAGTTGATAGGAGGGCAATGATATTTTAACACGTGTATGGGGTAACCGAATATCTGAAGACTTAACTATTTCACGTTTACATGCTAGCTAGGATTTGACTAGTTGTGTGGTAAACCTTAAACAGTTTCTGATAGGGCAACGATATTTCCACACGAGTTTGGGGTAATCGAATATCTGAAGACCACAAAATAGTTAGTCCACGTATGCTAGCCAGGGTTTGACTAGTAGTGTGGTAAACCTTAAACAGTTCTTGTTGACTATCAAACTCAGTAAAAATTACTAAAGAACTATAAAAAAAATTTCAAATCCTAACCCGCATTATTATGGAAAGGTGAACGGGATCTCACGTACGTATATCATTTTCCCCACTTTCAAGGTGAAACTGAATTTTAGGGAGTTGTTTATGGTACTATGATGTTTATCATACATTCATTATATCTAATTGAACCAACGTTACAATATTGACAACAAAGATGTACTATTCACATATAATTGAACCAAAGTTACGACATTGATAAAACAATTATTCACAAACTTGTAACAAGATTGTAGATGGAAGAACTACCTCTAACAAAACTAAGATTACACAAAACAAAACTTTTGTGGTCATATGTGTAAATCTATAATAGTGATTTAACCTTGTGAATACTTTAAGAAATGTTTAATGAAGCTTCCAAAATGTTAATTTCATGCATTTTTTAACTTTATATAGAAATGGAAAAAACACAATATTAGTTTGTAGTTGTAGATTGTCCTTCGTGTATGATCCTTCGTGTATATAGATGATTATAGCTATGACACAGACTTGAACTAAATTTGTTGTCAATTTTATAAGTAAATGTATAAAATATCATAATATTGTAGAATTTTTCTCTCTGTGTGTGTATGGATTCGTTTATAACAAAAAAATTTTAATTATCAAAGAACATAATTAAGCTATATCGGTTGCTCCCAACATGAGATTAGAACGACGTTATGAGAATACCGATTACAAACTACTTGATATAAATTGTACAAACTACTTGATGTAAATTGTAGATAATTAGAGTCACAGTTTCCTATATGTAAAACTTGCAACAAAATAAACTTAATTTGTGCTGATTAGAGTGGATTTTGGCTACCATCGTGACTGGTGTCAATGAAGGGGAACAAGAATCCATACATAATTAAGTTAGGAACAAGAATCTTCACGTCATACGGTCATACCTACCATTCAAACAAATTTATAGGCCAACCGAAAAAAGCAGTTTGGGCCTCAAACCTAACCGAACCGTACTTGTTAAAATCTGTCCATTCTTGGTCATGTGCTGTTTATCAATCAAAACTTACAGAAAAGGAAAGAAAAGAAAGGGTACTGGCCTGGCTACGTGCCAGCTAGATTAGAGAATCACGGCCTCACTCGATCTTCATCTAGATCTCGTTACTACTGTCCTTTTTCATATCATCAACATCAACGTAATGGGAAAGCAATCTCATACTGTTGCATCTCCTGGAATAAGGAGAGGTCGATGGGTTCCTGAGGAGGACAAGAAGCTCTTTGCTTTCGTTCAACAACATGGCCATGGAAGCTGGAATTCCCTACCCCAGAAAGCTGGTAAATACTTAACCTCTCTCTCTCTCTCTCTCTCTCTCTCTCAAATGTAGCTACCATTTGTAGATAGGTTTCGTTAACCTCAGTTTTCCTCTGTATTATATACAGGTCTCCAAAGATGTGGAAAGAGCTGCAGGTTAAGATGGAGAAACTATCTAAACCCTGATATTAAGAGAGGAAATTTCAGTTTGCAGGAAGACCAGACTATCATTCTACTTCATGCACATTTGGGCAACACGTAATTAACTTCTAAATGAATCTTAATTAATTAATTGAATTACTTCATTATTCGACTCAAAAGAATCGATTGACTGGTCTGTGGTTGCATAATGCTATGGTGAAGTTGTTTAAAACATTATAAATAGTAAACAATACTCTCTTAAACAATAAGTGACTTAAGTACATAAGTAGCCTCTTAATATGTGCTATGTACATGTCAATTGGTTTTTATCTTTACAAAATAAAAAAATAAATAAAATAAACAGCTGAAACCATGTTTATATATATGATATGTTTTTCACTCTCATATTTGAGAGAACTTCTCTATATTTTGTGTAATATATTGTAATTTTTTATTTTTTCATTTAATTTACTATTGTATTCTAATTATTGTTTTTTTTTTTTCAATAACATATTATCATGCGAGGGTATTATTACAGTTTTAGTATTTATATGTTTTGGTCAAGTACTGTTTTAAAATTTTAACCATGTTAAAGATAGATGGTTTAATATATAAGATATATGGTTACACATATATTATTCAATATTTTTAAGTGCATGTGTTTCATGACTTCATCACTTCATGCATCTGCTAACAGCTGCGAATGGAGATAGGCATGTATAAATGTAGGTGGTCGGCCATAGCTGTACAGTTACCACAGAGAACAGATAATGAGATAAAGAACTACTGGAACACATATCTAAAGAAGAGGTTAGCCAAGATAGGGTTTGATCCTCTAACCCACAAGCCCAAGACCGCCATCCTCGTCTCTGCTGATGGCCAGTGGCGGATTCAGGATTGGAAACTTGGACGGGCTGGATTTCTTAAACAAAAAAAAAAAAAGCCAAAACCATGAGTCAATGAATTTTGATCGCCTCGGTTTTGGCTCATGAGACATTTTACTCTAAGTCTCTAACACCTATAAATTAAGAAATTAACTTTGAATTAACTACTTTTCATAATAACTAATTTAACAAAAACAAAAGCCAATATAAGCCACAATTTTATGTGGACAATGAAAAGAAAAAAAAAAAGTACCTTGGAAAGCAATAAGCATTAGATTGTAGCTTAGTAGCTACTCTAATAATGGAGTCCAGAAGTACTTCCATCCTGCACAACAGCACAAGATCATACATAGATGCACACATGAACAAGAAATTAAAACAAAGAAACCCCAAGAAAGCAGCGAATCTTGAAGTAGAAAAGGTGCAAATCTTCAAGTCACCGAATCAGCCCACAGCCTACCTGATTTCCTCATTTCCAGTCTGCAACCTTCATTCTTCAATTCACGAAAGCTTCAATCCAAATATCCAATACAACCTACGAAATTGAATTTCACATCAATCCAGCCAATCCTTATACCTTAACCCTATAAATTGCCCCAAATTGGATTGATTCAATTAAAGTATTAAACAAAATTGAACTTACAAAATTAAACAAAGCAGCTCCTTGATCAGTTCATCAGTTGATCTATGACTCTCTGACTCTGAGAGAAGTGGAGATTGGAGAAGGGAGAACCGGCTGAGCCACAGACTGTGAGAGGAGGAGGAAGTGGCCAAGTGGGAGAGAGTGAGACTGTGAGAGACGATCGATTCTCTAGTTGACACATTCACAGACCTAATTTGACTACCGTAGGCAATCCTCTATAAATCAAAGCCCTAATTTCAACAAAATCCCCAATTTTACTAAATCAAATCAGCAACGAATCGGTTTGATTAAGAGGAACTAGATTCAGAATCAGATAGCGAGCGAAAAAGAAAGAGTACCTGCCTACCTGGTGTAGTCGGAGATGGAGACGACGAAGTCTAGTGGTGAAACTTCGAATAGGCTGTAGATTCGTAGTCGGGAGAGCCGGCTGAAGCCCACAGGCGGCGAGAGGAGGAGGAATTAGGAAGTGGGAGAGACCGAGAGAGTGACTGAGTGCAATGGCGAATCGATGACTCGATGAGTAGAGTCGGGACTCAGGAGAGATTGAGAGAGACTGGGCTTTGTCTGGACAACCTCCCCAACTAAAAACATACATCAAATTTTTTTTTTTTTGGGCTTCAAAATCTCGGACTGGCTCAAGCCCGTCCTAGTCTGTGAATAGATCCGCCCCTGCTGATGGCGGCGACCCGAAGAACCTCTCAAACCTCAGCCACATAGCTCAGTGGGAAACTGCTCGGCTTCAAGCAGAAGCTAGATTCTCCAGACAGTCAAAACCACTAATCAGTCATGACCAACCTCCTAGATTTGAACCCGTGCCTGTACCACAATGCCTTGACATGAACGAAAGAGCACGAGAAATTCTGTTACTGTTAAAGTCAATATTAGCTGCAGACAGTGGTGCTCAATTAGGTGGTGGTATTGGTAGCACCGTCGCCCACGTCGGGCAGGAGGTTGCTTCATTTGGTAAAGCTGATGTTGAGAGCGTGCTTGCTAATTGTGATCAGTTTGAGGCTCCAAGAACCAGTACATCTGTTCTGGGTTTTGATGAAGTTTTTGGGGAGTCCGGTACTAATAATGACTATGGTGAACTGTTGGAGGCATTACTACAGCACAATCATAACAGTACTGGATTTGAAGTCGAGGATGCTTGGAGTTTGGAACAACGTGTAAAAGCTGAATGCTAAATTTAACTTTAGTTAAAAAACTTAGCTATATTTAGCTAAGAAGGAGAGAGAATTTAACTAAAAGTTAAATTTAACATGCATGAGATTTAGATATTCTGCTGGACTAGAACTTAATAAATATCTAATTATATTTCAATTTTAGCTACTTTTAGCTATGAAGATAACTATATATCACTGTTGGAGATGCTCTAACAATTATAATGTCCTTACGACCCGCCTAGAATATAATATGTACCTAAATCCTAATAGAGGACTAAATGTAATTTTATGAACTGTTTTTCAAATTACGTGGATTTTCTGTTCTGATTAACTTTTGTGTCTCTTGTTCAAATTTGACAATATTTATGCAGAGATAATTAAGAAAAACTACACTTTTTTTTAGACAAAAAAAATTTAGTTTAGATGAACTTTTTTTTTTTGAAGTAAAGAACTTTATTGAAAGAGACTAGCTCAGATGATTACAATCATATTGGAGTACATCAACAAGACAATTGGGAGCTTGGTGGAACCAAGACTCATTTTGACCTGATTCAAAACCAATACTAGCTAGTTTATGCACAACCTGGTTGCAAGTTCTGGGGGCAAAACTAATTTGGACCTCTTGGAATTGCGTCTGTAGGTCATGAATGTCAGCAATAATGGCTGCAAACTCAGAATAATCATAATGTTGGTGCATGATTGTTTGGACAGCAGCAAGGCAATCAGTTTCTATGCTTGCAGAGGACAACTGCAACTGGAGTGCCATCTCAAGACCAGTTCGAATGGCAAGCAGTTCTGCTTGCTTTGCGGAGTTTACATAAGGTAGATGGTGAGCAGACATAGCCATGAATTGCCCAGCTGGACCACGAGCAATACATCCAGCACCCGCACACGCAAATGATGGTAAAAACGCACCATCTACATTTATTTTCACTCTGCCACTTTTATCCAGCTGCCAATGATGCTTTACAACTTTCTTTGGTGCTGCAGAAGGTGCCCTAGCTTTCTGGAAATCATCCAACTAGGCTAAAGAGCTACATAATAGAACTGATGCTGACTTTGGATTACTTTCCCACAGTGTAGCATTCCAGTTTTTCCATACAGGCCAGATTAACATTAACAGCTTTTCGAAAGTCTCTGGTTTGAGGATGAGAGCAGTTTCCAACATCCATTCCTTAAAAATCAAGTTTGGCATATCCAAAGACTATAAGTTAAAGGGAGGAGTAGAGAAAATCTCTTTTGCAGTTGGACACTTACAGAAGATATGAGATGTGTCTTCGATCTAGATTAGCAGAGCACAGTAAACAACCTGTTTCACCAACATAACCTTTGGTGAGTAAGCGCTCTCTGGTAGGTAGAATGTTTTGGTAAGCCCTCCATGCACATAGTTGAACTCTAGCAGGCACCCTAGCTTTGCAAAGATGTTTCCATAGCTCTTTAAAAGGGTCTCCCTGTGAAGTAGAAGCAAGAGCATTACTGAGAACATGTTCTCTGGCAATCTAGTAAGCAGTCTTAACAGTGAAGAAACCCTGTTTTTCTGGCTCCCAAATAGGCTTATCTAGTATACTTCGTCACTCAATGGGATAGATAGTATTCGAGCTGCAATATCAGGAGAAAATAGTGTAGACACAGTTGGAGCAATCCAGGCTCTAGTGTGAGGGTTAATGAGGTCAGCTACCATATTGAATGAGGTTGAGTATGCCGGCCTGTGAACTTGAAACCTTGAGCAATTAGGAATCCAGGTATCCTCCCAAATATGAATCTGATCACCCTTTCCCACTCTCCATTTGACTCCAGCTTTCAACACGGGTCCACCCTCTAGGATACTTCTCCACGAGTAGGATGGCGCATCTCCTGGTTGTGCCTCCCAAAAACAACTCGTGGGAAAATATCGAGTTTTGAACACTCTAGCAACCAATGAGTTGGGGTTGGATATTAATCTCCATCCCTGTTTAGCTAGCATGGCAAGGTTATAAGCATAGATATTTTTAAACCCTAGCCCTCCCTCATGTTTGGTAAGACAAAGTCTATCCCAACTACGCCAATGAATCCTTCTTTTCTCATCTGTATCTCCCCAAAAGAAGGAAGTACATAATTGGTGAATATCATCACACAAGCCTTTTGGCAATAAATAGTAGTTCATAGCATACAGAGGCATAGTTTGAGCAATAGCTTTGATAAGGATTTCTTTTCCCGCACAACTTAAGATCTTGGACTTCTAGTTCAGCAATTTTTTTGTGAGTTTCTCTTTGATGTAATGAAATTTGGCAATCTTGGACTTTCCCACCCGCAATGGCAACCCCAAGTACCTGTCATGCTCCTCTACATAATTTACTTCAAGTATTGTAGCAAGGTTTGATTACAACTCTGTCGGTACATTCCTGCTAAACACCACACTGCTTTTCTGAAAATTTATCTTTTATCCAGAAGCACGTTCATATGTGTTCAAAATTGTTCTCACCCAAAGACATTCCTATACCGAGGCCTCACCAAATAAGAAACTATCATCAGCAAAGAAAAGATGATGTAAGATAGGGGCTTGAGGACACATTTTTAACCCCTTAATGAATCCGGAGTCCACTGCTTGTGTTAATAGTGCTGAAAGTCCTTCCGCACATAGTATAAAAAGGTAGGGTGAAAGTGGATCCCCATGCCTAATTCCCCTAGTTGGACTGATACATTCAAACTGCTCTCCATTGATAAGAATAGCATATGTGACTGACAAAACACAACTCATCACCATGTTAATCCATTTAGAGTCAAAACCCAATTTAGTCAATATAGCCTGCAAAAATTCCCATTCAAGGCGATCATATGCCTTACTGATATCTAGTTTGAGGGAGAAGAAACCTTCCTCCTGATGCCTTAGCTTGTGCATAAAGTGTGCTACTTCAGTAGCAACTAGAGTGTTATATGAGATCAAGCGACCTGGCACATATGCACTTTGGAGAGGAGAAATAATATTCGGGAGCCAGTTCTTTAGTCTATTAGCCACAACCTTGGAACTGATTTTGTAGATAACATTACACAGAGCTATGGGACGAAAATAAGATGCCATAGTAAGGTTTGTAATTTTTGGGATGAGGCATAAATGAGTAAAATTTGAAGCAGTCCAAATATGTCCATGTTCAAGAAAGTTTCGAATAGCAAGACACATATCCATGCCAACAATATGCCAATATTTTTGGAAGAAAAAAGGGGACATACCATCCGGTCCAGGGCTTTTTGAGGGGTGCATTTGGAACAACGCAGCCTTAATTTCATCATCAGAGTAAGGCCTCAATAAATCTTCATTCATGTGTGGAGCAACTTTCATTGGTGTTGCCCGAAAGATCTTAGAAATAGCCTCATCACACGTACCTTCAGTGGAGAAGATGTCTTTGTAGTAATTTACAATTAAATGCTTAACTGTATTAGGATCAGTGGTCCATTCATTGTTCGTATCCAGCAGGCCCTTAATTGTATTCTTACATTTTCGGTTAGAAGCCTTCCGATGAAAAAAAGCAGAATTTCTATCTCCATCTTTAAGCCATGTCACCTTAGATCTTTGTCGCCAGTATTTTTCTTGTTGAGCAAGTAATTGACTATGACGGACATGTAGTTGCCTAGCCTTTTCTCCTCATATTGTGATGGTGAGGAAGGTTGTCTTATGATGACATCCATCTTGGCTTGAAGCATATGCATTTCAGCTCTTTGGTGTTGGAACTCAGTTGAGTGCCACTTCATAAGTTCCTAACCAGCAGTGGAGATCTTCTGCTCAATTTGAAACAGCAGGTTTCCGGTTATGGGCTGAGAGCAGTGTTTTTGAATAATGGTAGTGCATCTCTCTTCGAACCTGAATCGCTTACAAACCCTTTCTCCTATGTCTTCTCTCTGCCCTGACTTCAATAAGGATTGGACAGTGACTGATTCACTTGGAGGTAAGGTTATCACAAGGCTACAAGGGTATAGCATTCTCCAGTGTACTGATTGAAAGCTTCTATCAAGAGGTTCCTTTGTGAACTTATTTGACCACGTAAACCTGCAGCCAAAGAAGCTCATATCTGTGAGACCACAATCTACCATTACCTGCCTGAACTGTGCCATTGGTGCAGCAGCACGAGGAGGGCCACCTGACTTATCTGCTTGATACAAAATTTCATTAAAATCTCCAGCCATAAGCCATGGCAGGTCACAGCGCTTTGCATTCAGAATTTGAATTAGATCCCATGTACGAGTGCGATCACTGCGTCCGGCATAACCATACACTCTAGTAAAGCGGTATCGTGCTGGACCTCCAGGATTGACAATTTCCACATCAATGTGATGAGGTGAAAGGGTGTGTACGCTGACGCTAATATCATTCCTCCATAGTAGCGCAACTCCTTGGGAGTCATCTTCATGTGGGTAACAAGCCATTCTTGTAAAACCTAGCCTATACATTAGATCTACAAGATGGTTTGGTTTGGCTAGGGTTTCGGCCAAGAAAATCAGACTAGGCTTTTTTAGCTGCACTAAATCAAAGAGAGCTCGTTTAGTCTCATTACTGACTATGCCTCTACAGTTCCAAACAAGAATGTTCTCTTGTATCATCGTGGCCGGAAACAGGCAGACCCAGACCATCTTGGAGGTGGCACCAGCGAAAGCTAGCAACGCTTAGGGTTTTCTTTGGGTTGTGAAGGAAAGCATTCCTTATTCTCTATGCCAGTTGAGAAAATTAAAATATTTCTCTGTTGCCAAAAATAGTTTAGATGAACTTTAGTTCTTATTGAAGCTACTATATATGCGCTAACTTGTTCTTTATATTCACCCCTATTCTCTTAATGTTATACTAAGGCCTCGTTTGGTTTGCATAAAGGAAATCAATTCCTTGGGAAAGTTCATGGGAAGGGAAAACAAATTTCCCACTAGTTTTCCTTTCCACTGTTTGGAAACATTGGAAAAGCCACGGGAAAAGATATGTCTATTTCTATTTTAGTGTTTGAGTTGTGTAAGGAAAGGAAACTAAATTATACTAATATTCCATTTATATTCTCATATATTAAAACACAAATCATAAATATTTCCAATAAAATTGTCAATAACAATTTTCAACAAGGATATAAATGTATTTTTATCATGTAATAATTAATGCACATTTATTCCTAGGAAAGTGGGAGGAAAAATGAATCATTTGCAGGATGAGATGATTCACTTTCCCCCATATTTTTCATTCTTAAAGGAAAATTGTTTCTTTCTTTGTGCACACAAAACATAGGAAAGGAATACATTTTATTTCTCAAGCCCTCAATTTCGTGAACCAAACGAGGCCTAAGTATTAGACAATAGGCTATAGATTACTGCTCCATAATCATTGAGCACTATTTATACACACATCAATTAATGCATTATCATGCAATGCCAGACTGTGTCTATATATATATATATATATATATATATATATATTAACTCTTAGCCCACCACACCGTTACATATATCAGTGAGAATCGAACTCATACCATTTCCAATGTTGAAATTATAACTTACCAATAGGTTATAGCTCATCGACTGTACTTGATTCATATACAGTTATGATTATAGGACATACTTATGCATGTGATATAGTGATGTTATGCAGAGTTAATGAGATTAATCTTTTTATTTTATTTTTTTGTATGAACAGAATTATTAATTAGGTGACCTATCCATATGATCTCGTCGGGTTAATGTTTTAAGTTATTAGGGTATAATCTTTAATTACCTTTAACTATTTATCTTAATTTTCACAACCTAGAAAATATGGATGGGATCGTGATCTTGAATGAAAGTCAACAAGGGTGGTGATTAATATCAATTAGGATTTTAGTTATAAAGGGTGGGGCATCTCTAGGTTCGGTCAAGGATGGCCAGCTAATTGGGTCACCTTCATTGACACCAGTCACGATGGTAGCCAAACTCATTGATGGATATCTTGCTGAAGTTGCTCCTAATCAATGTTAATTTGAAGCACCCCAAGTTTGAAGCTTTGGCCACTGCTGTTCCTAAATATATGATTACACGCATTTCTATGCATGTAGTTGTATAAATAAGCTAATTCTCGAGTCAATTATAATGTAATTAATTTATTTTTATTTATTTTGTAGAAAATAAGCGGAGTTGCGGAAACCGAGAACAACATGTGCAATATTGTAGCAATTCAAAATTTTCGGCAAAAAGGCGAGGAAAGTCAACAGTAGACCAGAGGGTTGACCGGCTAGGGTCAAAGTCATCGAGAGTGTGAATTATGAGTGTGTTAGTGGGAAGATAAAAAAAAAAGCATCCAAAACTGCAATTTACACAAACGGTTTAGGTTGGACAGATTCAATTCGTTCATGTCAATTGCAGTTTTAGATGCCTTAATGATCATCAATTTAGCTGAAAATTTGCAGAGATTACAATACTTTTCAAACAATTTTAATTGCTCAACTAGAAAAAACACAACAATAAAGTACCATGTTCTGTAGTATCAAACCCAAACACACAATGCTTTCTACAAACTTCTATTGTTTTGCTTCAATTCACACAATAGCGTTATCTAAAAAAAAAAAACAATGTAGAACATTTAAAGAGACGTACAATAGTTTCTACACAACTGTTCTTGTCGAACTTTGCTTCAAAAGTTACTTTCCATGAGATTGCTGCTGACTTAATATGACTTGCATAACAGACTCTACACAGTCGTATGTCATCCTTTCTGGTATTCAGACAACATGCATATTAATGCTGGCACTTGTCCAAATTGGATTCAGACAACAGTTTCGTGTTGTCGTCTAATAACTGCATCAGATGGCAGGAGTATTAACAACAACAATTTTCACTATCAGACTACAGTGAAAAACTGTCGTCTGATTCATTTTTTTTGGCATAGTGATGCTTAGGTTCAGTAGAGAGTTAGTTCAGCTAGAGCAATTTAAAATTTTAAGGTTCCTAAGTTCTTGTATATATCTTTTTGAGTTGTGATTTTCCAGTTTATTTATCACAACTTGTTTGTAATGATAGTATAGTATTATCAATACATTTTTGAGGTATTTCTAGTTATGGTTTTGCTAGAGCTTCATTTTTTTATTTTGGAAATTATCATCTTTTTATTGAATATCATACTTGTAATCAGATGGCCTTGAATCATGTTTAAGCATGATGTTGCAATTCAAGTAATAAGCAATAAGGCCATCAGTGTTTAGTAAACTGCTTTAGTTTCTGGTTTAAGAAACATTCAGGAGGACCTGATATATGCCTTCTTGTTGATACATATTAACATATATTGTATCACTTCTAGTTATGACATATGTGGATTGCAGGAGCTTGTGTTTGTGGTTTTGAAACTCTGCATTTTGTTAAAATGTATGTTGTTTCTTACTTTGCATCAGTAACTGTGATCTAACCATGTTGGAATGGATTTCTGGTTGAATTTTGTTGTCTGGCACTCACTTTAGTAAGTTAAATAGTTTTTGACATTTTCTGGTGCAAATTATCAAGTTTAATATGTGTCAGTCCAAGGGGGAGATTGTTAGAATCATCATGGACTTGTCACACATTAACATAAAGTAAATTGATGATTAGCTTAATGTCAAAACTAGTTTAACATGGACACAAACTATAAACCAATACTTGTACCTTAATGAAAGAGTGTATCAATTCATTAAGGTTAGTAATCCAATTCTTAGTCTGCAAGAAAGACTACAATGAAGTGTTACATTAAGAATCTAACTAGGAGACCTAATCCGATATGAACTACTTTGATGGAAAGCTTCTTGAGGTTTATGTCACCTAAATAAATAGATGAATTAGTCCCTGTTGCCACCACGAGATTTTGCAAAAGTTCTGTCCATTGAGAAGCAAAGCTGGTAAGCAATAGAAGGCCACATTCAAGTGATCAGAGTTTGCAGCTGCAAAAGATGGAATCCATGCTAGTGATTGCTGAAGCTAAGCCCTGACCCTTGTGTGATTGTTGTCGAGTTTATATGCAAGTGATTGTGAGCATGATATGGTTTTTCAGAATTCCCAGTCAAAGCGATCTAAAGTTTCAAGGCAAAAAAACCTACTAAATGGCCTGCTAGAATTTACCACCATTGATGCTGCAGTTAGCTCAAACCCCTCTAAGGGTAGGGAGCGTATAGTTGCTTATTAGTATTATTTGTTTCTAAAATAAATGTCTATGTTAAGTAAGGATGTCTCTATGAGTCTTATAGAAGTATTTAGTTTTAGCATACCACAATTGCATGCTCGGCGTGTGAAGTTAGGTAGTTTAGATTGCCTGTAAGGCGAGGTATTTTTATTTGGCATAGACTACTTTGAGCTTTGATTGTTTGAAACATAGTGATTTTCTGTACTGTTTTGATCTATGAAACAGACGCATACATTTGTATGATCTCCCTTTTATATATAAAAAAAAAAAATCAGTCAATAAAAAGTTATTTTGTATACTGGTTATAGCCGTAATTAGAGGTCAGTATTATTAAGCTATGTGTCCACTGCAGTGTATGTAACTGTGTAAGTGTAGTAATTATCTGCATTCCTAATGAAGGGAAACAGGGTTGATTGGGTAGTACGAATGAAACAGCAGGTGCATGCTATTGTGGAAAATATTTCCAATACATATTCATTTGCCTTGCAGCAGCTGATCAGTAAACTCTAGCTGGCTGACCGGTGGCTATTTAGCCCAAAAAGTGATGAAGTGAACCTGTGTGTAGGCAATGGCATGAGAGTGGCAGTCAAGACTATTGGAACCTTAAAGCTCGATCTAGGATTAGGAAAATTGTTAGTTTTGGACAATGTTTTTTATGTACCTTCCATGAGAAGGAATCTGGTTTCAGTTTCTCTTTTAGTCAAATCTGGTTATAGACTTGTTATTGATAGTAATGGAATTCTTATTTCTTAAAATTTTGTTCAAATTTGTTCTGGAGTTATTATAAATGATTATTTACAGTTAAATTGTTCAATGGCTCAACAAGAAATTTTACTTGTTGAAAATAACACAAATAGTACTAGCACTTTGACAGGTGTTAAAAGAACCAAACTAAATGAAAAGTCTACATTTTTATGGCATAGAAGACTTGGCCATGTGTCTAAAGAGAGACTGAAAATTTTGGTGAAAAATAAAATCCTAAATGAACTTGATTTTTCTGATCTAACAGACTGTGTGGAATGCTTTAAGGGAAAAATAACCAATACAAGAAAGAATACTGCATATAGAAGCCAGAATTTACTAGAACTCATACACACTGATATATGTGGTCCATTTAGACATCAAACTATCTGTGAGAATGTGTATTTTATCATATTCATTGATGATTTTTCTAGATACAGTTATGTTTATCTACTCTCAGAAAAGGCACAAGCATTGAAAGCCTTTCAAATCTTTAAGTCTGAGGTAGAAAATCAACTAGAAAATAAAATCAAAACAGTAAGATCAGATAGAAGTGGTGAGTCCTATGGCAAGTACACTGAATCCGGCCAACAAAAGGGTCCATTTGCCTTATTTTTGCAAGACAATGGAATTAAAGCTCAATATACAACACCCTATAATCCACAATAGAATGGTGTTGCAAAGAGAAAGAATAGGACACTTTTGAACATGGTTAGATGCATGATGTGTACAACTGGTTTGCCTAAATTTCTGTGGGGTGAGGCTTTAAAAACTGCAAATTATATTTGTAACATGACACCTAGCAAAGCCATAGAAAAGACTACTTTTGAGCTTTGGTGTGGCAGGAAACCTAGTCTTCATCGCTGCCATGTTTGGGGATGCCATGCAGAAGCTAGGATTTATAATCCAAGCTTGAATAAACTTGATACCAAAACTGTTAGTTGCTATTTATAGGTTATCCAGATAAGTGTAAAGGCTATAAATTATATTATGCACATCATTCACCTAGAATTTTTGAAACACATCAAGTAAAGTTTCTAAGTGAAAAAGTTCACAATACAAATTTTGAGGATTTAACCTCAGATTTTGAGGAAATTGTGTTAGATGAGAATATAAGTATAGCATTGCCTTTAGGACAAGAACCATTAGCAACAGAAACTGTTACAGAAAATCAAGATGCACATGATCAAGTACCTGATCAAAAAATGCATCTTGATGATCATCAAGCTGAACCAGAAATTTTACCTGAACCAATACCTGATGAAGAACCTCAATATCCTCTAGTAGCTCAACCTAATCCTGATAATCCTCAGTCTAGAAGATCACAGAGATCTAGAAAATCAACTTCTGGGGGGGGGGGGGGGGGGGGAAGAGAGGACTACATTGTTTATTTGCAAGAGGCAGAAATTGAAATGGACTGTGCAGAGGACAATGATCCAACTACATTTAATCAGGCCATTGAAAGTAGTGAATCTCATCAATGGCAGCTAGCAATGGAAGCAGAAATTGATTCCATAAGCCAAAATGCAGTTTGGGAATTAGTTGAACCTGACCCCAAACAGAAGCCTATAGGTTGTAAATGGGTTTTCAAAACCAAAAGAGATGCAAATGGCAATGTAGAGAGATTAAAGCAAGATTAGTTACCAAAGGTTTTACACAGAAGGAGGGCATTGACTTTACTGAGACTTTTTCTCCAGTTTCTACAAAAGACTTGTTTAGGATAATCGTGGCTTTAGTAGCTCATTTTGATATGGAGCTGCACCAGATGGTTGTTAAAACAGCATTTTTGAATGGTGAACTAGATGAAGTGATTTATATGCGGCAGCCAGAAGGTTTTGTACAAGCTGGAAGTGAAAACTTAGTGTGCAAGTTAAGAAAATCAATTTATGGCCTAAAACAAGATTCTAGACAGTGGTACAAGAAATTTGATTATGTGATTTCTACTTTTGGATTTATAGAAAACCTTGTTGACGAATGTGTTTACTTGAAAACAGTTGGGAACAATTTTATTTTCCTAGTTCTCTATGTGGATGATATACTCTTGGCTAGCAATAATCTAAAATTACTTAAAGATACTAAGAGCTTTTTATCAAAGAATTTTGACATGAAGGACTTAGGAGAAGCATCATATGTACTAGGCATTGAGATTAAAAGAGATAGAGCACAGAGACTTGGTTTGTCTCAACAGAATTATGTTACCAAAATTTTAAAGACATTTGGTATGGATCAAGAAGTGTGCAGCTGGAGAAGTTCCCATGTCCAAAGGAGATAAGCTAACAAATAAGCAAAGTCCCAAAACTGATGTTGAGAAAGAAAACATGGAGTTAAAGCCTTATGCCAGACTTGTAGGAAGTCTCATGTATGCACAAGTCTGCACTAGGCCAGACTTATGTTTTGCAGTAGGGATTTTATCAAGATTCCAGTCTAATCCAGGCCATGAACATTGGGTAGCTGGGAAGAAAGTGCATGTTGAGGTACCTGCAGAGAACCAAGAATTACATGCTAGTATATAAGCAAGTGGAGGATCTGAAACTTGTTGGATTTTCAGACTCAGATTTTGCAGGGAATTATCCAAACTCTAAGAAGTCAACTTGTGGATATGTGTTCATGCTTGCAGGAGGTGCTATTGCTTGGAAGACCATGAAACAAACACTTGTTTCAACTTCCACCATGCAAGCTGAATTTATTGCAGTATATGAGACTGTGTGAACGACTTTGGATTAGGAATTGTTTGATGCAGACTAAAGTGTTGAGTCACATTGTGGCTGGTACACTTGTAATCTATTGTGATAATGAAGCAGCTGTTTTCTTTAGCAAAAATAGTAAAAGATCAAATAATTCTAAACACATTGATTTGAAGTATTGCAGTGTTAGAGAAAAGGTAAAGCATGGTGAGATAGCTGTTTTGAGTATTGACACAAATTCACAGCTAGTAGATCCTTTCACCATGAGGCATTGTCAGAAGCTGCATTCCAGAAGCATACAACAAGCATTGGAGTTTTAGCTAATCTAGATGCTTAGGTTTAGTAGAGAGTTAGTCCAGTTGGAGCAATTTAAAATTTTAAAGTTCCTGAGTTCTTGTATCTTTTGAGTTGTGATTTTCCAGCTTATTTATCACAACTTGTTTGTGATGACAAATTTTATTATCAATAAATTTTTGAGGTATTTCCAATTATGGTTTTGCTGCAGCTTCATTAATTGTTTTATTTTGGAAATTATCATCTTGTTTTTTGAATATCATACTGGCTTAAATCATGTATAGCTTGATGTTAAGGTTCAAGCAATAATTTTAAGCCATCAGTGATCAATAAATTTGCTTGAGTTTCTGGTTTAAGAAACATAAAGTAGGACCTGGTATATGCCTTCTTGTTGATACACATTAGCATATATCGTATCACTTCTGGTTTGACGTATGTGGATTGTAGGGACTTGTGTTTGTGGTTTTGAAACTCTGCATTTTTTGTTAAAATGTATACTGTTTCTTGCTCTGCATAAGTCACTGTGATCTGACCATGTTGGAATGGATTTTTGGTTTGATTTTGTTGTCTAGAGCACACTATAGTAAGTTGAGTAGTTTCTGACATTTTCTGGTGCAAGTTATCAAGCTTAATATGTGTCAGTCGAAGGGGGAGATTGTTAGAATCATTATGGACTTGTCACACATTAACATAAAGTGAATTGATAATTAGCTTAATGTCAAAATTAGTTCAATATGGACACAAACTGTAAACCAATATTGTAACTTAATGAAGGAGTGTATTAATTCATTAAGGTTAATAATCCTATTCTTGGTCTGCAAGAAAGACAATAATGATGTGTTACATTAAGAATCTAACTAGGAAACCTAATTCTATAAGGAATACTTTAATGGGAAGCTTCTTCAGATTTAAGTCTCCTATATATATATTATATATATATATATATATATGAATTGGTCCCTGTTGCCACCACATTAATGGCATTAGTTCTGTCCATTGAGAAGCAAGCTGGTAAGCAACAGAAGGCTATATTCTAGTGATCGAGTTTTGCAACTGCAGAAGACGGAATCCATGCCTGTGATTGCTGAAGGTACGTAAGCCTTGATCCTTTTGTGATTGTTGTCAAGTTGTTTTGCATATGATTGTGAGCATAAATATATGGTTTTACATCCATGCCACTACAGTGTACGTAGCTGTGTAGGTGTTGTAATTATCTGCGTCCCTAATGAAGGGAAACAGGGTTGATTAGGTAGCACGAATGAAACCGCAGGTGCTATTATGGAAAATATTTCCAATACATATTAGTTTTCTCCTTTTTTTTTTTCCAATTTTTCCTTTGCCATGCAGCAGCTGATCAGTAAACTGTAGCTGGCTGGCCGGTGGCTATTTAGCTCATGCTATACCGGCCTGGACAATTCATGCCGATGACTCTTGCTGGTCGCAATAATGATGATCATCATGTCCACAATTAAGTTGAAAATGTAAGCCAAGTTCCAACACAAATGTTAATCATATATTTGGCATCGATCTACAACTAGTAAATGGATCGGAGCTGCAAAATTAATTGTAAACGGACCACTCGTCTTAAATGAAAGCTCCTATGTCTAGGTACGTAGTCTGCATGAACGCTGTGCAATTTCATTTTTGAGGGCCTGAAAGCTATATGTATACCTACGAAAAAAAAAAAAAAAAACAAAGCGATATGGCAATAATGATCACACCCCTAGCTAGACAGCTGGCAATATATGATCACGTCCTTATCGATTTCCATATTTGTAGATATGCGAAGTTGATCTGAATCGATCCTATGCATATATGGCAATTACAACCTACACCTAACGGGAACCCTACCTATATGCTGTACTGTACTACTAATTTTTTTTTTTTGGGTACATGTACTATACTACTATTTAACAAGAATAGCGTTGTTGGGGGAAAAAGACCTGTGTATCGTACCAGCCTACCAGGTTAAGTTTGGTTTTCATTCCCAAATTAAATACCATACGAAATTAGGTCATTTCCTGGTCCCTAATTTAAAGAGAACTGACGAAATGAAAAGGAAATCTGTAAATCTTGTACTGGCTTTTTCAAACATTACTGCACAAAAAGCATGACCAGTTTCTTTCGGAGTAACATCTTATCGTCCTTTTTTGCGGGAACGATACAACATGTTCTTAATAAGGCAAATTAATCTTGCTCCTGCATGCATGAACATATTTAATAATTTAACGTACATTTACGGTCCTTTGCCTTGAATCCATTGGTGAATAGATGGATTAATCCTCAATGGCCACATGGCGCGCTCCCTAAGCAAATTATAACTAAAAAGAAAAATGGGCAAACTTTGATCGATGAATTTATTTGTTTTGATCAAGCAAAGTTACGTTGTTGATTGAAAAAATCAATCAATCTATGTAAACGACGAGTTACTGTGTTTGCATCAATCTCACTGAGCCAATGTTCATATAAGCATATATATATTTATGTCCTCGGCTATTCCCTATAGAAACTAGTATAAAGAAACTGTACAAATTTACCAATAAAAAAAAGGTAAATTTAAGCTACTTTAACAGGAAGACTGGCGGACAGAATTTTACCTTAATTATTTCAATCTGTACAATTTATTTGTTCACTAATGACTAACGAGTACACATCTCATATCAGTCTTTGAAATCCAGATACAATCTTGTCAACACCATTTGCAGTAGTTCATTTTCTGACTTGAATTTTCTCTTTCTCCATCTTCTTAGGTTTAGGTTTATAAATGGTTTATTACTCGACAAGTTGTCTCTAAATAGTATATGTTGTTAACAAGTAATTAACCAATGCATAAGCGCCAGATCTAGGGCAGTTTCGTAAGCTTCAATCAGTCTACTTTAGTTGCAACAGATCAACCATGTCACTATACGTACAGTTCATCAATTTTTACATTAAGTTTTCAGTTGTGTCTAGTTTTTCTACTCCTGTTTGGAGCAAACTGGAGTTTCCAACAAAATGACGAAATAGTCATTGTGGGTCAACACCATTAAGGGAGCGGAATCCAATTGCCTCCGACAAGTGCATTGAGAAGAGAGAAGAAAGAAAAGACAAGGAAAAAAAATTTGTATTTTGCTGACGTCATCATGACGTCAGCAATAATGACGTCATCCGCCTTCATCTTTTTCCTCTCCCCCACGTGCTGCCTCTTCTTTTTTCTTTTTCATTTGTTTCTCTTTTCTCTTTCCTCTCTTCGTCTCATTTTTGACCACATGTCTCTCTCTCTCTCTCTCTCTCTCTCTCACGAGCTAACCCTAAAAAAACCATCCCATGCATTTACACCACACACAAAGCACCGCCGCACACCAATATTGGGGGCAGCCTTTGGGCTGCTACCCTCTTCTCTCCTGCCCTCTTGTGCTTGCCATTTCAAATACTACTCCAGTACTCCACAACGAAAGTAGAACAATTGCTTTTGGAGTAAGGTCTATTGTCTTTAGAAGGTGAACAGTTGCTTTCGGAGTAACATATTATCGTTCTTTCCAATAAAGAACTTGCAGGAACGATACAACATGTTCTTAATAAGGCAAATTAATCTTGCTCCTGCAAGCATGAACATATTTAATATTTTAACGTACATTTACGGTCCTTTGCCTTAAATCCACTGGTGAACAGCTGGATTAATCCTCAATGGCCACATGGCGCGCTCCTTAAGCAAATTATACTAAAAAAGAAAAAGGGGCAAACTTTGATCGATGAATTTATTTGTTTTGATCAAGCAAAGTTACGTTGTTGGTCAAAAAAATCAATCAATCTATGTAAACGATGAGTTACTGTGTTTGCATCAATCTCACTGAGCCAATGTTCATATAAGAATATATATATTTATGTCCTCGGCGATTCCCTATAGAAACTAGTATAAAGAAACTGTACTAATTTACCAATAAAATAAAGGTAAATTCAAGCTACTTTAACGAGAAGACTAGAGAGAATTTAGTGCTTGCAAACCCGGCCTTAATTATTTCAATCTGTACAATTTATTTGTTCACTAACAACTAACAAGTACTCATCTCATATCAGTCATTGAAATCCAGATCCAATCTTGTCAACAACATTTGTAGTACTTCCTTTTCTGACTTGAAGTTTCTCTTTCTCCGTCTTCTTAGGTTTAGGTTTATAAATGGTTTATTATTCGACAAGTTGTCTCTAAATAGTATATATATGTTGTTAACAAGTAATTAACCAATGCATATGCGCTAGATCTAGTGTAGTTTCGTGAGCTTCAATCAGTCTACTTTAGTTGCAGCAGATCAACCATGTCACTATACGCACAGTTTAGCAATTTTTACATTAAGTTTTCAGTTGTGTTTAGTTTTTCTACTCTTCTGTTTCTTTACAAACTCAGGGTTTTTTGTGTTTGACACAGGGCGGGCTGTCAGATAATGAGGGATTTAAAATATTAAGAATAGTTTTCGGCTTTTGGTATCTTTAGGGTATCTCTACCAAAAACTGCATTGCATTGCATCGCATCGCATCGTATATAGACACATTTTAAATATTGTATTTTTTTATTATTTAATTTTCTACATGAAGTATGGGGATAATTAATACATAGCGAATCTCAAGGTTGTGAGTGAGTGACTGAACAGTAATAGCGAAATTTAGGAACCAGAGGAAGGACTACCAACTATTGGCCATATCACTAAAGTCATGTTGAGATGAGACCTGAGATTATCAACTTACATTTAACTGAATAGGTGAGTCGCATTGAAATCGTTATGCGCTTGATATTATTGCATTACAAATTAGGATGCAGCTGGTTTTTAGTTGAGTTGATAGGAGGCCAATGATATTTAACACGAGTTTGGGGTAACCGAATATCCGAAGACTTAACTATTTCACATTTATATGCTAGCTATGGTTTGGCTGGTTGTGTGGTAAACCTTAAACAGTTTCTAATAGGGCAATGATATTTCCACACTAGTTTGGGGTAATCGAATATCTGAAGACGACAAAATAGTTAGTTCACGTATGCTAACCAGGGTTTGACTGGTAGTGTGGTAAACTTTAAACAGCTTCTGATTGACTATCAAACTCAGTAAAAATAACTAAAGAACTGTAAAAAAAAAATTCAAATCCGGCCTAACCCGCATTATTATGGCAAGGTGAACGGGATCTCATGAATGTATATCATTTTCCCCACTTTTTAAGGTGAATTAGAAGGTGAAACTGAATTTTAGGGTGTTGTTTATATGGTGCATTCATTATATCTAATTGAACCAACATTACAATATTGACAACAAAGATATACTATTTACAATCACTGTAAGTGGCATAGTGGTTCTTGTCTAATTTGGTGTGCTTCCCAACCTAGGTTCGAACCCCGAAACTGTCAAAGTGGCTAGATACTGTGCTGCAATGCACAATTGAAGCATTTCACATGTGTCGAAGGGTTTTATCTTGGGCCTAGGAAGCCTTTAGGTTCCCCTTGACCAAAAAAAAAAGATATAATATTTACATATGATTGAACCAAAGTTACGACATTGATAAAACAATTATTCACAAACTTGTAATGAGATCGTAGATGGAATAACTATCTCTAACAAAACTAAGATTACACAACACAAAACTTTTGTGGTCATATGTGTAAAATTTATTTAGGACATACATAAACTTTTCAATTTTTTTTTTAAAAATGTTAAAGTAAAATACAATTGGAATTGGTCTACTCATTTCATTTCATAGTCCCTTTATATAGGGAGAGGATTACAACGGAAATATGCATTACATTAAATACATTGAATGCTGATTGATCTTTAATTGTGTTGATTGATGGTAATCGTTGATTCCTTGATTCCCTCTCCGTCAGTTGTTTTGACGAAGGCCCATAATCTATTTTTCCTTTAACAAAAAATCTATAATAGTGATTTAACGTTTTGAATACTTTAAGAAAGTTTTAATGAAGCTTCCAAAATGTTAATTTCACACATTTTTCAACTTTATATAGAAATGTAAAAAACACAATATTAGTTTGTCGTTGTAGATTGTCCTTCGTGTATATAGATGATTATAGCTATGACATATACTTGAACTAAATTTGTTGTCAATTTTATAAGTAAATGTATAAAATTTCATAATACTGTAGAATTTTTCTCTGTGTGTGTGTATGAATTCGTGTATAACAAAGAAATTTTAATTGTCAAAGAAAATAATTAAACTATATCGGTTGGTCCTAGTATGAAATTAGAACGACGTTATGAGAATACCAATTACAAACTACTTGATATAAATCGTAGATAATTAGAGTCACAATTTCCTATATGTAAAACTTGCAACAAAATAAAAGTCACAAATTAAGTTTCCTTAGGATAAAACCTATAGGGACACGTATGGTACGTCCAGCTAGGAACAAAGAATCTTCACAGCATATCTACCATTCAAACAGGAAAAAAAAGGGTAAACCAATAGGAAAATGATTTGTGGCCTCAATGAGGCCTAAGATTTGTGGCTTCAATATTAGGTGTCATGCCATGTCACCTATACACATCACCAATTTGTCAAATCATGACGTGTAATTCTTGAAAAAAATACCATATTATCCTTCCAAAATCTAATGAATCTAAGTTATTTTGGCTTCTTTTCAAAAAAAAAAAAGAAGTTATTTTAGCACTACTACAAAAATTGAATCAGACGACGGCTAAAAACAGTCGTCTGATATGGAGGCAAACCGTCGTATATCGAGGCGCCGTCTGATGAAGGTCGATCGTAGGGAACCGTCATGTGAATGGCTCGGCAGCATGTAGGCAGCCTATCGACAGCATATAGGCAGCCTGTCGACAGCATTAGCTGTTGTGTGAATGTTATTCAGACAACATGCGATTTTAGCAACCGTTGTGTGATTGCGATTAAGAAGTCGTTTTTTTTTTCTATAACCGTCGTGTTACTTTTATTCACACAACTGGTTTCAAAGCATCTGTTTTCTATTTTGAATTCAGAGGAAACATTTAACTTTTGCATTGTGCTATAACATATTGAACAATGCTTTTCATTTATTCTTGTTGTCTAATTGTTACACAATATAGAACAACCAAATTAACTCAAATCCCACCATACATAAAATGAATTCAATAATTTGTTATAAAATAGGGAGCATTTCCCAAATCCATACATAAAAACACTATAGGCATTTGTTCCTTCCATGCCTCAAAACTAAGAAAGCCTCAAATCTACATATAATAACTTTCTTCCATTCAGCCATACTACATTAAATTGAACAAGTTGACATATAGTTTTAACACACTAAAATCCTAGTAGATCAACAAAAAGACAAGCTAGTCTGGAGAAGAGAAGGTTATAAAGTTATAATCAGCTTCTTTTACAATGGTTTCATATTACATCTTTTGCTGGCAGCTCCACTTAAACTCGCCTCGTTTTATTCACAAGTCCGGCCTGCAATATAACAAAATTACTCAACTGATTCTGACATTCAGATCACCTTAATAATTTCAGACATGCTTATCAATTACAATATGAATTCACCTTGTAGACAATACCAAATCCCCATTCCCATTCAAAAGCAATAGATAATGGCAGTGCAGATCAAAAGCAGTAGTCATTAATTTGGAAAGAAAAAAATTATGTCTTGGGTGTCATCCATGTTCCATGATCACCCATTCAGCACATATTGACCTAAAATATAGGTGGTGTTTAGTCACATGAATCTGGTATTACAGCTACAGAATATTTCCAAATCCCAAAAACAGAAACCCATCGACAAAAGCAGTATGATAATGGCAGTGCAGATCAAAAGCAGTAGTCATTAATTTGGAAAGAAAAAAATTATGTCTTGGGTGTCATCCATGTTCCATGATCACCCATTCAGCACATATTGACCTAAAATATAGGTGGTGTTTAGTCATATGAATCTGGTATTACAGCTACAGAATATTTCCAAATCCCAAAAACTGAAACCCAGCGACAAATCCAAGGCTATTGCATAAAGGCTATAACTTTAAGTACCCACAAAGAGGATTTAAGCACATAATATCAGCAATCCTAACCCCTATCAAGCAATCAGGGGACTAGAATATTGCCAAAATCCATTAAAGCTTCAAAACATAAATTTCAGAAAGAAGAATATATTAATGGAAAAAAGACACTATCAAGCAACAAATCAATGATTAAATTCCAGGCAAAAATATCATAAAATCCATAGCTACAAAATCCGTAAAACAGGGTTTAGAACATGATTGAAGGATCCATGCATCTTCCAACAAATCAAAAGCATAACTCATTGGGTATGATTAACAGAGCTTTCAAGTGAATTGAATTTTACCTGGGATATAAATGAACCCAAGAAGCAATACGCTACTGGCCTTAAAATAATTTGGTTTAACAAAAGAGCAAGATACTACAACCCTCTGACTACTTGACAGTAAACATTAGAACAATCTGTTCAAGTACCTACAATTTGTATATAATTGACAATATCCTTGTCTCTGATTTTTTTGCCATCACGGTCAATCACGTTGAACACTAAAAATAGAAATTTAAAACAATTCTTAGCATAAAGGGAAGATAGTGAGGGGGGGGGGGGGGGGGGGATGAGGATAAAGAAGAGTTTGGATATGATCATCACATAGGCAGTATCAGAATTCATTGCAATGTAAATATGCATCACAATTCTTAACACTTGCTTAGCACCTCTGGAGAAGATTTGGATTGGCTGTACAATTCCCTGCGGAGAAGATATCCTCAATTCTTAACCCGTGTCTGAGTCATGAATACTAATGAAGTGGATATCTTGGATCAGAAAAATCCACATTTTGAAACTCGCTGCTGAGTCAAGTTGAAGAAGAGGCTAAGTAGTTGATCACTTCATCATATACTGAATCAAATTGCCTCTTGCACTGAGGAGAAACCTGCTGTACTTCCTCAAGTTGCTTCTTAGCTGAGAAGAAAGATTTCCAAATTCTAAAGAATAATCAAATCACATCTTATGAAGCAGATAGACGAGAACATTGTATATACGAGATACTCTCTAAGGCAATTGGTCTAAAGTTCATAAGACTCCAAATTTTGAACTCAAGGATTGTTAAGTTCTGTCTTTTAATCCTATATAAAACTTTCTTGTTGTCTAGAATATATGCTAATATAAATATATTTCAAATCCTGATCAACTTTATTGTCTTATTTTTCATTATGGAGATGATATTCACACTCCCTTTTGTGTTTTAAACGTGAATAGTATTTTACTATTTTTAGAGGAAAAGGGAGTGAATATCACCTCCCTTTTCATTATATCATTATCTTCTTGTAGCTTTGTGATATGACTACCAAATCACAGCATCACAACATATTTTGAAAAGGAAATTGATAATACCAAATGATCTAATGGCTTACCTTATTTTTGAAAATGGTTTGCCTAATACAAAGATGGTGTCTTCAATTAAACCACACGTCCATCTTGACATTAGCATTAGAATATCTGCAGAAAGAATCATGCACCGGCTCTGATATTAAAAGTGTATTAGAGCCAAAAACTGGTGATATGGGAAATGATCATAGCAAACAAAAAAAAATGAAAAAAAGAAGTGAAGAATACAATGGAATGCTTTCATGCAGGTAAAGAAACAGAGAACCAAACCTAGAAAGAGCAGAAGAAGTCCGTATGAAGCGATTTCCATTTGTGAAATTGGGCTCTTCTTCTTTGGTGGTAGTTTCAAGGACGATCATTAGCATGACAATCTCTGAAAATTATATACTAGTATGGTAATGGTACTACAATGTACAATGATGATGTAAATTAAAGAAAGTATATGCAACATGTATCAACATTGATATATTACAATGTAATACATAAGGGGTATCGGTAAAGTTTTAGATACGATACTAGCAGCTCAGAAGTGACTAGGTTGGGCAATTTTAGTCGAATTTCACAACTGACTTCATAACAAGTGGAAAACAATCTGACTTCAGCAAATATGAAAAACCAAGTACAATCTCACTGCATTAACTTCTGACAATGATGTATAACATCCTCGCAAGAATCATTATCAATGACAACTCTGAAACAACAAGAGTAATCAGATGAAGCTTCTGGCTTTCTGAAACAAAGTTGAACAAGAAGAAAAGGACAATTAAATGGGCCAAAGTTTCTTGACTACACTTTAACAAGTTATACAGACTCTAAAATCAACAAGAGATGTAAGGAAAGAAGCAACCGTACGTGCATTCGCTAAGGAGCCAAAATGTGAGGAAGTCATGAACACACCATCTATTGAAGTAACCCACAAAAGCCTGATACTAAAGAATCCTCACAGCTAGTGAAGTAGTATGCGCGGTACAAGGTAATTAGAATTAATTGCAGCTAACGTTTGAGGATTGTTGTGTAATAGGCTTCAGTTTCTCATAAAACACAACCATTATATATGTGCATTTGTATGATAGAAAGAGTTAGTGATTAAAGCATGATATCCATCGTAATCTAGTAAAGAACAACAACTCAGATGATGAAATCAAATATTCAAATCTGCTTCTTATTATCATCACAGCATGTATATACATATAAACAGAAATTTAAGCAACCCAGAAGATAATTAAATAGAATCAACATGGAGGAACAGAATCAAACATATTCACAGATTATTAAAAAGTTGAAAGCTTAGCCCATGATAATTACACCAAAAATATCAAAAATTGAAAACAAGATGTAATAATCAAAACCCAGTAATAGAATTGAAGAGAATCAACCAAAAGAAACGATTTTGATACCTGAGGATGGATGCGACGGGAACCAGTCCGAGAGGCTCAACTGGCCAACAAAGCTTCGCTCTCAGGGAATAGGCTCGATCTGGAAAGGCTAAACTGGCTCAATCTCAGTTCACCGGCTCAGTCCCATTCGTAGAAAGATGAGATTGGTTAGAGACAAGGATGAGGGTTTGGGAGAGTGAGATTTTGGCTAGAGAGTGAGGATTTTCGTTTTGGTTTGGGTCTATCGAGATAGAGAGAAGAAGGTTTTGGGTAGAGGAGAGTGAGGATTCTGGTTTTTTCTGGGTCTGTCGACAGTGAGGCGACCAAGAAAGGAAGGTTTTGTTTTTGGGTCTGTCAATAGTGAGACGAGTCAAGATACAAAGAGGCGCTAGCTTTCGGGAGAGGGTTTTGCTCACTTCTTATTTTTGTTACTTTTTTTTTGCTCCAAGTTTTAGGGTTTCAGCTAGATTTGTGAGGCCCTATCTATTTGGAAATGGACTCACACAACAAATTTGTGTAAAAATGTGGTCTGAATGAAGTCGTTTAAATTTGGAGGTTGTCTACTTTCCTCTTTGGCGAGTTTGAGAAAAATTGTGCTGGGAAATCTCCCTCCTTCAGCCAAACAAATTGATCAGACTACAGTTTTGTTATTTTTTGTCGTCTGTTTATACATGTTGGGGAGGGGGATTTTAGAGTTTCAGATGGGGTTTGGCAACATTACATGGTGGGAAACTTGCCGCTCAATTTTTTAACCTTCACACGACGGTTTTTCCTTTAAACGTCTTCTGAATTAATTCATAAGTCCATATCAGACGACAAATTTTTTAAAAAGGATGTCTGAAAAAATAAAAATCAATCAGACGACGGAAAAAGTATGATGCGTCGTGTGAGAGGCGGGTGATTCAATTTTTGTAGTGTAGCTTTCTTCTAAAAAAAATTATTTGGTTTTTTGATTTTTTTATTTCATTACACTCATGCTTAGATTTAAACAACAATTTTTTTTCAATCAAGAAGAGAAAAAAATTCATGTAATTTAGTCAATAAATTTGCACGTACACGCGTCAATAAATTTGCAAACATATGTATTGAATTTAACGTGTTGGGCTGTAAATTTTGAAAATATAATGTGAAAAATAACATATTCCATATGATTATATCTTTTGTTCATTTTTTCTCTCTATGTAGCGGGTTACTGGGATATTTGAGTTTATTGGGGTTTTTTTCCCTGATATTTGAGTTGAGATGATAATTAATGGCTGGAATTTTTTCTTACCTTTTAATTAGACATACGTAGTTTCCAAATGTCAATTATTAATGCTATTTTTTTTTGGATGAAATTAATCAATATTTGAAAAGAAAAGTTAATGCCTATTTCTTGACTATATTGATGCTATTTGGAAAGAAAATTATAGGAAAGAATTTAATTAAATGAAGAAAAATATTTTTCAAAGAATTTGTAGACATATCTCTTAAATTAATACATAATTAATAGCTTATCTTTTTATTTTTTTTGTCACCTAATTTAATTCATCAATGTAATTGACTCATTGGGGAATTATTAGGTAGTCCCGGAGTACCACGTGGCACTGCCATGTGGTGGTCCCAACCAATAATATCACTCAAATCTGGTGGGGACCATGCAGAGGGGGTTAAAAAAGAAAAGAAAAATTAAATTAGAAGCCAATCAGAAATCACTACAAATCACATGGGCCAATAATATCATCCCGGACCACCACGTGTACTATGGTCCGGGACCATGTAATAATTTCCCTTCATTCATCCCCTAACATCTAGAAGGAAATATAAAAGGGTAAAATTGGTGTTGCAATAGTATGACGTGGTAAGATTTATTATGTGGAATTGAAAATAAAATTTGTATTTGCTTACATGGCATGACACCTAGGATTTGAGGCCACAAATCTTAGGCCTTATTGAGGCCCTATATCATTGCCCTTTCCGTTATATAGTAGTTCAAATCTGGCCATTCTTGCCTGGTAGGAAAGAAAAGAAAGGGTACTGGCCTGGCTACGTGCCAGCTAGATTAGAGAATCACAGCATCACTCGATCTTCACCTAAACTATAGAGACCTTCTCGTTACTACTGTCCTTTTTCATATCATCACCACCAACGGAATGGAAAAGCAATCTCATACTGTTGCATTTCCTGGAATAAGGAGAGGTGCATGGACTCCTGAGGAGGACAAGAAGCTCCTTGCTTTCGTTCAACAACATGGCCATGGAAGCTGGCGTTCCTTCCCCCAGAAAGCTGGTAAATATATACTTAACCTCTCTCTCTCTCTCTCTCTCTCTTTCTCTCTCTCTCTCTCTCTCTCTCATACGTAGCTACCATTCCATTTGTAGATAGGTTTCATTAACCTCTGTTTTCTTCTATATTATATACAGGTCTCCAAAGATGTGGAAAGAGCTGCAGGCTAAGATGGAGAAACTATCTAAACCCTGATATTAAGAGAGGAAATTTCAGTTTGCAGGAAGACCAGACCATCATTCTACTTCATGCACTTTTGGGCAACAGGCAATTAATTGCTAAATTGAATCTTAATTAATTAATTGAATTACTTCATTATTCGACTCAAAAGAATCGATTGACTGGTCTGTGGTTGCATAATTCTATGGTGAAGTTATTTAAAACATTATAAATCGTAAACTATACTCCCTTAAACAAGTGAATTTAGTACATGAGTAGCCTCTTAATATGTGCTCTGTACATATCAATTAGTTTTGATCTTTATAAAATATAAAATAAACAGCTGAAACCATGTTTATATGGTCTATTCTTCACTCCCATATTTGAGAGAACTTCTCCATATTTTGTGTAATATATTGTAATTTATTATTTTTTCAATTAATTTACTATTTTATTCTAATTATTGTTTTTTTATTTTTTATAATATATTATCATGCCACTATGCGAGTATTATTGCTGTTTTAAATTTTTAACCATGTCAATAAGATATATGGTTACACATATATTATTCAATATTTATAAGTGCATGTGTTTCATGACTTCATCACTTCATGCATCTGCTAACAGCTGCTAATGGAGATAGGCATGTATAAATGTAGGTGGTCCGCCATAGCTGCACAGTTACCAAAGAGAACAGACAATGAGATAAAGAACTACTGGAACACACATCTAAAGAAGAGGTTAGCCAAGATAGGGTTTGATCCTGTAACCCACAAGCCCAAGACCGCCATCCTTGCCTCTGCTGAGGGCGGCGACCCGAAGAACCTCTCAAACCTCAGCCACATAGCTCAGTGGGAAACTGCTCGGCTTCAAGCAGAAGCTAGATTCTCCAGACCGTCAAAACTACTCATCAGTCATGACCAACCTCCTAGATTTGGACCCGTGCCTGTACCACAATGCCTTGACATGAACGCAAGAGCACGAGAAATACAGTTACTGTTAAAGTCAATATTAGCTGCAGACAGTGGTGCCCCCACCCACGTTGAGCCTGAGGTTGCTTCATTTGGTACAGTTGATGTTGAGGGCGTGCTTACTAATTGTGATCAGTTTGAGGCTCCAAGAACCAGTACATCAGTTATGGGTTTTGATGAAGTTTTTGGGGAGTCCGGTACTAATAATGACTATGGTGAACTGTTGGAGGCATTACTACAGCACAATCATAACAGTGCTGGATTTGAAGTTGGGGATGCTTGGAGTTTAGAACAACGTGCAACAGTAATGATGAGCGAGCCGGGAACAACGTACATTTGAAATAATAACAACTATAATGTCCTTACCGGCCACCCGTCTAGAATATAATATGTAACTAAATCCTAAGTAGAGGAGAAATGTCATATTATGACCGTTTTTCAATTTACGTGGATTTTCTGTTTCCGATTTCTGATTAACTTTGTCTGTCTCTGTTCAAATTTGACAACATTTATGCAGAGATAATTTTAAAAAACAATTTGTTTAGACAAAAAAAAAATTTAGCTAGAACAACTTAGTTATTGAAGCTATCATAATGCGCTAAATTGTTTCTTTATATTCACTCCTATTCTCCTAATGTTATACTAAGTATTAGACAATAGGCTATAGATTACTGCTCCATATATCATTGAGCTATTTATACACACATCAACTAATGCATTATCATGCAATGCCACACTGTACTTTTTTTTTAAACTCTTAACCCACCACACCCTTATATATGTCAGTGAGAATCGAACACATGCTCTTGACAATGTTGGAATTATAATTTACCAACAAGTCATAGCTCATTGACTGTACTTGATTCAATTACAGTTATGGTTATAGGACATACTTATGTGATATAGTGATGTTAGGCAGAGTTTATGAGATTAATCTTTTTATTTTTTTCTATGAAAAAAGTTATTAATTAGGTGACCTATCCATCTACTCTTGTTGGGTTAATGTTTTAAGTAATTTGGGTATAGTCTTTAATTAGGTGACCTATCCATCTACTCTTGTTGGGTTAATGTTTTAAGTAATTTGGGTATAGTCTTTAATTACCTTTAACTATTTATCTTAATTTTCACAACCTAGAAAATATGGATTGGATCGTGATCTTGAATGAAAATCAACAAGGGTGGTGGATAATATCAATTAGGATTTGAGTTATAAAGGGTGCTAATTCTCAATTTTTATTTTTTAACATCGATTAATAAGTTAATAAGTATGAATCTGTATGAGGCCACATTATATTCCTATCTAAAAATTATTTTCACTAAAATACACACAAATTGGGGCATGGATAATTGACTTTTGGTAGTTGCCTTATTAAACAGTCATTGGAGAGGCATAGATGAGTCAAAGGGACAAGTTGATTATGCACATGCACGAAATAATTAATGTAGGTAGATTGGACAAAGTAAACTGGACATTTTGTTTACAATATTGATGTTCTTTTTTCCACAAATAGATATACTAGAGACATCACACTGTATGATAATAAGGCTAAGGGCTAAACAAGTTACTGGAGATCATGTTTTCTCTCAACCCTAGCCGCCGCTGGCAAGGATTCCAATGGCGATTTCTTTTGCCAATCAAAACTCTAATTGGTGACGTTTTCTTTCCTGGAGAGGGGAAGAAAATGCGCTGCCATATTAGCTGCGATGACTCTCCACTACCCGAAGTAGAGGAGGAACGTTGTGGCTTGGCCCGAATGATTAAGCACTCCAATCTGGGAGCATTGAAACCTCAAGTGAAGGCCGGCCTCCAGCGTTGGATGGTGGCGGTGGGCAATATGGCTCTCCGGGGCAAGCTAGAAGGGCTGGAAGTTTCGAATGAGGGGGGTCGGACCCGACCACGCAGAGGCCGTCTAAAATTTTCTGAAGATCGGCAGAGATGGCTGGAGCAGATGGTGGTCAAGGCAGGCTGGTTACGGTTGGCTGCACAGAGGGATCACACAGGGCAGTGGTTCAGGTCCTGTGCCCAAAGTAGGGCGATGAAGATTGCGGCGCTCAGATTTGCAGGAGCGGTGATGCGCTGTGGTGAGCTTTCGGATGGGGCGGCCAAGTTTCTGAAGCCAAGGGCTGCTGATACGACGTTGCGCACATGTGCCGGCGACGGAAAAAAGGTGGCGTCCAGTACTTGTTGGGTGCCCATAGTATGTTGGAGGCCCAAACCTCGTTGGGTGCCCAATCTGTTTTGGGTGTCTAAACTAATGTGGAGGCCCAAGTTTAGTGGAAGGCCTAAATTGTTTTGGGTGTGCGATGCTACTTGGAATTGGTCTTGGCCTCAAGTATGGATTAAGCTAACGGACTCGAGCTCTCTAGGATTTCGTATTTGGGATCCAAGAGGCTTAATCCAGCAAATTACACTTTTTTTCTCTATGTTTGCAATGAGTCTAGATACTATGTTTATGAGTCATAGTTTTATAGGCTTGTTCTGAATAAGTGAGCGATAAGTTCTAATATAGTTGGTCTATCCTATGTACTACTGTGGCTCCTCCACGAAGTCTTGTCTGGCCATTGTTATGTGTCAGCGGATGAGTATGTAATGGCCTTCTTAGCATGCGCTATTATCAATGGAATTACCATTATTTCAAAAAAAAAAAAAAAAGAGACATCACACTGTAGGGATACATCGAGACCTCTTCATCTAAAGTACAAACATATAAAAATACATTTGAATATAGCCGTCTCTCACCTATCACAAGGCAGTTCTTGGTCTGAGGAGGCAGAGCTCCATTGAAGAAGTGAAAGAGGCCTACGACAACGTTTCTTCGTGGTGGTAACTTTCTCTCTCTTCCTTTCGCTACTTTTATATGCCATGTAGTTACAATTTGTAGGTTCAATAATCTCCTGTGTATATCAAAGTTTGGAAACCTTTTCTGTGTTCATGTATTAATCAATCAATGTGATTTTAGTTGTTAACATAACTACGACGTGTTGTTATTTCCGGAATTCAGAAGCTCAAGCTCCGGATTCTCTTTGAATTTATAAAGGTCAGTTGATTCGATCCTGGTGTTGCCCCATGAACTGTAATGATAAAGCATGTATTAGGTAGTTTTGTACTTTTAAGTTTCTACGTACATTCCTCTACGTATGTGTGTATCAGTATATGTTAATTTTATCCATGATCTCGTAATAGTTGTAAAAGGGTTACTGTTGTGTCAATCATTTATGAATATGTAGTTTTCGTAGGTAGTATTGGGCTTCTTCTCTCTATTATGATATTGGAAATGATTTGCAGATTCGATATGCTTCTGAATTACTCACCAAATCCATCATGGAAAAGAAACTATGACATTTTTGGCTTTAATTGAGGAGCAAATAGTGAGTTCTTGCCTCTATTCCCAGCCTTATTGACGTTAAAACTTTACTGATCGACATGTTTAGCTAGGAGTGCCAACTGCCATGCACCATGTTCTTTTCTCTAAGCATCTACAGGTGTTCACTGTTTTATTTCTAATGATAGGATGTAATTGAGAAGCTCAAAAAACAATATGCTGGAGAAATCTTTTCACATATAGACTTTCCTTTACTAGAGCCTGCTGCTTATGGTTAGTCAAGAATTTAAGCTGTTAATAATGTTGATATGTTGAAGGATGTCGACATAGTGTGCCTCTACAAACTAGGGTTTAGGATTGTAATAGGAAAGTATTATAGGTATTCAATTGTATTCGGATTCTCTTACCTTTTGTATACCTTGTAACTCCCTATATAAGGGCTCCTATTATCAATAATAAACACACAATTCTATTCTCCTACAACACGTTATCAGCACGAGCCCTAACCCTAGCCTAAAAGAAAAGAAAAACCAAAAACCCTAGCTTTGAAAAAAAAAAAAAAACTTATCTCTCTGCCGTCAACATGTTCCGGCCTCCCTGCACAGCCCCGTGCTACTCACCCTGCAGCTCCGCACACCAGCCTCACCCCAGCAGCCTAGCCGCAGCCTCCAGCCCCTGCACGCCTGCCTGCATCCATCCCTACATCGCAAGCTCACTGCAGCAGCCCTCCTCCGCATAGCCCAGCAGCCCCCCGCAGCGAAAAAAAAAAAAAACTCAGAAAACAGAGAGAAGAAGAAGAAGACCGAAGGAAAAGGAAGAAAAAAGAAAGAAAAAAAAAGGAAGAAAAGAAAGGGGACCCAGCTGGGCCTGAAAAAAAAAAAGGTGGAAGAGAAAAAAAAAAAAAAAGAAGGAGAAGGGCTGGGCCTGAAAAAAAAAGGGAGGAAGAAAAAAAAAGGGAAGGGAGAAGGGCAGGCCCACCAACTGCCAATTTCCGGCCAGATTCCAGCAATCCTATTTTAGCTACACGCCTGTATCAACACGCGCGTGTATAAAAAATCGTGAAGCAAAGCTTTAAATTATCAAGTAAGTTTTTACGATTAAAGTTCCTGCTTTCTTGTATTTAAATTTCTTTTATTTTCTGCAAATATTGGAATATATGTTGCCAAATGATTTTGATATTTAACAAAGTGGAATTGTGGGGATTCACGCTTAACGAACTAAGAATGTTCGTATGAACTAAGAGTGTTCATAATTAAACGAACTAAGAGTGTTCGTGTGAACTAAGAGCGTTCACAATGCTTGGACTAAGAGCATCCGTAAACATCAAATTGTGACCATATTAAAACATCATTGTTTGGTCTAATCCAAAAGAGATTCTTGGAAATTGATTTCTTGGAAGCATAGCTCGGAATCTTATTGTTTATTTCGTGGAAGTTTAACTCTGAAACTAATATATCTTCTCATCTTATTTTCAGGATGTTGAATGAACTAGACTCGACTTTCCCATGCTTGACTCAACAGCTCGGATTACCACAGTTGGGTAAACCGATGTTGAGAATCATCTCACTTCCAAGGGAATATTACCCATAATCCAGGCACCTAACCCGGATCTTGCGTTCAACCGAACATTTACAAAGCATGCTCAAGCAGTTATCTTGATGCGACGCCATATGGACAAGGCACTCAGATTGGGTATATGTCGATCATGAGGATGCAAGAGAGTATGGGTAGCGCTGGAAGAGCGCTTTGGCAATGTCCAAGATTCCCTCCTCCCTGACTTGAAGTTTAATGGAACAATCTGCGCTTTGCTGACTTCAAGTCTGTTGCTGAATATAATTCAGAGGCTCTTCGCTTACAAATCCATGTTGAGATTCTGTGGACAACCTGTCACAGAGCAAGAGCTAATTGAGAGACTGAGAAGACTCTCTCCACCTTCCCCGTTTCAGCCATTATGGTATCAAAGCAATACCGTACTGAAGTCAATGCTGGACGGATCACGAGGTTTCATCAGCTTATCAATATTATATCTGTAGGGAGAAACATGGTAACATAATCGTGAGGAATTATAATTCAAGGCCCATTGGAACTAAAAGCGTTCATGAGGCGAATTATAATGCACCCAAAGGAGGGCGCAAGGAGCGGTACCCTAAGAATGGGGGACATGAGGGACGTATGGGCCCATATAACCGCCCTAACCAGGAAGGAAACCGCAAGTTTGGTGTGGATACACGTGGTGGTAATGCCACACGTGGGAGAGGGGGTCGTGGTATCCCTAGCCATAATGGTGGCACCATGGGTCGTGGTAGTGGCACCAACCCTACTAGGGAACGCCCGCAACGTGCATAACGTGCACCTCAATTAAAGGGAGGCAACCACAATGATGAGTGTCATCGATGTGGATCAATTGAGCATTGGTTCAAGCAATGCAAGGCAAGCGAGGAACTAGCTGCAAGATACAGGGCATATACGGACCTGAGAGAGCAAGAAGTGTACCTTGCAGAAGAAGAAGATGGTGGAGATGTCAATCTCACCATAGAGGACTTCAAAGCTGAAGATGAAGTGCACAAGGATGCAGCAGACTTTGATTAGATTAGTCCTTTTATTTTTCCAAGAACTTTTGTAATGGCAATTTGCCTTAGTCAATAAATGACAATTGTATTAACTCTTTCTTATGTGGCGGACCCAATAAAATGTGATGTCTAGGAATGTTATTGAGATTATTGGTACTTAAGAGAGCCTCACTCTACCACCGTCTCTCTCTACTTTCCTGGTCATATTTGATTGGAGTTACCAAACGGATAGAGTGACTACAATGTGTCTTACTTTGATTTTATTTTGGATTAGATTTTGGGAACTTTGATGTAATCATTGGCTATTAATAAAGTGTCAATTCTTTTACTTAATGTCTTGGACATACATTAATTCGAACTTTATTATATAAGAGCCAATGGTTTTCATGTGGAAACACATTATGAGAATGGATAGAGTTCCTTTGCATCACCTCTAATGACTACGGACATAAACGAGTATTAGAGAAACTTATGTGTCGCTCTAGTGGGTTGTATGCAACTACTATTTGAGTTATTGAATCTAACCATGTCATGAGAGACGACTTATGGGATTTTGACACATATAGGCTTTGACATGATGATCCGTGTATTAAAGACTTTATACGGACATCCATTTTCAGAACGAAGAAAAGTAAGAACCAAGAATTGGTTCGAGGAGCTGCACATGCGCCTCATGGCCCCATGATTGTGCAAAGACCGGCCATACATGGCCGGCGCCGCCTACCCCCTGCGGCAAATACATGGCATTGACGCCATAAACTCCTCTCTCTACTTCTCAAGTCTATTGTGACATTATGGCTTAACCAAAACCTTCATTGGTTGATTATAAAGCCCATGTTTCGTTCTGTAAAGCCTGTTATTTAGGATTGAGACCATCCTATGCAAAGGAGATTGAGGAAATAATTCCATTCTTACAAAGAATCTAAGGGAATTCTATGGATTTGATTAACCAACTTGCCGACCGTATAGATGTTTTATGGTGTTGGTTGATACACAAACACGCTGGTCACGTGTTGTGCCATTATCCACTCGTAATGCTGCTTATACATAACATATGGCTACGGGCTCACTACCCAGATCATCCCATTCAGTCAATAATGCTAGAGAGTTTACATCTAAAATTTTCGATGACTATTGCATATCATTGGATATTGATATCAAGTATCATATTCCCGTGTACACACCCAATTGGTCTCTCGGAAACGCCACCATTAAACAACTACGATGGTAGCCCGAACATTGGTAATGCGCACCAATATTTCCGCTTGGGTTATGCAATATCGCATGCAGCTATGCTAATTTGTCTACGACTCATAGCAGCCACTCAACTTTTATTTGCGTTATAGCTAGTGACTGGGTTCGAGTTTAATATCTCGTATTTATGCATATTTGAGTGTGCGGTTCATGTGCCAATTGCGCCGCCAACATTGGTAATGCGCACCAATATTTCCGCTTGGGTTATGCAATATCGCATGCAGCTATGCTAATTTTTCTACGACTCATAGCAGCCACTCAACTTTTATTTGCGTTATAGCTAGTGACTGGGTTCGAGTTTAATATCTCGTATTTATGCATATTTGAGTGTGCGGTTCATGTGCCAATTGCGCCGCCACAACGCATCAACATGAGTCATTCCAACGAATGCATATATATATTTGTTGGACATGAGTCTCCAACTATAAGTCCGCTATATAGAACCCTTGACAGGCGATCTCTATTTCGCTGGATTTGCGAATTGTCACTTTGATGAGACAGTCTTCCAGTCGTTAGGGGGAGATTAGAACGTCAATGTTCAACAGGAACGACAGGAATTGTCGTGGTTTGTCCCCACTATGTCACATCTTGATCCCCTAAAAGTGACTAGATCACATATACCTGCTGCAAACATTCCTGCAAGGATTGATGTCCCCACTACTATGGATGGTAGTATGGTGATGCCACAAAGGTGGCATAATGGCATCATAGGCAATGGGTTCCGCTAGAGAGAGTAGGAGACCCATAGGTTCGATGGATTCTCGCCCTAAGAAGAGAGCGAGTTTGGCACAACTTGATCCATTGATCATTGATACTCAAAATCCGTCTCATGAGAATATTTTGGATTGTGGTTATGTCCAAGAGACATCATTGGGGGATGCCTCAATGTTAGAACCAATTCCTGAAAATATAGAGATCTCTACGAACTACACTAGTGTACATGAGGACGTGGAATTATTGAGACCAATGACATCGAACCTTACTCCATTGAAGAATGCCAACGTAGAGAAAATTGGCTTAAATGGAAAGATGCGATCCAGGTTGAATTGGATTCACTAACGAAGAGGAAGGACTTCGGGCCTGAGATGCCAACACCTCCTAACATAAAACTATTGACATTAATAGGTCTTCGTAAGATAGCGTGATGAGAAAAAGAGATGGTAATCTCGCCTTATGGTGCAAGGTTTCTCACAACGCCCTGGAATCGACTACGAGAAGACATATTCTCTCGTAATGGATGTCATTGCACTCCATTACCTTGTCAGTTTGGTAGTTTCCAAATAACTGAACATGCAGCTTACGAATGTGGTCACTACGTATCTCTATGGGGATCTAGATACGGAATATAATGAAGGTTCTTGTGGACTTCATTTACCCAAGTCAAGTGGCTCTAGACCACGGAGCGTATTTGCAACGAGGTTGAAATGCTCACTAAAATGACTACTTGATTGGGAAGGGATATGATGAACTATGCCCACGCGTTTCCATGACAAGTTCCGGATTTGCAATCTTCATGGTTTATGTTGATAAACATAATTGGAACCCTTGAGAGTTAAGGGAAACCGCTGAACACCTGAAATCCGAGTTTGAGAGGAAGGACCTAGGGAGAACACGGTTTTGTCTAGATTCAGAACTTCTATACTGTGTCAATAGACATTTTTGATAAAGTCAAAGATGCACCATGGTCGTCTGTAGTCTTGGCCCTAAAAGGGATCTGTTTCGTCCCAGGGATGTGACGAAGACGTGTTAATAGTAGAAGTGCTTACTTATGTACGATAGGCGCATTATTGTACTTAGCACAATACAAGACCGGACACCTCAATTATTATGAACTTGTTGGCTAGATATAGCCCCGCGCCAACGCAACGCCATTAGATTGGTATAAAGACAATCTTTCGATATTTGAGAGGTACGATTGATATGGGCTTGTTCTATCCCTACAGAGAAAAGAGATGACGGAAGTGTGGGATCGGACCCCACAAGGCAAAATGCCACCTTCCGTGCTCCTCCTCCCCTCCATCAAAATGACAACAAGTACTTCTAAATATTGAAGTGAACCATATCCAATCAGAGGATAATGTAGCGGACTTATTTACTAAGTCGTTACCTAAATCCATCTTCGAGAAACATGTGAAGAGCATCGGATTGAAAAAGTTATCCGAACTCCCATGATTGTAGTAATCAGGGGGAGATATTGACATCAGGGGGAGGCATGATGTCTACATGTTCGATCTCGAAGAGTGAAGGACATGTTGTGCTCTTTTTGTCATTCGACCAGGGTTATTTTTGTCCCACAGGGTTTTTGTTACCTGGCAAGGTTTTTAACGAGGCAACGATCAAAGCGTCATCACCAAGTTTGAGCAGCACAAGGGGGAGTGTTGAAGGATGTCAACATAGTGTGCCTCTACAAACTAGGGTTTAGGATTGTAATAGGAAAGTATTATAGGTATTCCATTGTATTCGGATTCTCTTACCTTTTGTATACCTTGTAACTCACTATATAAGGGCTCCTATTATCAATAATAAACACACAATTCTATTCTCCTACAACATGATACTGTTTTTCAGTATTTACTATTACTTTTATGATTTCCTGTTAGTAAGTTAAAATAATTCGTTAAACAATTCTCACCGTTTCTAGGCTAATGAATAAGTGCAGTTTTATCTTTGTATTAGATTCTGAAGATCATAACCTTCCAGTCATTACCTTTAAGGATTTCCAGATCACGTTTCAGGAAAACAAGCCCTGGCTAATTCAGGTAAGGTCACTTCAGTCAGCATATAATGAGAGTACGTATAACCAGCTTATGCTTTTGTCTTTTCAATTCCCACACCTTCCATCAGAGGTTTTACTTGATAGATCGAGCTTATTTTTACCTATTTTTTCTTTCGATACCTGTAAGAGTAATACGTATTACATAATACACTGACATAATTTGAGAGAAAATTAAAGTCCACTATAACCAGAATGTGCATAGTGCATACCATGTCTTGTCAGTTTTAGTATTGAATTTCAAGATTTTTAAATAAAGCATTTTGTCTTTGTTGTCCTATTTTCTAATGAATTTAACTGCTTATTAACCCAATATATGTATATTGGCTCCAAATTGAGGCTTCTTGTAATTTGAATCAGTTAGCTGTTATCAATTTTCTTATGCCTGGAGAAGAATTGGTATATATATATATGTTCCATTTTGAAGCACCAGATTTAAGATCACCTATCTTTATCTGAAATGCTCTCTCTCTCTCTCTCTCTCTCTCTCTCTCTCTCTCCCCCCACGATGGTTTCAATTTCGATCCCTAAAGCATTCCCTGGCTACCGGCCACTCCCCGTATCGGAGAAACACGGCCTCGTCTTCGTCGGTTCAGCCGCTCTGCCGTGGGATGAGGCGCTGCCGGGGCTTGGTTTTGGGGAATATTGGTGGATCTGCAGCGGCGAGGTCTCTGGCTGCTAGGTGCTAGGCCTTCAAGAAGAGCGTGCTGTATTTTGATGTAGAGGTACCAATACGATCAAATTTACTTCTTTGAGTTTCGGATTAGCTTAGTTCGATCAAGTTGGAACTTCCAACTTGGAAGTAATTGTGGTTGTAAGTATGTTCTGAAGTTTTGAATGCAATGCTAGAGGTTTGTTAATCTCTATATTGAGCGATATGTTTGAGCTTAGTGAATTCATTTCATATTGATGACACTGTGTTGAATCAACGGTTCCTCTCGTACTAGGTTGAATTACTAAACCGTTGAGCTTAGTGAATTCATTTCACTAAGCCGTTGATTCAACACAGTGTCATCAATAGTACGAGAGGAACCGTTGATTCACTAAACCGTTAATTTCATATTGTCGCAATGTTACCCTACTGATTCCAGTATCGCGATATGTTTGAGCTTAGTGAATTCATTTCATATAGGTTACAAATGAGATTTCCAGTTATGTTGATGACGTTGTTATTCATAGAGTTTTTGCAATTGACATCTATTCGAACTTCGAACCACTTAGGGAGCTGATTGACAACTGTTCTTAATAGGTTATATTTTGAATTGTGATTATGAGCGGGGGGTTGAGAAACCTATTTATGATCCGGTAAGCTGACTTAGCTCTTGAGGAAAAATATAATCTTCGATCGATCAACACTACCTGCCTCAAGTAATATAGCTAATAGAGGACAAAAGGAGGTGATCATGACTGGCCTTGATTATGAATTAGTATTAGTGGACTATTCATCTAATTAACTATATAGTATTGAACATTAATTCCACCGTTTCCAATTCCTTCGATTACTGATATGGAAACCAGAGATTCTTATGAAATGCCACTGTCAGGTTCCGACTCCGTTCAGTAGAGCTGCTGCTAGATTTTTAAAGGTTTAGACTTTAGAGAAAAAAAGCAACGCTTACTAATCCCATATGATGCGGGAAAGACTTGACAGTTGCTGACAGAGATCACTGCCAATGATATTTTTGAGGCATGAACAAGCCTCAAATATCCTCAGACTAAAGATAAACAACATGAAGTTTCCTGTTTAATTTTGACAGAACAGTTCACTAGGAATTGGTTTTCAATTCTAGCTACGCTTTTGTAAAGTACTAAAGTCCAAGTTTCTTTGTATATTTTCACTTATATGTTCCAGTTAGTTCAAAAAGATTTTGACTTGCAAGAAACTGTGACTCGCATTTCTGGAGAAGAAGTGTACGTGCTTTGCAACTCCATTATTATTGTAATGAAAGAGGCCCCTTATTATTTCATTCTCTTCAGCAATTCTGTATAATGATACAAATTTTTCAACAGGCTTCTAAACTTGCCCAACAAAATACTAAACTTGTTGCTGGCTGAACTGATAAAAAATTTAGCTAATTTTATTTCTCTGGCCTCAAAAATGCAATAATCTTCATGATCAAACTGTAACAATATTTCATAATCATACTGCAACAAGAACAATAGACAGACACTTATAATGATACCAACAACTCATCATGATGGATCATTCAATTTAAGACCCCAACGTACTCATATCCTCACAATGCCTCACATGAGAAACTAGTGCACCTGTGTCAACTCCTGTTTTGGCCTTGCAATCATAGAAGGTAGGTGCGTGAAAGCAAGGCTCCATTTGTAAAACCATAACTTCATCCTCACAACATATGCAAATCAACTCGACAACAATCACAAAAGACCAAAACTTACCTTCAGCAATTACTGGCATGGATTCCATCATTGCAGCTGCACAACAATGATCACTTGAAGATGACCTTCTGTTACTTACCAACTTGCTTCTCAATGGACAGAACAATATGCAAAACGTGGTGGTAACAGGGACCAAGTTCATCTATTTATATAGGATAGTTAACCCTTAGATTCCTTCCATTAAGGTAATTCTTAAGGGACAAGTCTCCTAATTAGAATCCTAATGTATCACAATCTTGTAGCCTTTCTTGTAGACTAAGCAATGGATTACTATCCTTAATGAATTCATACACTGCTTCATTAAGTTACTAGTATTGATTTATAGTTTGTATCCATGTTAAACTAGGATTGATATTAAGCTAATCATCAAATACATTATAATAATATGTGACAAGTCCATTTTATTCTAACACCATTGACATTGCTCGCTTACAAGCAGGGTCAGGGGCCATGCTATTCTCCGGTTTGTAGAGTATCCATGGCGTCTGCCCACCTAGACTCTGCGCCACCTAACCAAAAGTCGACCATGAGCTCCTATGCCAGAAAAGCAATCAGACAACAGAGGAGATCTGTCGTCTGATGAAAAAAAATTATGTTGTCTAGTACTGTGCCGTCTCTTAGGGGGTATCAGACAACAGATTTCCTCCATCGTCTTATATTTCAGATGATAGAAATTTGTTAGGTCGTCTGTTGTCTGATGAAATCAAGACATGAGATTAGTGAATTCAGATGACAGATAAATCTGATGTGATCTGAAAACAAATAACAGTTCCTTGTAATTTGTATGATCTAATGCTTATTCCAAAGATAGAAAAATGGTCATTTCTGTGGTTTGAATGCACCAATGTAGAAGATATGAAATCCTATATGTTGTCTGAATGGACTTATAATAACAGTTTAGTGTTGTTTTATTTAAATTCCAATAACAGTTAACTGTCATTAGCATTCAGTTTAGATTACATTTATCTATTGTCTTTAGTAGCCTACAATAACATTTATCTGTTGTTTCTGTGCACAAGTAACAACATAGTTTTTCTTGTTTCTGTTGTTCTTAGATATGTCCAACAACATATTTGGATTTCATTTTGTTGTTGTTTTTTATTTCAGATGACAATTTTCTGTTGTTTGAGTGCACAAGTAACAACATATTTTTTCTTGTTTATGTTGTTCTTAGATATGTCCAACAACATATTTGGATTTCATTTTGTTGTTGCTTTTTATTTCAGATGACAATTTTCTGTTGTTTGAGTGCACAAGTAACAACATATTTTTTTCTTGTTTTTGTTGTTCTTAGATATGTCCAACAACATATTTGGATTTCATTTTGTTGTTGCTTTCTAATTCATGTGACATATTTGTATTCTCACTGCACCACAATTATGTAAATCTGGAAACTACCCAATGCATTCATCAAATATGGAATCCATTCATAAAAATACAAATATTTGATTAATCTGTTACTGTAGCTATACATACATCCATAGTGGAGCTTAACTTAGTAATCAGTTCAATAATCTCTCTCTTCTTCTTCTTCTTTTCTTTAGTTTCTTCATTTCTCCAGTTTTGTTTCTTCTTCTGAATTTCTTCTTGTTCCCCTGTTCTTTTTTGTTGTTTTTTTGGTTTTATTTTGGGTCTTTCAGACCAACCTCCAAGAAGAGCAAATCCTTAAAATAAGAACAACTTTGAAGATACAGCTGCAATGGGACATCAAAACCAAAGGGATATTCACATAAAGACAATCAATGAACACTTATATATGGAAAACAATAGCAACAACAAAAAATGAAGAAGAAGAATTAACCCATTTGATTATCTCAAAACAGAGTTTGTTTGAGACTTATTCTTCACTTTGACAACGCTAATGAGGTTAGAATCAGGAGGAAGACAAATACAATTACGTTTATGCTTCAATTCGCACTATGGGAAAATCCTTATCAGACGACGCTTTTCACACAACAACAAAAAAAATTCCGTTGTGTGTTGATGAAAATGGCTTTAGACAACACATTTAATAAATTTACGTTGTATAAGGTGGTTAAAATTCTAAAGTTTTTTTGTAGAAGGTCATTGCACAACGGTTACAAGAATAATCTGTTGTGTGAATCCAAAAAAAATAGCGGTAGATTTCCCTCGTAGATTGACCCAAATTTGACTCCAAATTGGTACTTCATTGTACAACAGAATAGTTATATCTGTTGAATGAGTGTAGTGTGCAAATGGTCATACAATAGTTTTTGTTTTTGTGTTGTATGATCAAGGAAGATATATTAGATGTTTCGATGCGTGTCCATACGGTACTCATTCCCCTGCTCCCAAACTGAACTTTGCTTACACAGAGCGGGAACTTTCCCTCGTTCCTGCCACAACTCAAATTTAATGTACGTGGAATCAGACAACATATATAACTTCATTATGTGTTGTCTGATACATGAACAAAAAATAAAAATAGCCTACAACCGGTGCGTTTGACAACTTAATTGGCTAGGGCTAATGACTTTTGTCTCCCACTTCATTTTTTTCCAACACCCAAACGACCAGACAGAACACCATGAAAGCACAATTTCTTTTTCATCTGTCTTATTTTCTCCCCGAAAGACAAGTACTTTCATCTTCATCTACAACCTACCTCAGTGTCTGACTCCACTGAAACCTGCATCCCTAATCCCTAATCATCAATTCCTTAACTCCCGACCCCAAAATTTCTTCAACCCCTTAACTCGCTCTCTCCAACTTATTTGTGACCCCCTCATACTTCACCGCACTCCAACACAATTCCTACCTCTACAAAGAACCAAAGCAGTAGTTAGTGAGGAGAGGAAGATGAATGAGAGGAAGTAGTTAGCATTCCCCACCTCTCTCTTTTATCTTCTTTCTTTCCAAGCTCCACTCCCCCAATTCCCCCCCCCCCCCCAACTCCAAACCCTATTTTCCCTCCGCTGCCTCTATTTTCTGCCTCGTCGATCAACACTTGTCTCGGACGAGCCAGTCCTAGACCTTATACGAGATGATGTCCGACGAGCAACATGGGGATTCCAAGTTCGATCTCCAATCGGAATCTCCAACAGAAAGTCCACAAGCTCCTCGAATTGGCATCGTTTCGGCTAGTTTCTGGTGGTGTGAAGTTCACGGTGGTGGCCAAGGACAGGTTTTGTTAACTGGTACTTCTCTTGCCTCAAATTTTCATGTCTTTGAAATCGATTGTGTTTTAGGTTTAATTGATTTTCTGGTTAAAATGGATTTGGGGATTGGGGACGCTGCCACGCTATCGTGGATGCCGCCAATTTATTCTTTTTGTCCTGTAAGCCTGTTTTCATTACCCCTCCCCCACCCCTCTTGTTGATTGAGGTCTCTGCTTTGATTTGGATTGGGAAAACCTTAATTTAATTCTTGCTGTTTAGTTTGGAGCAGTTGAGGCTTGAGGAATCTGGATCATAAAAGTTGGAGAAGGGAAAGTTGTTGGATTAGTTTGAAATCGGAAATTGGTAAGGACCTTGAACTCTGTTTTGATTATAAGCAGCAGGATATGTGTAATTTTAAACTCTGAGTTCATTCTTTGTTGGTTGGTTGTAGTAGGATCTAGTTGGTTTCTTAGTGCATACGTGTGAGTTCAGTTTGCTGGGTCTTTAGCAATGTGAATTAAGCATGTCATGATCCTTTGATTGCTGTTAAGTACATGTCTAAATGTGTGTTTATGGACAAGTTTATATATGAGTTTAATTGTTAAGTTGAGATTGAAGTAGTGGCGAGTAAAAGGATGAATGGGAATTAATGCTTTATGAATTGGTATTGAATCAGGTTGCTGACATTAAAAGGATAAATGACTTTGATGCAGATCTTCGAATGTTTGCTTTGAAGTATTTTTACCAGGTAGACATTCACTATCTACTGTAATGTCCTTAAACAGATTCTAGGATATTGTATTTCATTTTCAATTTGGAATTAAAGAACTATTGTATCTTTAGATTGCTAGTGGTTTTCTTCTCTAGTTTGGCGTGCTACTCCACCTCTTGCAGTCCTTTTTTTTTAATCCTCGGATGCCATCGGTTTTCCACATCAAAAGAGCAACTTAACTTTCTAGGTTTTTTGCTGCAGGAACAATGTTGCTTATTTTTATCCACCATAAGTTGCTGGCCTTGGTGGGTGATTTATATCCATTTATGTTGCCAAGAATGAGCAAAGTGGTACATATTTTACATGCAATGCTCTCATCAAGGTAATAGGTGGTGGGTACCATTGCAGGATAGGCCTGTTACTGCATCATTGGCATATGGCAAATGACTTTTATGCACATGTCATATTTTGTTAGTTTCTTTTGTTACTACATTAGTGTTAGGGATGAAATTTCTTTCCATCATCTTTTATTTTTCTTCTTTGTACATTGGGGTCAATTGGTCCCCTCTTTTTGTATTTTTTTCTTTTTATTAATAAATTAATGTCTGCAGCCGTATTTTAGAAAATATTGCTCTAAATGGAAGATTATGGCCTCATATTTTTGGGAGATTTGCATCTACTTTGAGTGCTTAATATATCATTTTCACTCTGCTTTGTAACTGGGAATTAATGGAAGTTACTTTCAGGAGTCTCCACTGCCATATGCATTGCCTAACGTTTCTTTTCTGAGTTTTTTTTTGCTATACATATATATCATTGATTATGGCCCTGTAAAAAAGTATAGAGATCTTTACACGCATAAGCACATACGTATATATTTGCTGCGTTGTCATATGGGGCTGCTTCCATGGCCATGGTCTTTATCAAACGTTAGTCTTGACTTAATCAACCCCGTTGTGAATCTGTTATCTCAATGTTTAAAGGAAATTAGCTAGTATACTAGTTCCTTGCTTCCTGTCAACATAGCTTGGAAAGACAAACCAGACTGGTGTCTTGCACAACATGAACTTAATACGACTTTAAAGAGAAGACTGTGGAATTATTGTTGGTACAATAGTCAAGTTTCTGTTTTCAGATTACATGGTCTTTATTTTTTTACCTTTATTTTTTTTGTCCGATGAAATAGACTCGTAGAATTGGCATGCATTGGATTCCTCCTCCTCTGGTTTTTGTTTATACCATTTTCATTTTGCAGTTTAGATATTCCAGCCATCTGGGTTCATCTACCTTTTCATTTGGGCTTTTACTAAATTCTATTCTTGTTTGAACTACAACAAAAGTCTTTATAAAGTCTTATGACTCATGCTAGTCTGTTTATGTTAGGTACATTGACTACACTTGTTTTTGGGGGATTTTGTTGATCGGGACAGCACAACTTGGAGACAATAACTCTACTCCTTGCACTCAAGGCAAGTTTCTGCTTTGAAGTCTTCTAATTTTGATATATAGTTGTATTTGTCAATTTTATTGATTGACTGTATGGTGGCCCTGATTGATTTTGCAGATTATCCTGATAATGTTCACTTAATGCAAATGCTATGGCAGGCTACTATAGGACCATGTAACACATCAGAGCGCAATGCTTGGAATGCAGTAGAGAAAAGCAAATGGAGCAGGTATGCTTACATATGAGAGTCTATTTCGCTCTGCTTGTGCCAAACAACATGTTTGTGAATTTATTTTGATTGATGTTTCCTTGTTTCATTGACTTGGTGATTAGTAGTTGTTGTTTAGATGGTTGAAGTAATCAGGGAATAGCAAAGGGTTTTTAGTCATTAAGTCTGGGAGCAAGAGGGAATATATGTACAATTAATCAAATAATGTAAATTTGCATAGTGATTTGTGGACGTTTGGACCATATGTATGTTTAAGTAAAAGGGAATCAAGAGAGAATGTAGAGAGAGAAGTGTGTGTTCTATTATTGAGAATAGGAGCCCTATATATAGGGATTACAAGTATATATTCTAATGATACAAGGAATACTAATCCGCGTAGGATTAGGAATTCTAGAATCTTCTCTCCTATTACTACTCCTAGTTTGATTAGGCACACTAATAGCTAATTTCCTTCAACACTCCCCCTTGTGCCACTCAAACTTGGTGGTGACGCTTCATCCGTTGCCTAGTTAAAAACCTTGCTCGAGTAAAAAACCCTGTGGGACAAAAACACGCTCGAGGAGAAGAAAAAGAGTACAACACGTCCTCTACTCTTCGAGATCAAACATGTAGACATCATAACTCCCTCTGATTGCTACAATCATGGGAGTTCGGATAACTTTCTCAATCTGATGCTCTTTACATGTTTCTCAAAGGTGGATTTAGGTAACGACTTAGTGAATAAGTCTGCTACATTATCCTCTGATCGGATTTGATTTACTTCAATCTTTAGAAGTGATTGTTGTTGCTGATTATAGAAGAACTTAGGCGATATATGCTTGGTGTTGTCACCCTTGATGAAACCTAACTTCATTTGTTCAATACAAGTTGCATTATCCTCATAAATGCATGTAGGTTCATCCGTGGTAGACTTCAAACCACAACTTCCTTGAATATGTCTAATTACAGACCTTAGCCATATGCATTCACGCACAGCTTCATGTAGAGCAATAATCTCTGCATGATTCGAGGAAGTAGCAACAAGGGTCTATTTTGTAGACCTCCAAGATATCGCAGTGCTTCCCATGGTAAGTACATAACTTGTTTGGGAGCGACCTTTGTGAGGGTCAGAGAGGTACCCTGCATTAGCAAAACCCATCAAAACATCATTGTCGTTTTAATGGAGGGGAGTAGGATAAGGCCGGCCACCCTTGGTGGTGGTGGCGGCAATGTCACCAACCATGGCGTTTTGGACGTTGGTTCTTGATCCAATATGGTCCAATCACATCCTTCCGTTATTCCTATTCTCTCTGTAGGGATAAAATAGGCCCATATCAATCGTACCTCTTAGGTATCGAAAGATTATCTTTACACCAATCCAATGGCGGCGTGTTGGCGTAGAGCTATGTCTAGCTAACAAGTTCACTACGAATGAGATATCTGGTCTTGTGCATTGAGCTAGGTATAATAATGCGCGTATTACACTTAAATAGGGCATTTCGGCCTCAACCTTTGGACGAAACGGATCTTTTCCGGGCTCAAGACTACGACCAATCATGGGAGAACTCACAGGCTTTGCTTTATCTTCATTAAAGAGCCTTAGGATTTTCTGAGTTTATGCAGACTGATGAATCAAAATTCCATCACTACAGTGTTCGAGTTCTAAACCGAGACAAAACTGTGTCTTCCCAAGATCTTTCATCTCAAATTCGGATTTCAAGTATTTAGTAGTTTCCTTTAACTCATCTAGAGTTTCAATTAGGTTTATGTCATCGACATAAACTGCTACGATTGCAAATCCGGAACTTGTTCTTTTAATGAACACGCATGGACATATTTTATTATTAATATATCCCTTCCCAATCAAGTAGTCACTTAGATGGTTATACCACATCCGTCCGGATTGTTTTAATCCATATAGTGAGCGTTTTAATCTTATTGAAAATGCGCTCCGTGGTTTAGAGCCACTTGATTTGGGTAATTGAAGTCCATCTGGAACCTTCATATATATCTCTGAATCTAGATCCCCATAGAGATATGCCATAACCACATCCACAATCTACATGTCAAGTTTTTCGGAAACTACCAAACTAACACGGTAGCGGAACGTTATAACGTCCATTACTGGAGAATATGTCTCCTCGTAGTCGATTTCAGGGCGTTATGAGAAACCTTGCGCCACGAGGCGGACTTTATATCTAACCACCTCATTTTTCTCATTACGCTTTCTAACAAAGACCCATATATGGCCAACAGGTTTTACATCTGGGGGTGTCTGCGTTATAAGCCCAAATACCTATCTCTTTGCTAGTGAATGCAATTCAGCCTGGATCGCATCTTTCCATTTAGGCCAATCCGCTCTTCGTTGACATTCTTCGACAGAGCGAGGTTTGATATCATCATATTCTATGATTCCTTTTGCAACATGATATGCAAATGCATCATCAATTGCCATAGAATTTATATCCATCATCTCATGTACACTAGTGTAATTTATGGAGATCTCTCTATTCTCTGGAGTTGGTTCTGACTTTGGAGCATCCCCCAATGATGGCTCTTGGACATAACCATAATCCGGAATATTCTCATAAGATGGATTATTTACATCGATGATTAATGGATTATTTTGTGCCAAACTCGCTTTCTTTCTTGGGCGAGAATCCATCGAACCTATAGGTCTCCCACACTTCCTAGCAGGAGCTGTAGGCCTAGCCACAACATCACCAAGGATGGGGACGTTGGCGCCATACTCATGTACACTTGAGGTGGCGTCATGTTCTCTAATTTTAGGGGCATCAATCCTTGCAGGCACGTTTGCAGTAGGTATATGTGATCTCGTCACTTTAGCGATATCAGAAAATGCATCAGGCATCAATTCTGCTACGTTCTGAAGATCGAGAATTCTCCGCACTTCAATTTCGGGCTGTGCGGTTCGGGGATCAAGATGAGACATAGTAGGGATAGACCATAACAATTCCTGTCATTCCTGTTGAACATTGATGTTCTTATCTCCCCTTAACGACGGGAAGACTGTTTCATCGAAGTGACAATCCCCAAATCTAGCGATAAAGAGATCGCCTGTCAAGGGTTCTAAATAGCGGACAATTGTTGGAGAATCATATCCAACGTAAATGCCTAATCGTCGTTGAGGACCCATTTTGGTGGGCTGTGGAGGCACAGTAGGCACATAAACTGCACACCCAAATATGCGTAAGTGTGAGACATTAGGCTCATACCCAGTCACCATCTGGGACGCAAAGAAGGGTTGAGTGGCAGTGGGTCTCAGACGAATAAGCACAGTTGCATGCAATATTGCATAGCCCCAAGCAGAAATAGGGAGATTGGTGCGCATTACCAATGCCTTAGCGACCATTTGTAGTCGTTTAATGGCGGCTTCTGCAAGACCATTTTGGGTGTGAACATGAGGAACTAGATGTTCAAATTCTATCCCAATGGACATGCAATAATCATCAAAAGTTTTTGATGTAAACTCCCCAGCATTGTCTAACCTTATAGACTTAATAGGATGATCAAGGTGGTGAGCCCTTAGCTTAATAATCTGGGCTAGGAGTTTAGCAAATGCAACGTTCCTAGTGGACAATAGCATGACATGTGACCAGCGTGTCGATGCATCAACCAACACCATAAAATATCTAAATGGTCCGCATGGTGGTTGAATAGGTCCACAAATATCACCTTGGATTCGTTGTAAGAATGGTATATTTTCTTTAGTATCCTTTGCATAGGATGGTCTCGATCCTAATTTTGCTAAAAAGCAGGCTTTGCAGAATGAATGATAGGCTTTAGAAACAACCAATGAGGATTTTGGTTGAGCTACAAAGTCACAATTGACTTTAGAAGTAGAGATCGGAGTCAGGGGAGCATAGGTGGCGTCAAAGCCACCCTTAGGCCGTAGGGGGATGGCGGCGTCGGCTTGTGGTGGCCGGACTTGAAGGGGAAAGGCGCCGTGAGGCGCATGTGCTCCCCCTTGATCCGAAATTCGAGTTTTACTACTTCTCGTTCTGAAAAATGGATGTCCGTGTGAAGCTTTTAATATACAGATCATCATATCACGACCTGGGTATCCCAAACGGTCATGCCAAAGCCTATATGTGTCAGAATCCCATAAATCATCTCGCATAACATGATTGGATTCAATTATTCGAATAGTGGTTGCATACAACCCACTAGATCGACACATAAGTTTTCTAAGACTCTTTTATATCCATAGTCATTAGATCGAGGTGATGCAAAGGAACTCTTGTCCATTCTCACAATGCGTTTCGTCATGAAAACCATTGGCTCTTATATCTTTGAAACTCAATAGGGTTCTTCCTGCCCTAGGAGCATAAAGAGGTTCGGTGACATTTAAAATTGTGCCATTGAGCAACATAAATTGGGCTGGTCCTCGACCATGAATCAATCGAGATGATCCAGCCATCGTAGTCACAGAAGATCGAGATGGTGTCATCCATAGAAATAGCTGTCTATTTCGAAGGATAGTATGTGTAGTTGCACTATCCACGAGGCATTCTAGCTCTCCGGGAAACATACTGAAAAATAATAAAGTTCGAAATTAAATGATGTCCAAGACATTGAATAAAAATAAATTGAGACTTCATTAATAATAGCCAATGATTACATCAAAGTTTCTTGACCAAAATCTAATCCAACATAAAATCAAACCGTAGACAAATCGTAGTCACTCAATCCGTTCGGTAATTTCAATTTAGTTGTGACCAGGTAAGGTAAGGCGAGATTTTGGTGGAGCGTTGCTCACTTTTAAAACCGTTCTCTTAGATCAAACCTTGCCTAGACATCACAAGTACTCTTGAGTACGCCTAGAGGGAAAAAGTTAATACAAAAAGTCATTTTATTGATTAAGTCATTTAGGCATAATTTCCATTACATAATTCTTGGAAATATAAGGACTACACTAATCAAAATCTGCAGCATCCTTGTGCAATTCTTTGTCAGATTTGAAGTCCGCTATGGTGAGATTGACATTGGCATCATCACCACCTTCTTCTTCTTCGGCAAGATACTTCATGCTCTCTAAAGTCTCTATATGCCTTGTAATGCGTAGCTAATTGTTTGCTTGCATTGCATTGCTTGAACCAATGCTCACTTGATCCACATCGATGACACATGTCGTTGTGATTTCCTCCCCTTAATTGAGGTGCATTATTTGCACATGGGTGGCGTCCCCTAGCGGAGTTGACGCCATTCCCACAGGCTTGGGTGGCTCCTCCATGTCCTGGAGCCCCACGGCCTCCTCTCCCACGTTTCCATGTATTGCCACGTATTCGTCCTTCATTCTGACGATGACCTTCCTTTGTAGGGCAATTATATGGACCAAAACGTCCGTTGTGTCCCTTATTTTTAGGGTTTCGATCCTTGCCCCCTCCTTTGGGTGCATTATTATAATTCGCATCTTGAATGCTCTTAGTTCCTATAGGCCTTGAATTATAATTCCTCATGAGAATATTATCATGTTTCTCAGCTACAGACATCACATTAATTAGCTGATGAAACCTCGTGATCCGTCCAGTATTGTATTCAGTTCGATATTACTTGGATAGCAAAATAGCTGAGACGGGGAAGGTGGAGAGAGTTTTCTCAATTAGTTCTTGCTCTGTGACAGGTTGTCCACAGAACCCCAACATGGTTTTGAGGCACAGAACTTCTGAATTATATTAAGCTACAGACTTGAAATCGGCGAATCGTAGATTGCCCCATTAAACTTTCAAGTTAGGGAGGAGGGTATCCTTAACATTACCAAAACGTTCTTCTAGCGCAACCCATAATTCTCTAGCATCCTTGATTTCCATGTACTCCAATCAGAGTGATTTATCCATGTGGCATCTCATCAAGATGAGTGCGGTGGCATTATTCGTAGCCGTACGCTCAAATAAGAGGTCGGGATTTGGTGCCTAAATTACGGGAATGATCCCTTTTGAAGTGAGGTGGTTCTCAACATCCGTGACCCAACTATGATATTCAGAGCCAGTTGAGTCAAACATAGGAAAGTCAAGCTTTGGCTTCGACATCCTGAAATAAGAAGAGGAAATATATTAGTTTCGGAGTTAAAACTTCCACGACAACTAATAAATAATAAGATTTCCGAGCTATGCGACCAAGAAATCGATTTCCAAGAATGATTGGATTAGACCAAAACAATGATGTTTATAAGGTCATTAATCGATGCTTGCGGACGCTCTTAGTTTGTCAATTGCGTTAATCCCCACGATTCCGCTTTCAATGATTGAACCCACGTTATAAGAAAGGTGGGATGTAGAAAAAGGGAGGTTTTCAAGTCCCTGAAGAAAAGAATGAGAAATTAAATTCAGAAAGCGGGAACTATAAGTATAAAAACTTACTTGGTTGTTTTGGAGCTTGAAATCTTGAACTTGAAGTTGATTTGGGGTTGTTAGCCGAAACCGGGAAAAGATGGCAGAAACTTGGGCCGAGATGTGGCAGGTTGGTTGGCTCGGTGATGATGGCAGTAGTGGGTTTTGTTTGCTGAAAATGTTGCTTCAATTCAGAGTTAGGATTACAGTAGCAGTTCAATCCTAAGTTAGGATTGCAACCAGTTTGCAATCCTAATCGTGGCAGATGGCTGGAAGCGGGCTGCAGGGGCAGTAGACTTGCGGCAAAGTTGCAGGAACGCTGCAGGGGCAGCCCGGAGTAGGAGCACGAGTGCGGGAGCGCGTTGGCAGGCAGGCACGCAGGCTAGGAGGTATGCTGGCCGAGAGGTGCTGCAAGGCTGCAGGGGTAGCAGCAAGGCAGCGTTGCAGGGCTACAGGCGCACGGGCGCGCAGGTAGGTAGCAGGGGCTGCGATGCAAGGCTGTAGGTGCACGGGCAAGCAAGTAGGCAGTTGTGGATGCGGGGGAGCGTAAACTGCAGCGAAGGAGTGAGTAGCGCTGGGCACTCGAGGGCAGGCTAGCTCGGGCTAAGGGCTGCGATGTGAATGGGTTATCTGTTTTGTTGCTAGAACTCATGCTGATAACGTGTTTAAGTAAAAGGGAATCGAGAGAGAATGTAGAGAGAATTGTGTGTGTTCTATTATTGAGAATAGGAGCCCTATATATAGGGTTTACAAGTACATATTCTAATGTTACAAGGAATACTAATCCTACTAATCCGTGTAGGATTAGGAATTCTAGAATCTTCTCTCCTATTACTACTCCTAGTTTGATTAGGCACACTAATAGCTGATTTCCTTCAACAATGTATAATTAATCAAATAATGTTTGATTGGTTTGTTTTAGTTTTTATGTCAATGCCACCGTTTTGTGGTCTGGACCATGTTCATGTATAGACATATAAGATTCATTTAATGGCTCCATTTCAACTTTCTTCACCTCTTGTTGCAGGTATATATATATATATATATATATATGTATCTATGGCTGATGTTGTTGATAAGGTGGACGTTGCCGACTAAAGAATAGAAGAGGGGGATAGGAAAAAAACAAAGAGGACAAAGAGGAAGGAAGGAAAAAAAAAGAGAAGAGAGGGAGGAGGAGAAAAGCAAAGGAATCAGGGGGAAAGAAGAAGAAGAAGAGAAAAGAGGGAGCACGGGAAAGAGAGAAAATAGGGAAAGAAAAACAGAGGCGATTCGTGACTTTTTATAGTGGGTTTAGATTTCAGAAGAAAAAGAGATTGAAGATTGAGATAATTTTGGTTGTCGGTTGTATAATATAGCAATGGGTGGGAGTTTGGCCATTCATTTTTGAATGGGTGAGGAGGAAGAACTAGTTTAAGACGGTGAGTGACTTTTATATATGAAATTTTGCTTTTCTTGATTTTTTTTTTTACCGTTTTCAATGTCTTCCTAAAATTGGTCTTGTGATTGTGATGCTGTGAGATTGGATTGGCTGGTTTCATTTCCATATGTTATGTTTAGACTCGTAAGAGTAAGCGATTGTTCAGTGAACAATGCTCTGATTTCTCCTAGCACTTATTCTTGAGAGTTTGGGCATTCTACTATTATCGCTCTTGGGTTTTAAAAGGTCTTGCAATTTGACTTTATCAACTAGTTTTGAAAAATGAAAACCATTTATCTAGTGCTTATATCTGTGTCTAGTTGCTTAATTGTTTAGCTGAGAAAGTTGTTTCATTCCTTGTTTGGTACTTTATTTTGTTTTCTTTAAATATCAAAAAATTGGTTGGGGTTGGTTGTTTTGGTATGCTGTGATATTCTGGAAGGCAAACTGTGTTTGGAAGGAAGATTTTTTGATGTTGATCTGATATTTTAGTTTGAATTCTGCTCATATATAATTTTATATATGTTTCCTTGTGCTTACCTAAACATTTGCTTGCTGGTTTCGTATGGCCTATTGCTAAACATTTGGTAACCTGATATTTCATGGCAAGTTCATAACATCAGCAAAGGGAACAGTGTGATTTTTGGAATCCCCCTTGAATTGAGAAGATCAACACCCACAAGTTTCCAAATGGAAGCTTTATATGAGGGTTGACAACTAATATAATGTTGCTTCCATGAGAATTTCAAAATATAAAATTTCTAATTATGAAACATTATTTATAAAAACACAAAAATTGTTATTGTGTGTGTGTGTGTGTTCGGTATCACATTGGAGGGGATCAAACCCCTGACGTAGTCTATTCTAACCCTATCAATCTATTACCCACCCTTCATAACCAGTTGGGTTAAACCCATGGGTTTTAGATTTTTCAGATCTTTACTTTTTCTTTATGTCAGCAAGAGCTTTAATTAATATATCTTGATCTGCCTTACTTTTGAGTAGGAAGAAAATCCAGGTTGCTATTCAAGGGCATCTAACTCTGTTTCTGAGCCTGTGGTAGATGTACAAATGAATGTGAGTAACTTGAAAATGTTATATTATATAGTCTTTTCTTTTCCAGTATATTACCAATTGGTAGTAGTAATAGGACGTCATATAAGTTAGCATTTCTTACCATGTCATTTGAAGTTTAAATATTTCCATTAATCACTTGAGAGTTACTTGTGGAATTTCATTCAAGCTGAGTGGACTCATGGCTGACAAAATGGGGGACATGCTGCCCCGTGTGCAAGCATGATATGAGAACAAAATCTGTTAATCCTGAGGTAAGAGAGTGGGGTGCATCCTCATTATTTAGTGTTCTACAGTTGAGTCTTGTTTAAGTTTTTTGAATATTAAAACTCTGGGACAACCTCTATTCTGGTACTTATAGTCCCTAGCTTTCTTTAATGTGATGTATGAGCAAATTTAGCCAGTACCTGTTTTACTTGTTTTACTGAAATTTGGCTATTTTCTTCTTGCAGATCAAGAGAAGGACTTGGTTGGACGAATCATGAATGTATGTATGAATGTCAAGATATCAAGGTAAATTGTCTTAAAGTTTAAATTTTTCCCCCTGATAAACGAACAACGATTAACCTTCTATGTGCACAATAAGATGTTGGCACTTGGTAAGTCTTGTTCTATCGTGAACAGCATTGTTACATCCAACCTTCTTTATTCTTTCTTTTCAAATTTCCTCCTGTTTATTATGAAATTCCATTTGAATTCCACTGGAATGTGTTTTATTATGTGAAGTGAAGAGATCTGGATCATAACTTCTCTACATTCTTGTAAAATGTCAATAATAGTTCATATGCAGCTAAGTAAATATAGTCACTTGACTCAATTTATCATAACTTTGTTATCATGTCCATGCCTCATTCACCAAAATGATTAACTAATCCTTTTGATATAATAAACTGATTTCAGTGAGAGAGGAGAGGCAGCAGCCAATATACCTAAGCGGATATTGATCAAGTGCGAAATGAGTGGGGGAAGTTTGTTGTCAACATATGGGCATAAGCCATGAAGTAGCGCGTTTGTTGCTAGTACATTTTTGCTAAAGAAAGCATTTTTTTTGTGCTTCTCTGCTGGTAGATTGTCATGCACCGTGTGTGGCATGTTTTGGAACAATAGATATATATGTATCAGCTTTTTGATGTTCCAAGTAGATGGGCATGCACTAGAATGTTTTTCTTATTTGAAATGTTGGCGTCAATGATTAGTGGTTTGCAAAGTTTATATTTGATGGTTTGCAATGTTTATGTTTCATGAACTACTGTTCATTTGGTAAATGGACCAAATGAATGTACAATTTAATTCAGGAATGGGATGTTCAAATAATCAGACAACATAATAGAGATATAATGACAACTGCCCGTTGTCTGAATGGCCAAAATTGGGACAAACACACTGCAATCGTTCATATCACACATAAGTTTTTAACAAATGAGTCTCTTCTAATTTATACTCACACAACATAAGCAATTGAACTCTGTTGTCCAGAAACTAAATCAGACAATAGTTGCAATTGAACTCTGTTGTCCCAAATGTTGATCATACAACAGATATAGTCTAAGCACTGAAGTTTGAGGATCAATCAGACAATGCAAAAAATAAAAGTATGTTGTCTAATATGCTTAACATACAACAGCTTGGAACGAAGCACTGTTGTCTGAAAGCAGCGCTTCAACTGCTACGAAGCTGCGCATGACATCTGCCGAGCCATCTGTCGAGTCATCACACAACAGTTATAACACATACCCATTGCCTGTTTGTTTATCAGACAACTGTGTTCCACCGTTGTCTGAATTTTTAATAGATAACTGCTCGCTCTACAACGATGGCACTCCAAATCAAACAACAGTTTCTGTCTGTCGTCTGATAAGTCTTTTGGCATGGTGTCGATAGGATGTGGTTGTACTGAAATATTTGTCGGCAAATGCCTTCAATGTAATGATGCAGAACTAAAGGAGACAGTAAGTTGAAATGAAACTATATACCTGCAAAAATTTCACAGAAAAAAAAAACCAAAAAACCACATATTCAGCTTGTTACCTGGGGTCAGGTCAAGGCAGAATAGAGAGGGGTTTTTTTCCAAGGCGTTGACGTCAATTGGGGTTCACATCCATGGCAGAACTGGTACGCTTTTTGGCTTATAATCTTCTTATATCACCCTAACCAACAAAACCATCGATACCATTCAGATTGAAAGATATATCTGAAGGGGGGAAGTTTCAAACTCGAAGCTAAAACACCAACAAGCTCTATATATGAAGGAAAGTTAAAAGAATTTCATTACAAAAATTCAATGGATTCAAAATGTTTAAACTTTTCCATACCCAGAACCGAAATCATATCAGGTACAATCTCAAGTACTAAATATGGACTTGCTCCAAATCATAAACTCATGTAGGGTATATCCAACATCATATATAGCAGACACAATTAATGATGAAAGGAATGCCAGAGAGACCTACTTAAGGCACTCCAACTTTGATGCTTCAAATATGGCTAATTGGGTGTTCTGTATAATTTGAAGGTGTATCTCATGCAAGCATATTACTGGCACCTTTCATCATATTATGATCGACATCCTGACTTTATGAATTGGTGTGCTGTAGCTTTGCATTTTGAAAACTAAATGACAAAAGCCATGTCCAGAAGCTTGAAAGCAAAACGAAGACAAGCAATATATTTAAGTCTTTTCATGAATTGGTGGTATGATTAAACAAAATTAAATTAATTCAGCTGGCAGTAGTATATATGATCAAATAGAATAAATTGGTAGAGAAGAGTATGAAAGGATGGGTTCGTACCAATTTAAGACTCAAACACCAATTGCTCGCTTGAGAGTTTGAAGAATCTACATATACAGAATATATTGAAAACAATTATATGAAATTAACAAAGATAAAGTTGGAGCCTTGTTGCACAATTTTGTCATTTACAACCGCAGCTACACAGATAAGCATCTAAACAACACATGAGACATAAAGGAACAAGTGAAGGATATTTACTGCAAATCAACCCATCAAAGAACAAATTCCCAAATAGACTAGTATGTTTGTTAGCCCATAACGAGGTTCAAAATGTGTAACCAATGCTAACACTAGAGAAAGTGTAGCAGCAACGTCCATTAGAAAGGCTATTGGTTGAATAAGAAAAAAAAAAAGTGTTAATAACAAGACCATTGAAGTTCTATGACAAACTAGAGTACTTAATGGAGCTGCTATAAGGTTTTTGTTATATATCTAGCAGCCAAAATTGAAACCATCTGCAATTCAGTAACATTGTCAAATACAGTTACATCTACAATTCACTTACACAGCTCAGAAAATATAAATGAAAAACAAAAAAAGTGGCATGCTTAAACTGAATTCATTTACCAAAAGACAAATCATAAATGTGACGGTAAAAGGCATACAACATTGTCATTGGCACCAAACATACATGACATTACTAGCATAATTCTATAAATACATTGCTTTTTTGCACACCACATAGAAACTCTAATTAAGTTAATTCCATATTTAGCTCATGATGACTAAGCAAATATAACTGGTATGAAGGTGTTGTAAAATAGAAAAAATTTGTGAGAGAGAGAGAGTTTAGACGCAGAGAATGGGATGTGAGAAAATGAAGTGATTCTATTCATCTCACACTGAGGTTTATATAGGAGTATCTCAGGTTTACAAAAGGTAACTATTTAACGATTACATCACTCACTCGTCTGATTACAATAAATCAATCAATAATTATATTATGTTAATTACCAATCAATCTTAATCGGCGTATAATTGTTATTACATGAATAGCCACATTATTATTTACAACACTCCCCCTTGGATATTCCATGTCAAAAGTGTTGCCCCTGCTATGCTGCCTCGTCAAAAACCTTGCCAAGTAATAAAAATCCTGTGGGAAAAAATAACCTTGGTCGAAAGAGAAAAAGAGCAGAACGCACTTGAGTGTGGATTAGCAGTATCATAGCTTTATAGATAGGTGGAATCTTCTTATCAACACAATAAGTAGGTAGTATGTCTACGAGAGGAATGCATTAGAGTTGCTACACCAAAATCTTGCCCGGTAAACCCAGTGGGAGAAACCCATGGTCGAAGGGAAAAGAAGAGCAAATGCATATATGTCAAATCAAAGCATCGTCAGGATGTAGTATAAGTGGAGTGACCTTGCTAAAGATGTACATTCACATACTGCTTCGTGAAGAGCTAGTATCTTAGCATGATTCGAAGAGGTAGCAACAAGTGTCTATTTCGTAGACCTCCAAGAAATTGCAGTATTCCCAATGGTAAAGACATAACCAGTTTGGGAACGTGCCTTGTGCGGGTCTGATAGATAGTCTATATCAGCATATCCAACAAGGCGAGCATTATTCCGAGGATCAAGGGGGTTTGATCCATTCCTTGATGCATATGGATAGAATAAGCCCATATCCACCGTATCTTTAAGGTAGTGAAAAATGTCTTTTATGTCATTCCAGTGGTGGCGTGTTGGCGCAGAGCTATATCTAGCTAACAAGTTCACATCGACTGAGATGTCCTATCTAGGGCATTAAGCCAAGAACAATAATGCGCCTATTGCACTTAGATATGGAACTTCTTGCACCAATATCTCTTCGTTATCATCTGCAAGACGATACGGTTCTTTCTGGACTTCGAATGACCATGGGTGTGCTTGCTTTTATCCTCATTAAAGCGTCTTAACATCTTCTAGATGTAATTTGGTTGATGGACTAAAATTTCATCTGCACTGTCCTCGGGCTTCAGGTTGAGATAATAATTTGTTTTCCCAAGGCCTTTCATCTCAAATTCCGACTTCAGGTGCTTTACGGTTTCCTTGATTTCTTCAGGAGTATCAATCAAATTCATGTCTTTGACATAGACCATCATAATTGTAAACCCAGGAACTTGTTTCCTTAATAAACACGCATGGGCATAGTTTATTATTCATATATCCCATCCCGATCAAATATTCACTTAGACGGTTATACCACCTCCGTCTAGATTTTTTCAATCTATAAAGTGAACGCCTCAAAACTAATGGAGAGCGTGTTCTATGGTCTAGAACTATTTTCTTATGATATGTCCTTCAGGAACTTTCATGTATATCTCTGTATTATGATCCCCATAAAGATAAGCTGCGACCACATTCATAAGCTGCATATTCAGTTTTTCGAAAACTACCAAACTGAAAAGGTAGCGGAACGTTATGACGTCCATTACGGGAGAATACGCTTCCTCATAATCAATCATAGCACGTTGAGAAAATTCTTGCGCCACTAGACGAGCCTTGTGTATCACAATCTCATTTTTCTTATTACGCTTCCTTACAAATACCATTTTAAATTCTATGGGTTTAACATGGGGAGGTGTAGGAACAACAGGTCCAAAACAACTTTCTTTTGTCAAGGAATCTAATTTGACCTGGATTGCTTATTTCCTTTTTTGGGCCAGTCGTCTCTTCGTTGATATTGATCAACAAAGCAAGGACACTTCTGGGCAGGGACATATGACTGGTTAGCCATCATGGTCGTACCTTGTCCATCTGGGACTACACATCTTATAGGGACTTCTATCCTTGCAGGCACATTTACAGCAGGTATATATGATTTCGTCACTTTTGCTAGATCAGAGAAAGTGTTTAGCATATTGTATTCTTATACTCTATAGATCTAGAATTGTCCGCACTTCACTATTGTGATGCGGTTTGGGGATCAAGATGAGACATTGTGGGGACATTCCATGTTAATTCACGCCGTTCATCAGGAACGGTCATGTTCGTATCTCCCCCTAACGGCTGGAAGACTGTCTCATTAAAGTGATAATCCGCAAATCTAGTGGTAAAGAGATTGTCTGTCACGGGCTCTAAAGAGCACATAATGGATGAGATTCATAATCGACAGACATGCCCATCCTTTGTTGAGGACCCAATTTTGTATGTTGTGACGGCACAATTGGCACGTGGACTGCATACTCAAATGTGCGTAAGTGCGAAACATCAGGTTCATACCCAGTCACTAGCTGTAACGCAGAGTATGGTTGGTAGCAGTGAGCCTCAACGAGACCAATATAGTTGCATGCAAGATTGCATAGCCCCACGCAAAAACTAGAAGCTTGGTACGCATTACCAAGATTCTATTTGTGAGACCATCTTGGGTGTGAACATGGAGAACTATATGTTCAGCATCAATCCCAAGGGTTATGCAATAATCATTGAAAGACTTCGATGTAAACTCTCCGGTATTATCAAGTCTTATAGACTTTATGGGATAATTCGAGAGGTGAACCCTCAATTTCATGATCTGGGTGAGAGTCAGCGTTTTCTTATAGACAGTAGTGTAACATGTGATCACTTTGTCGATACATCAACCAAAACCATTAATATTTAACTAGTCCACATGGTGGTTGGATTTGTCCACAAATATCCCTTGCATTCTGTGCAGATGATGGTCTCGTATTGAATATTCTTAACGAGTATGGCATAGTGTGTCATTATATATAAGACCCTTATTCAAAAGGGGATGCACCTGCGATGAGTTGAGGATACGATGCATCATACTTTGACCTGTGTGTCTCAAACGGTCATGCCATAGCAAGTTGTTGCTTGAATTAGTTAGCTTCTAGCTAACATATTTCAATTTCTCCAATGTACTCTTCTAGCCACACACTTTGAGGTTATCGTAACTAATATGATGATTTGTTTCAATCAATGTCATCGTAACTAGGTTCATCAACAAATGTAGTAGTTGCTTTAATCAACAAGAAAAATCAACCAATAAACAAACTAATGGCATCTGTATTCTTCTGTTATACAAATGTCTAGACCTACAGCTCTCTCTGAATCAAATAGCATAAACACACACCAAGCTTATCATTTTCAATGTTTATTTCTAGTTTTACCCATAACATACTTAAAGCCGACTTTTGTTATCATGTACCAATCTAAAGAAAAATTGAAGATTCCATTTTCTAATTATAATTAAATTGAGAGAAAAGAATCAAATTAGTATTGCAAATTGCTTTCATATTACCTTATGAATCACGAAGGCATCCAAAATTAGGAGGTCATTGTTAAAGACGAAAGCCTTGTCATGTTCTGAAAGTGGGTCAAAGAGGAACCAATCCAGCACTACCTCTTTAACCAATTCTACAAAAATAAAAATCATGAGCAAAATCAAACCAGAAAAACCCCAAAACCAGAAGAACCCTAAAAAAACATTGTCTTTGAGAGAGAAGCCTTCCGGGGACTGGATCTGAACGGAGGGTTAAGCAGGAAGAGGAAGAGGCAGAGGGGATGTAGAGGTGAGGCCGTCCATGGCCTGGACGGTATTCTCTTTCATGGTGTCACCATGGTACTTGGCTACACTAGTCTTGGCTCTGAATTTCTGGATAAAGGGTAGGGATTGGGAGAGAATCTGGGGAGGCTGCAAAGTTTTGAGAAAGAAATTTATGGGAGAGATGGAGACAAAGAGAAAGGGGATTTTGTTGGTAAAGGAGAGAAAGAGAATGGGAGAGCGAACGAGCAGAGATGGGAAAAGAGAAAGAGAGAGACAATGAGTGAGTGTGGAAAAAACATGAAGTCGATCTTTAGCAACTAAGCCAAAAAGAAAAGAAAAAAAAAATAACTTACCTTATTCAGACAACACAATTTCTTAACTGTGTTGTTTGAATATCACTCCATTGACGATTCAACTATAGGGTTTGGGCATTTGAGAGGGAAAAGCCTAAAACTTGTTGGAGGGAAGTCTGAAATTTCTGCTAGGGTTCAATATAGAATATTTCAATATTTTCAAATGACATTTAACTGTTGTCTGAATCTGACCATATCTTCCAAATGAAACAAGTATGGTTTCTCTGTGTATTCAGACAACACATTTAATTTATCATGGTGGGTCAACCCGCCTTTAAATCGTGCGGGTTCAACTCGCTTTATTTCGTGCGGGTTTTGAGTCATATTATCGGGTCGTGAAGAATTGACAGCCCTAGAAATACTCTAATTCAACCATCTAATGTACCAAAGGAGGTAACATCTGTCAATCATCTATACATTCATGTATCCATACCGTATAAAAGGCATTCTAGCTAGTTTAATGGCTGCTGCATTCTAGCTAATTACATTGAAAGATAGTAAAAGCTGATACAATCAAATGTGATCGAGAGAAATTTTGCCACTAAAGTTCTCTCATACTTGCATAGTGTAGTGCCAAGACAGCAGCACCTAGTGTGTCAGGTGGAGCATCCAACAACTTGTCCTCCAATTCCAACTTCTTTTTCAGAATGATCTCTTTGAGCTTACTTGACTTGAGCTGCTCCAACTTTTACACTTCAGTCTCAACCTGCCCAATCATAACATATTCACCTATCAATTGTGTACGCAAGAAGTAGATGATGCTCGTTTACAATGGAAAAAGAACAATTAGAATTTACAAACTAAAATCACAACCACCCCCCACACCTGCACTGACTCATATGCCTTCTGACTTAACAAGTACCACCTCCTGCTCCCCTCCCTCTAGGTAGTTAGATGATAGAGTAAACAAAAACAAAAACATTTGAGACTTAAACCAACGCCAATGATCAGGGAAAGGGTAGAGGGGTACTTCATGGATAACCATCATGTTACATGTACCAATTTCTTGTGCAATGATAGACTTGGAGCATTTCACTATAATTTAGTTTGATTAAATTAAAGAATAAACGTGCATATGGTTTTACTCTGCGAAAAACCAAACCAAAAACAGTTTCTGGAACCATCCTAGTGTCCTACTCTTTTCTCCATCAAAAGCACATATAAACTATTTCCCTCCCAGGCATACATACGCTCCAGTATATACACATACGCAAGGCACATTAAGGTGCCATACTTCTATTATCTCTTGATTAGGAAAGACAAAACATTATTGACCAACATACCGGAATCGAATGTAAGTGGGAGAGTCTTTTCCCCAGCCTGCCATCACTTTTCTACTTTTCCTCTTCTGCCAAGACAGTTGCAATGGTCAGGTCATCCTCGGTATCATGAGAGCTGCTATTCAAACTCGAGCTTGAGCTTACACTTACATTGCTATAGCTTCCATTCATGCTACCCAACTAAACAAACAGCTCACACACTGTACCCCTGCAAAACATGTCGATATTAGATTGACCCAAAAATTCACCCAACTAAATTCGACATAAAACACCCAACCAAAGCCAAAAATGGAACAAGTAAAAAAACTACCCAAAAAGCCAGGACCCCTAAAACTTTCACAACAACTTATGGACTAATGACTACAGATCAATTCTTCCTCCAATTATGGTAAGAAATGAAATGAAAAAGTTTGCTCCTTTCATCATATCCTTATAAGAACAAATCTTACCTGAGTTGAATTAGTCTACAAAACTAGAAATACAATATGAAAGTCACAAAAAGTAGACTAATTCATAGAAACACAGCTTCTCTGAATCAGTCAACAAATTGATCACCTATTCTGATTACATTCTCAGATTAATTCAAAACAAGCAACATACATAGAAATGAAAGACTAATTCAAGACGAATAAGAACCTGAAACTCAGTTTAGTTGATGAGATATTAGTAAAATTACTAAAGATGAAATCTTTAATACAGTTCCTTTCCCCCCATTTCAATCTTGGTGTTTACCTCTCAGCTCAGCTTTTAGGAGATTGTGGTTGCTTTCTTGAGCTGCAATATTTCAATCCACGGCAGCAAATCACATATCACAAATAGTAGGAAATATATGGTGGAATAATAAACTGATGTAAATTTTGATGGTGGAATAATAAACTGATATAAACTGATGAAATATATTGATAGTGTCTTTAGCAAGCAATAATAAACTGATGTAAATTGGGTTAAATACATTGTTGCTTACGGTGGATTATGTGTGTGTCTGTGTTTGTTTGTTGGGGGCAAAGGGGTGGAGGTATTCACTTACTCAATTCTCATACTTCTACATTTCAAAGCACTGAAATTGTCTGAAGCATAAACTGAAACTGTGATATGTGAGTCATTGTTTTTATTATAAAATAAGCTTCTTATAACTTCGTCGGGACTGACATTCAGAAAGCATATCCTTTGATTGGTTTCTGCATCCAACAACAAAAGTTCTACATATTCATGTTCCCCTCCATGAATTTCTCGAAGTAAAAACTTATTCACTAGGCCAATAACCTCAATATACAACACTTTTTACACAACGAAAAAAAAAAAAATTGTTGTGTGATGATGGAAAGTCAATCACACAACATGACTAAGAACCATACGTTGTATAAGGCCATAAAAATTTTGATGTTTTCATGGAGAAGGTGATTGCACAACACTGGCAGGAATATTTTGTTGTGTGAATGATTAAAAAAAGAGTGGCAGATTTCCCGCCTAGCTTGACACAAATTTGGGTCCAAATATGTACTACATTGCACAACATCATGGTTATACCTGTTGTGTGATACTAGGTTGCAATTTATCATACAACAGTTTTAGACTTGTGTTGTATGATTAAATTATATATTATTGACAATTTGGATGTGCCCCCAAATGCTACTCCTTCTACCCACAAAACGTACAATTTTGGAGAACTTATATAGGTCATGGCCGGTTTGAGGATCCTACAACGTAAAACCTTATTTCTGTTGTCTGAATGAAACTTGTTTTCGTAGCACCAAAACCATTGTACATAGCGCAGCAGCGCGGAACTTTCCCTCCTTGGAAACCTAACTGAAATTAAGTTGTAGACGATCAGACAACATATTGGGATGTGTTTGTTGTGTGATGCAATAATAAAAAAAAGGAGTGTTGGGTTTTGACGTGGACAAAATGAATAACACACCCTTTTCTGACACAGAGAGAAATAACTTCTACCAAAACCACGAACTCACAATCTCTACCAAAACCAAAAACTCACAATCTCTCACTAGCCTGCAAGCTCTCACCGTAAACTGTCACCATTTTCAACTCACCACCGTATTCTCTCATCAAAACACATCACTGGCATCCTGCAACTCTCCTCAGTTTGCGTATGGACGGTTCGATTCTACCCATCGATGTCGGTTCAATTTACTCATTGGTTTGGGTTCGATTTGGGTTCGATTCTTCTCCAGTTTGATTAGAGTTCAGCTTAGTTTGTATTGGGAAGAAGGTGGAGGAGAAAGGGGTTTTTAGGGTTCTTCGTTTTGGGGATTTCTGAGCAACTCGATTTAGGGCTTTCTCGAAGCAATCGATTTGGTATGTTGGTTTTCGCCTTCTTCAATTAAGGTTATTTGTACTTTATATCTTGGATACCTCTAAGTTATTGAATATTAGGTTTGATAATATATTTTGTCAGTTGTTCAGAAGGTGAGAAGAAGAACCGAACCCTTTATGATTTCATCAATCCATAAATGATATAGTAATTAAGTTGGTTTTTGGGTTTTTGTTTTTGATGAAACGGGTTACATTGCTATAAGAATTGACCCTCTTTGTGTTTTTTGCAGTGTTCTATTAATGCTTTTTGTCGAATTGGAATGATGCTGGGTTACACAATTTTCTCAGTCTTCTTCTCTCCCGAAATATAAGTCCATGGCTCCACGCCAACCTCCGCATCCCACTCACAAGTAAATCTGCTATCCATTCAAACTATCTAAGCTCCCAGCTCCTAGCCCAAGCCAGATCCGCCGCCTCCAAGTCCTCCCTTGCCAAGTAAAGGAAAATTCTTAAAGGTTGTATCTTGTGCAGGTTTAGCTTTGGAGTTTTAAAGAGAGTAGTGACTGACCCATTTGGTGGTTTGTCGAATTGGAATGATGAAGACGGAGATATTGACCCTGCTCTTGGTTGGGGTTGAATGCTTAGATGGAAAAATTGTGGTCTTGTAAGTACTTGATCTCTTTGCTTCTTCTTTCATTTAATAATTTCATTGGGGCTGATCAAAATTGTGGCTTGGTTGGAAGATTCAAATCAGCCCACCATCAAAGTGTGAGCTCAGCAAGACAGTAAGCTTGTATGTATAATTTTAATTGATTTTGTTCTACCATATGAGTGTTATTGTGAACCTATAGTGTTAAAATTTCTGTCCATCTGTTCAAAGTTGTTATGGATACACTTTGACCATTACTTAGCTTTGGTAACTCCATTAGAATGCTTAGAACTGAAATAGATTAAGGTTCAAATATTGCACACCATGTGTTTGATAGTATGCCTCAAAGACAACCACCAAGCAGAACTAGTGGGTTGAAAAACACGTGTACTTCTTCTTTTAATCTCAGTTTTTGGTATCTTAAAATAGATTCTTCAATGATCGTTTTAAACTTGGTTTCACGCAAAATGAACTGAAATGAGATACTTATGATATTTTGAAGTTAACACAGTGTTTCAGGATTTCGCAGAAATCAACATTTTCTATCAATTTGGATCTCTGTTTGACCATTCATTTGAACTCCGAATAACTTGAAATTTTCTGAAATTGTGCCTTACATGTCTAGTTCAAATCTGGAGAGTTGTGCTTGAAAGCACTACAAGGATGATTGTTGGTGAATTTTTCTTTTTTGCTACCAGTTTTCTGAAAATTTCTGAAACTTGCTATTTGGTAAACTGCTATTTGCCTATGTAATTGTATAGTTGCTATATGCTATATCATTGTATATTGGAATTCAAAACAAGGTGCTGTCTCTGATAAGATGATAGTTAGTCATTTGCTTATATCTCATTGTACTGTACATTTAGAATATGGGCACTTGCATCGATGGTTATTAGATTGTTTTGTTTTTGGCTTGCATAAGAACATGGAGATGAGCGTTATAATTATGAAACTGAGTTTCAGAATTTCTGAAAGATTTATGCTTGGATGGGTGAATATGTAAAGCAATTATGAAACTGAGGACTTCATTATATTTCTGTTAGTTGTTAGTTCAGTTGCAAAGAAAGCCATGGATAATTGAAAATAAGCTGTTTTGTCACAAAAAGAAATTTCTTTCTTCAGCATCAGCCTCTGTGCACAACTATATATTGAAGACCTTTGTCATGGAAAGATGTCAAAAAAAGAAGCAATTAGGCTTTCAAATATATTTCTGCTCACCTCATTAGAGATGCCAGAGATGCCAGTTTCAAGAATAAGTCTGAAATAAATTCGGTGATTGAGGTAATTAATCAATAGTAGTAATTATTTACTTTTTTGGTTTTCTATTCAAACGTGCCTTCTTTCTCTTTATCTCTTATGGTCAGTTATGTGTAGATCTCCCTTGCAGCTCTATTTCAGGTTGAGCAGGAACTGGTGATTTAGTCCACCAGATTGAAAACATTGATAAGAGATTTTAGATGAAATTGTAGAGGAACAGGAGAAATGAACACCAACGCTACTTTAGTAATAGTAAATGTATAACTAGAAATGACACCCGCGCATTGCTGCGGGATTTGTTGCTGTTATCAACTTTGTATCCCAAAAACGATATAGTAATTAAGTTAGTTTTTGGATTTTTGTTTTTGATGAAACTGGGTTACATTGCTATAAGAAATTGATCCTCTTTGTGATTCTTGCAGTGTTCTATTAATGCTCTTTGGTGCTTGGACGAGCTGAGCTTTGCAAGGAGGTGAAGAATTTCTATCTCTATTTTGGTTTTGCTTCTGAATTGGGTTCATAAACAATGCTTATGTAATAGAACCGAAACCCTTTTATGTTCATTGTTGGTGATGCTACATATGCTATTCTTTGATTAAAGTTGCTTTCAACTAAATGCATAGTTCTATGCATAATTCTCAGAATATATATATGTGCCATGAAATCTGATACATTTATAAAACATGACAAGTCTTGCTGTGATGTGATGGATTTTGGGTTTAAGTTGATGTACTGTTGTACTTTTGTAATGGTAATCTGTTTCCTTGGGAACTCATGATGATTGTACTAGAACTTTGGGGAGAGTATTCACACTTGTGTTGGGTGGGCAGTTATGAATTGGGTGTTCAAGTAAAAGAGTTAAATGCAAGAGCCACTAGTACAAAAAGTTAATCACACAACACTAATCACACAACGGAACACAAATAATCTGTTGTGTGTTGAGGTCAGTTTAATCATACAATGGTGCTGGTTAAATTCTGTTGTGTGAATGCCAACAAAGTGATAACTTTTTTATAGGAACTACATTGCACAACGGAAATTAAGCATGGTCCGTCGTCTGAGCCTTAAAAATTTAGCGGCAGATTTCCCTCCACTCTCGAGTCTTGTTGCCTCTTGAAATCTGAAATTTGGGCTACTTGATACAACGGTGCTTGAGGTTTCCGTTGTGTGATTGAAAACTGGATGCCAAATTTTGAGGAAGCTTGCTTGAATGTCTTCCACAAGGTAAACCTAGTGCAAGTTGTAGAAATTAGACAACAGAAGTTATACTTTTCTGTTGTGTGAAGTTGGAATATAAGCGGCAAAGTTTTAAGGCAAAATGCTATGCGCGGTATATTTCCCTCCATGTGTTTGGCATTTTGATTTTTGTAGTGTGAGTCACTTTAGATTTTATTTGAAGTTTAATTATACCTCCCACACTGAAACTCTCTCGACAAAACGAAATGAAACTCAGTCCTCTCAGACACACCCTAAATCTTGGTCCGCTCTCAATCTCAATCCCGCTCTCACAAACCCTAAGTCTATTTGGATCTCAATCTCAATCTCAATCCCGCAGCTCGGGATTTCACTCTCTCTCGCCTCACGGACCTGTCACTCAAGCCCCGCCACCCACAACCACCACCGCTCTCTCGGTCTGCAACGAAGCACGCCATGTCTTCAGAGAGCTCTCCTCCTCTGATTGCAGCTCAGCTCAATCACCTCGCTCTTTTGTGAGGTTGTGAAACCCCCGTCTCTCCACCACCCCTCCCCAGGACTCTCCCAATCGCCGAACACCCCCCCCCCTTTCAAAACCCCAACCCTAAAATCTTCCTCCCCCAGCAATGGCCTCCTCCCCCCCCACAACCACACCCTGAACGGCATTCCAACACCCACGCCTCCAAAAAGCCCAAACTCTCCTTCATCACCCCCTCCGAAATCGCCTCCGAATTCTCCCACCACGACCCCACCGTCGCCCGAATCAACAACGGCAGCTTCGGGTCCTGCCCGACTCCGTCCTCCCGGCCCAACGCCTCTGGCAGCTCAAGTACCTCTCCCAGCCCGATCACTTCTACTTCAACCACCTCCAAGCCGGCATCCTCCACTCCCGCACCCTCATCAAGGACCTCATCAACGCCGACCACGTCGACGAGGTCTCCATCGTCGCCATAGTCCTCCAGCAGGCCGCCTGGGGCTTCATTTGTTGATTTGATTTTGATGAATTCGAAGACGGTTATAGATTTCTTTGTGTTTGGTTTCGAACTTTGCAACTGTTTTTATGAATCAATAGTTTTTAGGTGAATTTTCTGTTTAATGTGGGTTGTGATTTTGCAGATTTGGTTGTGGTGAGTGCCGGAGATGATAAGAAGATATCGTTGTGGCATAAGAATGGGCAGAGCTTGGGGACTATTCCGGTGGCCGGACGGACAGTGGTGACAACATTGAGGTAATTTTGTTTTGTAACTGAGAATAATGGTGTGATATGGATGTGAAGTGAAATGCTTGGGAGAATGAGTTAACTGAGTGGAAATGTTTATACAGGTGTCTATATCGGCGCTTAGCTTCAGTAACAAGGTTTCGAGATATATATGTTCTGGTGGTAGCTGTGATTGATCATATTACTTTCAATGCCTCAATATTGGTGTGAAGAGTTCATTTTGAAGGTTTTTACAATATCAAAACACAACAGACCCTAATATTGTTTTAGATGTTGCATAAACTTTATATCTTTTGTTCTCATCATATTTTTTGCTTGGTTGAGATTTTTCTTTCGTTGAATGGTCAGAATTTTGTTTGAGTTCTGTGTCACCGATAATGGTATTTGGTTTCAGATTGGGTTATTTGGTTTTTGTTGTTGGTGGTTTTGAATTGATATCGGTTGGGGGGTTTTGTTTGTCTGCGGGTTTGGGTTGTTGATGATTGATTGGAGAGGTTTCAGGTTATGTTTTTGGTGTTTAGCAGTTTCCATTAGTTCACTTATATGAATGTTGATCTAATATGATTCACTTATAACTGCATGCATATAGCCTGTGTTTAGCTAATTAATACAGACTTAGAAAAGAATATGCATGTGATTCTAGAATAAGCCTTGGCTAGCTAGGTATTCTTAGCATATGTCCTGACCTTTAAGTAACTTAAGTAAAAAAGGAATATGAGGAAGAATTCTGGTCTGCTGGCTCCTTCTGATCAGCAGAAGTATTGTGTATTTTTCTTCCAAGCCTGAGATTTTGCACATCCATGGTCAGCAAGCAGCTTAATATACAACCATCTATACTTGTTTCTTCACTTTCTTTTGGGTTTAATTAGCTGCCTTCTTCCTTGCCTAGCAGCAAAATCTCTCATTGCTAGGTTTTCGGTTTCTCAACTTTCTTTATATTTGCTTTGCTTGCTACTGTTTTCAGCTTCAGTTTTATTAGCTATTAGCCATGCCTTCATGCACTTTGGCATGCACTTTAGACATACCTATAAAGGCTTTAAAGCCATTATTTTTGCCGAGTTGAACAAAGCAAAATGTGTTCAAGTTCACAATCACATGTCAATGTTTTGCTGCTCTTTGCTGTGTGAGTTGCTGCTCGAAAACTTAATAAGTGATGATTGACACTAATAAATTTTCTTTGAAATGGAGTTGCAAAAGATATAAAAGTGGTACCAATATGGACCAAATAGCACTATTGGTAGCCTCAATCTCTGTCTGCCATAGGGGGTATCGTGACCCCTATTAACAATAATCATTTGCTAGCCTCAGTCATCTTTCCAGTGGGTTTATTCCAAAGTCATGAAAATTTAGTGATATTAACTTGCTATTAGCTTTGTGACTTTCATGAGTGTATGTCATTGAGTGCATGTCATCTGTTCAGAGGCCCAGCTAAGCTATTGGAGTAATTATAAAGAATTTTGATTAAGTTTTCAAGCTAATGCTCCTTGGAAGCACATTTAAAATATGCAGCAGGTGAACTGCATTGTATTCTTATATTAGTAATGAAATGTACTATTATTTCAATCTGAACATTTTGATGGGATTAATTCATGTAAAACATTGTGTGAATCTTGACTTATTTCTCTCTCATTGTATGAAAAAAAAGGTCAAACCAGACGATAGAAGTTCCAAGGACCGTAGTCCAGATGAAGCAGAGGAAAGGATTCAGGAGACGAGTATTCATTTGGGGATTGAAAATCAGGGAGATGAAATGAACTTCAGTTGTTCATTTCAAATAGCACAACTGAAGTTGCATATCTGGCAGAAAAGGTTAGATTACATAAACTCTCACACCTTTGTTGACATAGCACATAATTCTTAAACGTTTAAGCATTGGAAACCAACCGTACGTTTTTTTAAGAATCTTCAGCATTAGATTTTAAAATGGGTGAACACAAAATATGAATCTGGAAGCTTAATGATTCATCTTATATGCAGGACTTACAAAATAAGTAATAGATGCACTGCTTAATTACTATTTTCCCCAATTCCACAAATTGAGGAATCTTGATTTTAGTCGCACCATAAGTGCAAAGCTGAGTCACAGAGACATACATATGAAATAAGTGTCAAAACAAAGATAGTATCTCTAATTAGGTAGACAATTCAAGGCTGACAATGCCAAGTCACAACAGATACATTGTGGTACACGCCTTAATAGATACATTAGGTAGACAATTCAAGGCTGGCATTGTTTTAGTTGTTGTTATGAGAGGCTGCCCACCAAAACACTTCACAGTTGTGACTCAAACTTAATTTCATTTCCTGTAAGTTTGTCCTGTTCTACTTTCTGAAATAATTGGTGTATCATTAGAAGTCATTTTGAAAACTTTAGGTCTCTCTCTGCCTTTATTGGACAGGAAAAATCATTCTTCATGACCCCATTTTCTAGCTGTACATGATTAAATATTTTAATTTTGTTCTTGAACCGCATATATTGACATAGTAGTAGACGCTTTCCACAAATTGAGATTTGGCTATCATGTCAATCCTTAAGTTTTGTTTCCATTAGTTCAATTCTTCTTTGTACAAGTTTTGAACTCTAATGTGAATCATGATTTTGGTTAGTGGTATACTCATATGTTGTTAATGGCTTTGCGCAGGCAGCAGTAATGATAATTGGGCAAATTGGCTTATTCCATTTTGTTTGACAACTGAGTATGGATCTCTCATTAAGGATTAATGTACCTCCTTTGTGCTCCATAGATAGCTTGAGTTCTTCTGTTGGTAAATATAGTTGCATTATTTTTATTACAAGTAATCCGTATTTGCAATGAGAATATTAGTTGTAGTTTTATTCTTATTTTGTTAAAAGACCAGCTTCTGTACCATATAAATGATAAAATTTTCAGTTGACATTTCTTAGTTTATCGTTGTGACTCTATTACGAACAACCAATTTGGGAAAAGGAAAAATCAAACCCGCAGCATCGCGCGGGAGTAATATCTAGTACTACTTGAAAGGTTGGGGCATGTGTCATTCTGGTTTAATTGTCTTGACTTGGTCTCTACTGTATCAACATCATCTTAATTCTGCCCTTTAGCTGTTGCCCGAGTTTGATATTTGAGTTGGTTTATGTGAAAATGTCTTACCAGTCCTAGAGACCTAAGTGGGCACTGTCTTTGGATTGATAATATTCAAGAACTGATGCTTGCAGTTTCACCAATGATTAAGCCATTGCAATCCCAAACTCACCTGTAATTTGCTCAAGGAAAAACAAGGATACCAATCTAAGTCATTTTACTTTTCTCTTGGTGGTGTCATTTTACTTTTCTGTTGCCTTTTTTCTTTTGTTTTTTCTTCGTACTTCTGTGAATGTGAATGTGATTACAAATGAAGAAAAAGTGAACAGCACTTAATGTGAATCTGGAAGAAATAAACATGAGAATTTGCTAGAGGTGGTGTATGTTCTGAATTATATGATTGTCATTGTAACAAAGCCTTGGTTTATTTTCAGCTGGACTACATGGTATTTTGTTGATTTCATATAGCTTAAAATATATTTGTTCTGTGAATAAAACTGTGAACTTCAAACTCTGAAATATCTGTTCTTATTTTATGATTGGTTTATGATGCAGCTAGCATTGGGTGGTGAATGCAACTTGGGAAGAGGTAAAGTTTTGAGCTTTAATGGTTTTGCCTCGGTGGGTTTTGATGCATTTGGAATATTGACATGTTGGTTGTCAATATTGAATGAGAAAGATTGGAACTTTGAAGTATTTAAGGACCTATGCATGTTTTTAGAGATTTTGGGTGTGGGTTTGTGGATATGGATTTGGACTTGCATTTTTACATTGGCTTTGAATTGCATTGTGTTGTTTTGTGATGAAGGTTTTGGCTGCTGATTCACAAAGCTTAGAGAGTGCCATAAGATGTGGTGGTTTAGCTAAGACCAAAGCTTCTGTATTAAGAACATGCTGAGTTGTTTGCTGGAGAAGAAGGAAAAGCTTTGCTTGGAATACCTGCAAGATTTGTCAGTTGATGAAATTAAGGCTGAGCTCTCTCATTTCAAAGGCTATGGCTTGGGTTCCAGTTGGAGCAGACAGGAATAAGACATATCTTCATCTTAACCAATGGATACCAGATGAACTTAAATTTGATCTGAACTGCCTTTTGTATACACATGGTAAGCTCTGCCGCAAGTGCATCAAGAAAGGAGGTAGCACTGGTAAGCAGCAAGAAAAGGAATACGAGGATATCAATTCCAACTTCATGTATGCAATCTGCAATGAAGTCGTGTAATCAACACTAGTACATAATGGACTAGTTATTAGCCATGATGCAGTTTTCTCTGCGTCTACAACTTTGATTTCCATTTGAATGGGTAGAATTAGAAACAGTTTTGTTATCTCAGTGAATTACGGAGGCCAATCGACTTTATATATGTTAATATTTGCTTACAGCATCAAGTATTGAATTGTATTTGCATTGTGTTTAAAAGTAATGCTCAGATATCTAACAACCAACAACATAAACCAATGCTAGCTGTTGTGTGAACTAACAACCAACAACAAAAGAAAACAAAATTATGTTGTGTGAGATTCATAACACACAACAGAAAAACATTATCTCTTGTCTGAATAATCAACAAACAAGGGTGATAATTTCACTTCAGTTGTGTGAGATTCATAACACACAACAGAAATAACATTATCTCTGTTGTCTGAATAATCAACAGACAAGGGTGATAATTTCACTTAAGTTGTGTGAGATTCATAACACACAACAGAAATAACATTATCTCTGTTGTCTGAATAATAAACATACAAGGGTGATAATTTCAATCAGTTGTGTGTTACTTAGCTCAGACAACAAAAAATCAGTTATATCTGTTGTCTGTTATTAGTCTCAGACAACAAAAAATGAGTTATACCTGTTGTTGTTATGAATCTCAGACAACAAAGAATGAGTTATATCTGTTGTGTGTTATGAATCTCAGACAACGGCAAATTCCTTCTTCTATTGTCTGAATGTATCGACACATCCGCGCGCATGCCATGCCAGGCAGATGCTTGCGCAAAATTCACACAATGGAAACAAATATTCTGTTGAGCAAAGTATTGTCACACAACGGTGAAATCACCGTTGTCTGATTTTTCAATCACACAACACTCGTTTAGACCACGGTTAGTTTGGTCATCAGACAACAGAAAATCACCGTCGTCTGATGACCTTTCTATAGTAGTGAGCATTGGAGTTTGGATTCTATGTTTGATCACATTGCTTTTATAGATTGTCAATTGTCTTAATTATATATTCTATCTTCTTGCATGTGTAATGTTTCTGTTTCCTGGTAGGTTGTTGAGGAAATCATTATATTTCTGAATAAGAAAAAAGACCAACTGGAAGCCCAAGCAAGGGTAGCTGAGCAAAAAATCTAGGGATTGAAATTAAAAGCAGAAGATGTAAGAACTCATTTCTTCTTTCTTCTAAGGCCTACATTTCTATTTCTGTTTTAGTTTCTTATTGTATTCTATAAATGTACTTTGCTTTTCAGTTTCTCTGTTAAGACTTTCATCTATGTTTTGCAACCATAATTTGTGAAATGCAGAAAACATAGCTTTACTTGTGAAGGATTCTTTTGTATGGTTGCAGCTTTATAAGCAAAATATGCTTTTGACTTTGGTTTCTGTTTTTCTTATGATAGACTTTGGTTTATGTTACCGGTTCATATGTTTTTCAATGATGCATGTACCATCATGTTGTCACATGGAATATTGGAGAAGAGTTCTTATTAGGGATAGCAGCTTTTCCAGCCATTATAAATTTGATAGTATCTTGAAATTGATAAGAGAAAATTCTGCTCGGTATTACAGATCTCTGCCTTTACTAGGCAAGTTTTTCCACCAAAATTATAGAACCTTAATTCTTAAGCTTTCAGGGGTTCCATTAACCAATTAATAAACTCAAATCTAAAATATTAAAATTTAGGTTATAGCTATGGTGCTTTTCATGTAGTGGGAAACAAGTATGGCAGGTCTGGACACATCTATGTATATCTCCCAAGCTATAAAAATTAGTCCCAAGCACCTCGCTTCTTCCCAAAATTAATTACTTGTAGGTTCATATTTGGTTTTCTTTTGTGGATTGAATGAAGATGGTGATGGTCCTGATGGATATGTACATACAGGTAAATTTTCCTATGTTAAATTCTAATTACCTTTATGGGCTTGTGTTTAGGAGTACATATTAAAGGAGCTGACTATTGTTAGACAAGTTTTCTTGTTGGAGAGCTGTTATTGTTGGCTGTGCTGCTATTGCTGGAGTTGTAAGGAGCTAGCTTGACTGGTGAGTGTTGCTTGACTGCTACTCTTTGCCTCTGTTTTGTTGAATGCATTTGTTGAAGCTGGAATGCATTTGCTGATATTATGAGTTGTTTATTTAGTAGGAGAGGAGAGGCAACAGTCAATATACCAAAGCAGACATAGATATGATGCGAAATGAATGGGCAAAGTATGTCGTGAAGGCGTATGTGTATGAGCTAAAGGAAAGCATAAGAGGAAGTAGGTTGTTGCTGAAGGAAAGCATCATTTTTGTGCTTCTCTACTGGTACAATATTCATGCACTGTGTGGCATGTTTTGTAAAAAATAATTTGTATTTATATCAGCTTTTGATGTCCCAAGTAGATGGGCATGCAGTTGAATGCTTTTCTTCTTTCAATGTTGGCTTGGATGATTGGGAAATCCTCCCTTTTAACATTTGAATGCTTTTCTTCAAATAATATGAGTTGGATTACTCATTTCATAGATTCCAGTGTCTTTTCTTTACAATTAGTCACTGTTCATTAGGTAAAATGGAGCATTATTATCAATGCACAAAATCTAGAAAAGACGATTATCACACAACAAAATTTCTAATGTTAATAATGTTGTCTGAAGAAACAATTTGGATGTTCACACAATGAATCCTTATATAACCATGCAACGGTTCTAACAAACATACGTGGTCTTATTTACAATCACACAACTGTAATAACTAGAATACGTTATCTAAAAACTAACGCACAACAATAAAATTTCCAAAAGTGAAGTGTGAGGATAACTCATACAACAGAGATAATAAAATGTTGTTGTCTGATTCGCCTTTCATACAACAGCTCGGAAACAACTTTCGTTGTGTGAATGATGCCAATGACATGTGCAGCATGACTGTGTGGCAACTGTGGCTGCCATCTGCCAAGAGAAGTCACAACAGTTTTAACCAAATTAGTGTTGACTGTTTGTGATTCACACAACGGGTTTCCACCGTTGTGCCATTTTTCATCACACAACGCTCCGATACACAACGGAGATCGTCCAAATCACACAACGAATTTGGTCCGTTGTCTGTTAGCTTTTTTGGCCTAGTGATTTCAGTAAATCCATATAACATTGAAAATCCAAATAGAATAGCTACTACCTCAGCTAAACGCTGCACAAACACCAGATTGCGCAAGAGCAAACACAATGTCACGTGCTTCCACAATTTCAATAATTTTTGACCACTTTCGCAGAAAAGGCAGAACCATGGCACAATGTCCTGTAGGATCATGGGTATCATATTCCTCTTGTGCATTCAAACATCAGCAGAACTTAAATCTTAAACAGAACAACAACAATACCAATCAAAAGCTTGTCACCAATATATCAAACAGAACAAAGCATAGGTAGGCCATATCTATCAGAGTTTACAACAATTTTCGAGAAAACTGGAAATTAAGTGCATTAAGATTTTCATCAAAGATTGTTAAAAGAAACAAATACAGGTTCTAACTTCAATCTCCAAACTTACAACTTCCTACTGCAACCTAGCATCTGAGCCTTATTATACAACATTCTTCCCAAGTAATCAAGTATTGGTATTAAAATCATGAAAGGAGTTCTAAATGCAGATCTTAAAGTAGAGCCTGTAACAAGTTCATAACACTAAGAATTTAAAGCTACTTAGCATAGGAACAAAGGTCCATGCCCAGATTAAACACAAACAATTAACTTCAACATTAGCCTAGTTCTGATTAATTAATAGCAAAACCCCATCATTTATTTCTGAATTAAATCCAAACCAGCACAAAACCCAAACCCTCTATCTTCATAAAACCCCAACTACCAAACTAATCACCTAAACCATCAAAAGCCCCAAACTTTCACTTCCATTAAAATCAAAGCAACTATTTTTAAGTTACTTGGAGACGAATATTCTGAAACCACCATGAATAACATTACTTTGTTTCCAGAGACACCAATGGAAGAGGAGGAGGAAGAAGAAGAAGAAGAAGAAGAACAAGAAGAAGTGCAAAGGCAGTTAATTTGGGAGAGATGAAGAAGCTGAATTTCTTCATCTTAAACCCAATACTTCAAAAGAAATAAACCGAGAGACAGAGAAGTTATCACTTACTTTTCAGGCATGTTTGGAATGTCATGTTCTGAATATTCCCAGAGATAACATAAAAACTCATATGTGAGTTGAACATCGCTTTTAGCGCTTATCTGTCCATCACTAGCAGTAAAACAACACAACCAGAAGAAGAAGAAGAAGAAGAAGAAGAGGAAGAAGAAGAAGAAGAAGAAGAAGAAGAAGAAGAAGAAGAAGTGCAAAGGCAGTTAATTTGGGAGAGATGAAGAAGCTGAATTTCTTCATCTTAAACCCAATACTTCAGAAGAAATAAACCAAGAGAATTTGGGAGAGATGAAGAAGCTGAATATCTTCATCTTAAACCCAATACTTCAGAAGAAATAAACCGAGAGACAGAGAAGTTATCACTTTTCAGGCATGTTTGGAATGTCATGTTCTGAATATTCCCAGAGATAACATAAAAACTCATATATGAGTTGAACATCGCTTTTAGCCCTCATCTGTCTATCACTAGCTGTAAAACAACACAACCAGAAGAAGAAGAAGTGCAAAGGCAGTTAATTTGGGGGAGATGAAGAAGCTGAATTTCTTCATCTTAAACCCAATACTTCAGAAGAAATAAACAGAGAGACAGAGAAGTTATCACTTACTTTTAAAGGCAGTTAATTTGGGAGAGATAAAGAAGCTGAATTTCTTCATCTTAAACCCAATACTTCAGAAGAAATAAACCGAGAGATAGAGAAGTTATCACTTACTTTTCAGGCATGTTTGGAATGTCATGTTCTGAATATTCCCAGAGATAACATAAAAACTCATATGTGAGTTGAACATTGCTTTTAGCCCTCATCTGTCCATCACTAGCAGTAAAACAACATAACCAAATTACAATTAATCAGATTCTATTTTTCTTAGGGTTTAGGCTCCATAGAACGATCTACTAGTATTCTAATCCAAAAAATAATTGATGTGATTCAAACTATTCAAATAAATAGCAAAATCCAAAACTCAAATCAAGCACCAAATCGAATCATACAGAGAAGAGAGAGAGAGAAAGAGAGACCAGAGCGACGGAGGAGACGAGGTCGTAGAGAGTGTAGAAGATGTTGTCCTGCCATTGAGTCAACTCGTTGATGTCGTCCTACCAGCTCACTAAGAGGTCAGCAGCAGCACAACGTGTTCGCCTCTGCCATCTCGAACAACTTCGGCTTTTGCATCTCTTCAATTGACCCTAGTTTGAAGGCAAAGAGGAGAGAGAAAGTGGATCTAGGGCACTCTTATCTCCTCAATCGCTGAAGAGGATTTAGATTTTAGGGGATAAAGAATAGAAGCAAGGAGATAGAGAGATTGAGATAGTGAGAAGGGTTTCGTGGAGGGGGGAGAGAGGGATTTCGTGACTGAGAGAGCTCGAGAGGTGTTAGGTTTCATTTTGTTTCATTTTTCTTTCAGACACGATGTAGTTAGGGCTAGGCAGGAGGTACGATTAAACTTCAATCAATTTTAAAGTCGCTCACACAACAGAAGCTTAACAAACTGTTATAAGAGTACACTATATAAAATTAAAATGTCAAAACATGGAGGGAAATATGCCGCATACAGCACTTTGGCTCAAAATGTTGCCGCCTATGTTCCCACTTCACACAACAGAAAAGTTTAACTTCTGTTGTCTGATTTCTACAACTTCCACTAGGTTTACCTTGTGGAAGACATTCAAGCAAGCTTCCTCAAAATTTGGCATCCAACTGTCAGTCACACAACTAAAATCTCAAGTATCGTTGTACCAAGTAGCCCACATTTCAGTTTTCAAGAGGCAACCAAGACTCGAGAGTGGAGGGAAATCTGCCACTAAATTTTTCAGACTCAGACAACAGACAATACTTAATTGTGTTGTGCAATGTAGTTCTGAGAAAAAAGTTATCACATTGTTGACATTCACACAACAGAACATCGCTAATACCGTTGTACAATAGAGTTTACTCAAACACACAACAGACGATTTCTGTTTCGTTCTGTGATTAGCTTTTTGTAGTAGTGGTCAGGGTTACTAGTTTTAGTTTGTTTTTACTATTTCCTTGTTGATTTATCACGTAGCATTGGTCATGCGTAACATGGGCTGCTATTTCTCATTCTGTTAGGATTATGTGATGGCTATATAGCCATGTTCTTTGCTCTAAATAAGACAAGTCATTCCCCATATTATTTTCATTGTTCTTAATTCATTGCTCAGCTTGAATTGATCAACAATACCTAACAATCTGGTATCAGAGCCCCACTGGGCCTGAGTGAGTGAGAGAGAGAGAGAGATAAGCCGCAGCTTGGAGTGACTTCCAAAAAGTGAGATGACGAGTGAGGGGAATTTCGTGCAACCATAAATTTCTCGATTTGATGGTCAGTACGACCATTGGAGTATGCTAATAGAGAACTTCCTCAGGTCAAAAGAATACTGGAGCTTGGTTGAAGCTGGTTATGAAGAGTCGGTGTCTGGTTCAAGTGTGTCAGAGACGACACAGAAAAAGCTCGATGAGATGAAATTGAAGGATCTCAAAGTGAAGAACTACTTGCTCTAGGCAAGCGATAGGATGGTCCTGAAAACCATTCTAAAGAAGGATACATCGAAGGATATTTGGGATTCGATGAAGAAACAGTATGCAAGAAATGACAGAGTGAAGAGATCAGTCTTCTAAGCCTTGCGAAGGGACTTCAAAACCATGGAGATGAAATCAGGTCAAACCGTTACTGATTATTTTTTTAGGGTTATGTTTGTGGCCAATAAGATGCATATCTATGGTGAACTAATGAAAGATGTGATTATCATAGAGAAAATCCTAAGGTCTTTAACATACATATTTAATTACATAGTTTGTTCTATTGAAGAGTCTACGAATATTCTTGATGTGATGTCTATCGATGAACTACAGAGTTCTCTAATAGTTCATGAGCAGAAGTTCCACAGACAACATGGTGAAGAGCAGGCCCTCAAGGAGTCCTTTGAGGAGAAGACAGGAGGAAGGGGATGTGGTAGAAGCACTATAAGAGGCAGAGGCAGAGGGAGAGGGCGCCAAACATTCAATCTAGCCACTGTTGAATGTTATAGGTGTCACGAACTTGGACATTTTCAGTATGAATGTCCAGGTTTAGAAAATGAGGCCAACTATGAAGAAATGGAAGAGGAGGAAACTATGTTACTCATGTCTCATGTGGAGTTGTGTGAGAGCTATACAGAAGGTGCATGTGTGGAGCCGAATGAGAAAGAAGAACTGACATTGATGGCATATGTAGAGGAACACGGTGTCAATAGAGAGGATGCATGGTTTATAGACTCCGAATGCTGAAACCACATGTGTGGTGATAAGAAGATGTTTCATGAGTTGAATGTTGGTTTCAAACACTTAGTAAAGTTTGGAAACAATTCCAAAATGAATGTGATGGGAAGAGGAAGCTGTTTTAAGGGTGTCAATCATGTCGTAACAGAAGTCTACTATGTTCCGAAGTTGAAAAAAAAAATCTTCTCAGTGTGGGGTAGTTACAGGAGAGAGGTTTAGCAGTCCTAATACAGGGAGGGATGTGCAAGATATACCATCCAGAGAAAGGATTAATCATTTAGACTTCGATGTCAGCCAATCGAATGTTTATTCTATTTGTCGAAGCAACAACAAAGACTGCAAGTTGTTTTCACACAACATCACAAAACCTGCCTCATCTTTAGCCTAGACATCTCAGCTATAAGGGATTGAAGACATTGCAAGATAAAAGCATGGTGTATGGTTTGCCTAAATTTGATGCCTCCAAAGTAAAGTGTACAAACTGCATTGTTGGGAAGCAACACCGAGATTCTTTTCCCAAGAAAGGTACATGGAGGGCAACACAGAAGCTGCAACTCATCCACGTAGACATCTGTGGACCAATCACACCTGAGTCAAATAGCAGCAAGAGGTACATTTTGTGTTTCATTGATGATTATAGTAGAAGATCTTGGGTGTATTTTCTGGTAAAGAAGTCGGAGGAGTTCAATTCTTTTGTGTGCTTTAAGAAGCTTGTAGAGAAAGAAACAGGTTTATTCATCAAATGCCTCCATACTGACAGAGGTGGGGAATTTAATTTAAGTGAGTTCATTGAGTATTGCAAGCAGAATTGCAGGATCAAAAGGCAGTTGACTGCTGCCTACACTCAGCAACAAAATGGAGTTGCAGAAAGGAAAAACAAGACAGTTCTAAACATGGTTCGATCTATGCTCTCAGAAAAGAAAATGACAAAAACAATTTGGATTAAGGTAGTCAATTAGACCATGTTTGTACTAAATTGATGCCCTACCGTGTTAGTCAAGGATGTGACTTCATAAGAAGCATGGAGTGGAGATAAACCCTTGGTGGAATTCTTCAGAGTTTTTAGGTGCATAGCTCATGCTCATGTGCCTGATGTCAAGAGAACCAAATTAGAGAGCAAGAGTGTTGGTTGCGTGTTACTTGGTGTTAGCGAAGAATCTAAAGCCTATAGACTCTACAACCCTATCACCAAAAAGATAGTGATTAGTCGAGATATGGTTTTTGAAGAAGATAAGGAGTAGGACTGGGACGCAAGCTATGAGGAGCAGCTATTGATGGATTTGGAATGGGGAGAAGATCAGAAGGACACCAATAGGAATGAAGACGAAGATTCAGATAGTGATGGTAAGAATGGAGCTGAAGACATGGAGAACGCTGGAGGGAGTGGTTCAAATACTGAGGAGGTGGAAGAAGATGCCATCAATTCACCAAATCAAGGTTTTGAAAATATTGAAGCAAGAGAAGAGAGGAATAGACAACCACCAGTTTGGATGAGTGATTACACAAGTGGAGAATGGTTTTCTGATTTGGAACTAGAGGCAAACATGGCTCTAGTGATGTCCGATGATCCTGTTAGTTTTGAAGAGGCAGTAGGAAGCTTGAGGTGGAGAAAGACCCTGGATGCAAAGATAGAAGCAATTGAGAGAAACAAAACATGGACTCTAGTTGAGTTACCTGCAGAAGCAAAGAAGATATGAGGAAAGTGGGTCTATAAGACCAAGTACAATGATTCTGGGGAAGTTGACAAGCACAAGGCTCGATTAGTTGCCATGGCCTACTCTCAGCAACAAGGTGTGGATTTTACAGAAGTATATGCTCATGTGGCTAGAATGGATACAGTAAGGTTAATACTTGCTTTGGCTACTCAAAGGAGTTGGACAGTCTACCAACTTAATTGATGTCAAATCAGCTTTTCTTCATGGTGACTTGAGTGAAGATGTATTCGTAGAGCAACCATTTGGGTATGAGAAGAAGGGTAGTGAAGACAAGTTGTACAAGCTACAGAAAGCGTTGTATGGGTTGAAACAAGCACCTCGTGCTTGGTTCAACCGAATCGAAGCTTACTTCGCAAAGAAAGGTTTTGAAAGGTGTATCATTGAGCAAACTTTGTTCATCAAGACTGGTTGTGGAGGTAACATTTTAATAGTGCGTGTGTATGTTGATAATCTCATTTACACTACTGATGATGGCTGATTTAAAAGTTCCATGATGAAAGAATTTGAAATGATTGATTTGGGAAAAATGAGGTTCTTTCTTGGCTTAGAAATGTTAAGGAGGATGGAATTTTTGTTTGTCAAAGGCAGTAGGCCTTGGAGGTCCTCAGGAGGTTCGGTATGGAGAATAGTAATGAAGCGATGAGTCTAATTGTTCTTGGTTTCAAGTTAAGCAGAGATGGAGATGGTGTTCGAATTAATGAAACCTACTTCAGTCTCATGTCCATTACTACTTCGAGGCCTGATTTGATGTTCGTTGTTAGCTTAATTAGCAAGTTCATGTCTCAACCGACTGAGTTACATTTGCAAGCAGCTAAAAGAGTGTTGAGATATTTGAAGGGAACTATCAATTATGACATATATTACAAGAAGGAAGGAAACAAGGAGCTCATTGTACATACTGATAGTGACTTTGCTAGAGATTTGGAGGATTGAAGGAGTACGTCAGGTTATGTGTTTATGCTTAGTGGAGGCGTTGTGTCATGGTCTTCAAAGAAGCAACCTATAGTCACTCTTTTGACTACTGAGGTAGAATATGTAGCTACAGCGGCTTGTGTTTGTCGGGCAATCTGGGTGAGGAGGATCTTGGAGAAGATGAGCTATGTTCAAAATGGAAGCACCACTGTGATGTGTGATAATAGTTCCACTATCAAGGTTTCAAAGAATCCAGTTCTACATGAGCGTAGCAAACACATTGATGTAAGATTTCATTTTCATTGTAATCTGACTCAAGATGGTGCTGTAGAACTTGTGCATTGTGGTACACATGAACAGCTGGTAGATCTGCTAACTAAGCCAATGAAGTTGGTAGCCTTTCAGAGACTACATGCTCAGATGGGAGTCTGTGACTTGATGGATGTAAACTAATTGCTCAAATCGCATTAGTTTAAGGGAGGGAATGATGGAGTTGTTGCATAATTTTAGGTTTCTTGTTATGTAGGTTTCCTTGTTAGAATAAAACCCTATATGTCAGGGCTACTGGTTTTAGTTTGATTTGACTATTTCCTTGTTGATTTATCACGTAGCATTGGTCTTGCGTAACGTGGGCTGCTATTTCTCATTCTATTAGGATTATGTAATGGTTATATAGCCATGATCTTTGTTCTGAATAAAACAAGTCATTCCCCATATTGTTTTCATTGTTCTTAATTCATTGCTCAACTTGAATTGATCAAAAGTACCTAACAAGGCCACCAAGAAATTTATCCTTTCATACCTCTATAGGATCTGAAAATTGATCTTCTGAACCTATGAATTGCAAAAATGAAAAACAAACAGTAGAATATTGGAAGCTTTTATAAAGGGCTTTATCAAGTAACTCATGAGTAGACAACACATGGTCTTCAATTGGATCGCTTATAAGATACCTATGAAAGTCTCTGGAGCCAAGTTCTAGAATGGCAATGAATGTTCCCCAAGCCAAGGGACCTCACGAAATTATGGAGGGTAGGTCTGGAGGAGTGAGAGAGTAGCTGCCATTAATAATGGCCCTATTAGGGTTTTGGGGAAATGGGTCTTTGCTTATATCATGGTTTTTTAGGGACATTAAAATAGGGGAGGGAGGTCTTTTACTTTAATGGGTGTCAGTGGTTTTGGTCCCTTGTGTCTCATGTGGTATTTCTGGGTAGTTTAGAGGTGTTGTGCAGAAAACAATTAGTGGCATCTTGTGCCTGGGGAATGCTAGATACACACTCACCTTGCGTCTGGATCTCACACCCTATTGCTATGTGTTATGTGGCAGCAGAAAAGAAATCCTTATTAATTAATAAATTTTTTTCTTTGTCATTTTTGTTCCTCCATTCTCTTTCTTCTTTATTTCTCCTCTTCTGCGAAAACAATTCTCTTTCTTCTTCTCTGTTACACCCCACATCCGATTTACCCCTTTTACTGTGTTACAAGAATTTCTGTATGTTTTACAATTCACGGTTATAGTTTTACCTTTTAGGGGGGGGAGGCTAGAAGTTGACTTTTTATGGGTTAACAATTTGAGAAAATTTCCTTCACGTAAGTTGTAGGGGACGTTAAACCGAGTCCGTGGACATGTGGTCCACTTAAATCGGAGTTCGTATGTGAAAGTTATAGCTAAAATGTGGAAGTTACTATTCATGAATAAAAAAAATATATGAAAGTTAACCACTGTGGTTTCCATTTTCGGAAACCACGGTAACTCTCTCTCTCCTCTCCCCCGACTTTTCTTCCTTCCCCCTTTCGGGTTCTTCTTCCTCCCTTCGATTCCACGGCCATCGCAGAAGCGTCTCCTTCCTCCCGGCACCCTAGCGGCCTTGGATTGTGACGATTTGGCTGAGAAACCTCGGATCGAAGCAAAGTTCTTCACAGCTGCAGTTTGGAGCTTTCGTCAATTCCCAGCAATTCCGGCCACCTCCGGTCACCAAACTAACGTCGAAGGTCGGGGTTTTGCCAAAGATCATTTCCCCTAAGGTCTTGCTTTCCAATTTGCTGTGTGGAGGCCGGATTGACAATTGCAATTTCTAGGGTTCTTGGGTTTTTCTGGAAAAATTTCACCGGCCAAATTGGAGCCCTTCAAGGTAAAATTGGAACTTGTTGTAGTTGTGAAAAATGTTGGGTCTGTTGAGTAGGTGGTGCTGCCAAAATTTGGTGGCCATTGGTGGTGGTTGCCGGTGGCGCGTGGGCCCCACACGGGGCCACTGTGGGTGGCGCGTAGAGCTGCGTTTTATTTACTATTTTGGCTCCATAAATCCCTTAACGATTGTAGAATTTTATACATGAAGTTTGGTGGAAATTGGAGGAAATTACGATTGAGCATGAATTGTTGATTATCGATTTACGTGAATTTGATCGCCCATTTTCTTTCTAATTCACTTTAGAATTTATATATCGATTAATGAATATTATTGGAGAATTACGGATGGATTCGATGTGAATTAAGGAGTTGGATTTTGAAGGGGGACGTTATGAATTTCAATTTCTAATTACCGTAAAGTTAATTTCCGTCCTGTAAACATATTTTTACGAGTGCTATTCGTACAGGACGAGAGGAGTCTTCGTACGAGGAAAATACCGAGCGACGTCAGGATTGACCATATACTGTGAGTGGACTTTTATTTCCAAAGAATGATGCATGCATTTATTTATTTGTTTCTGAGCTGACAATTTGTTTATTGTATTACTTACTCGAGCATATGGTTATTTTCGGAAATGATTTTGGATATTTGATTATTTGAAGATTTTATTGCGTGCGGGGTCACGTCATAGGAATATGCTTATTCTCTCTTATTTATTTTTAAATTTGAGTTTATCTAGGTGTGTGGGACACGTCATGGGAAATTTCTTACTAGAGTCGAGGAAGCCTTATGTATTTATGGATTTACTGTGGTTTTCGGATTTTCTGTTGCCATACTTTGGGTGACTATTATCATTGCTAGCTTTGATATTCCGCCTTTTTGGCGAGGTGATGGGATCACCGAAGCCCTCCGCCTTCGTGGCGCTGGTTACTGTCTCTATGACAGTAATTCTGAAGCCCAATATCCTATCGCTACACTTAGTGGCGTAAGGGTATATTTCTGGAGTAATGGGAGTACTTTAGCCTGGGAGGCTATCACCCGAGCCTGGCAAGTTCACTTGTATGGCTATCGTCTTCCCCTACTCACTATACTATTTTTGACTAGCGGGGCTTGTTCGATTTTCGTTTAACCAGCGGGGCTGGTCTTATTTTCTTGAGTACCGGAGTTTCAATCTTTTCATTTAGTTTGTGACTAACGGGGCTAGTCGGATTTTCTTGTACAGAACTTCTCTTGTTTTGTTTTTCTTAAACATTGCATGCATCGGGAGTTTATAGAGAAATAAATGGGGAAAGTATATAATTCCTTTTGTTTAAAATTGTTTATTTTTGTCCACTTACGCTAACGTGTTTTTCAATACTTTTCCCCTGGGCCCTTCGGTTTCAAATGCCCAGTTTACAGAATTGCTGCTCGGCGTTCAGCTGTAAGCCATAGTGACCGCATCCGCTTCCGTCATCACATTCCGTAGGTTACCTGTTTAACCTATTGTACTCTATGTTAATTTATATTCCTAGAATTGCTCTGATTACTATGGGATTTGTGACCCAGACTTGTAAGAATTTTATTTAAGGTCTACGACCTAACTTTGGTGAATTGTAGTATCTTTAATCTTGGAGTTTCTTAGTCCTGGAGTTTATGGTATACTATTATTATCTTTGAGTTTGAGTTGGTCGTTTTATGGGAGCAGGGTGGCTCCAGGAGTATGTGGTTGGATTATTAGAAGTGAAATTTGTTTTCCACAGGTTTTTGGGTTGTCCATTTTTTAAGGGAGGTTATGTCGAAATTTTTGGTAAACCTTCTTTAAAAGTGGGTCCCGCAGGGCCGCTTCGGATTTCAGGGTGGGATCCGGGGTGGGCCTTGTCATTCTCTCTCATCAAACCCATTAAAACACCAGAACATATTTTGGAGACAATCACAAAATAGTAGGATTGGACTTCAAGAAGCCTGATGGGCTAGGACTGGTCCCAATCAGCGAGCCCAAAGGCACCCTCTTTCCTACGACTTTGAACACCGCTCTGATGAAGAACGACGTCTCTAATCAAGGTCGAGATAGAGATAGAGAGGAAGAGGCATCCACCAAGATGATGAAATAGGTGTGTTTTAGCAGTATAGACGGGTGGTCTGATCCAGTGGAATCACATGGTGTACCTTGTCACTATCACTATCGGTCTTGTTTATCTACAAGACAAACAAAGGTCAGAGGGGAAGACCGTGTGTACCGACATTCGACGCTCTGATGCCTAAGTTAGTATCGTTATGAGATAAAGATAATGGAGAGCGATAGTAAATAGTTACCTCTTTTGGATGTTGGAGATGACCCATTTGTAAGGGATTTGGAGGAGCATGATTTCCCTATTTCTAATGCGGGACATTTGAGCTCTTGATACCGCCCAATGTGGGTATCAGGATCTTTACTTGGGAGCATGTTTGTCATTCTTTGGTGGCTAGATGAGCCTTGTGTTTCAGATATTTGTGCTTAGGAGGTTTACATACCAAAAAGGTGAAAGAATCAGATGCAGAACCAACTACGATATTGAAAATGATGCAGCAGAGGAATCCGAAAAAGATAGAGAGGAAGAGGTAATACACGAAGATGATGAACTCGGTGGAGGATGAAAAGGGCTATGATCTTCCTCTAATGAGTTGTTGAATATTGATGGATTGATTAATGGAATTAATTGGGAAATTTTGGTTTTTGATTTGATTTTTGATATATTCAGTTTTTTTCTTTTCTTTTCTGGGTAGCATGGAAACCATACCTATTCTAATTAAATACCAACTTAGCTTTAGATGGTAGTTAGCAAATTCATATGTATCAAGATGATAAATTGGGAGTGTGAGTGATTAGTACAGTATGTGCCCAAATGAAACCAGTACCCACTTAATTCTGCAGTATTGATTTCAGAAACACTGGATTATTGCTTGCAGGGTTTAAATGAAAAATAATGCATCTCGATCTTCTTTCTTTTGTTTTTTGGTACTAGACGGTCTTTATTATAATGTATAGCAGTGGGTGTGTCACTGGGCCTTCCACTTTCTCCAGATCTCTTCAACTTTTTCCATTGAGCCGATGCTAAGTCAGTGATTGAATCTGATCTGGAATCGGGTTTCGGGAGGATCTGAGAGTAATAGAATTTTCAGATCCACAGAATTTTGGCTTTGGGTATTATTCAGGATTTTGGCTATGTTGTTTGTGTTGTTTCAGTAGGTTGAAGCTTTAGTGGGTTCTTGCAGCTTTTTGGAGGCAGTTAGTAAAGAAAGCTTCATTATTATGCGGTTTCAAGGTTCCTAAAGACTTGGTTTTGAGGACTTGGTGTTTGGTTGTTCAGTTTTTTTTCTCAAGCTGGTTTTGGCATCAAGGAGATAGCTTTCTAGGTCTCTATTTCTGTTGATGAAATTCCTCTGGTTTGGGAATTTCCTGGTGTGAATTTGAGTTCTCAGCTTGAATTCAAGGTAATTGATTAGCTTAGCTACCTTGAGATTTTGTTCATTGTACTTACATGGCATTGGCAAGTATAATTAGCTATAATGAGCCACGCTCATACTACCACCAGCGGTGCAGACTCCCGCCAAAGGAGTGACCTACGAGAGCACAGCCAAGCAGGCTACAGCTTAAACCCCGGCTTGCCCTAGCGCCTAAACCCTAAGCCGTGCCAAGACAGCATCAGAAGCTCCAGAAGCTGGGGACTGAAGCATATCAGTCCCACATCGAAAACATGAAGAAGATCAGCCCCTTCTTCACCTATAAAAGTTTCTCTCTTCTCTCCTCATTAATTACGCACTTAATACTTACCTACTATTACTTTGTCAACATAAATACATTGACTAACTTAGGCATCGGAGAAGAGAAGACCGCCTAATGCGGTCTCCCTCTGACGCCCTCTGTATTTACTTGACAGGTAGCGAAAGCTATAAGGATAGCACAAGTATCGGTCAGCGCATCGGACCAACGTTAACTAAGATTTGGCTACCGCTAAGTCTCAAGTATTAACATTGGCGCCGTCTGTAGGAACCCTTGAACAAAAGGCCATCCCACCACAAATACCATGACTAACGGTAGTGGGGGAAACGGTAAGGAGCAGGCGAATCAACCCGCTAACCCCCACCTCATCAACCCAACGATCAACGTTAATCCAGCGGTTAACATTAACCGTGCACTATTTAACACACCAGTCGACCCCCGGTGGGGAACCACAGGCCACTCACCAAATCCCTCCAACACAAACAACAGCGGAGGCGCGGCCCAGTAGCAGCTGTCCACTGGTGCAGGACTTTGCCGCTATGTATGAGCTGGCACTGGCGGACCTTTACAAAGCAAATAGAGAGCGCGAATAGGAGAGCAGAGAGAAGGCGGAGGCCCAAAAGCAAGTGGCCACGCTGATGTCTAAATTTGATGAACTGAAGAAGGCGCTGGAGGCAAACGCCAACCCAGCACAAAGCGGGCAATCGCGGAGCACCAGACAAAGTCAATCCAACACTAGTGGATTGGTACCCAGATCAATCACACAGATACAGGTACAGCTGAACTAGCCAGAATTGTTGGGGATGGGCCCACCTCTACCACCCCGGCTAATGCTGGAGCAGAAGGTGGAGTCACAACCACATACCGTCCACTCGGTAACCAGGGCTAGAACTGAAGGAAATCCACCTCCCTCTGGGCTGGAGCGGGCCCAGAGGGACCTCCGGGAAGGGCCTAGCGGTGACGCAACCGCCTTACTCCTGGAAAGGATGCAATAACTAGAGCAAAGAAAATCCAGGCAGAGGCAGGCGCCCTAGCGCCAATACCAAATCCCCTCTTAGCACCGTCTGTTTATTACAGCTATCACCGTGAGAAGAGCGGTTACCCTTACTGTAATGTTGGTCCCTCTGAAGCTTGTTCTGGCGGTTGCCCTATTGCCACTCTCTCTTCTTATCAGTTGGCGGCGCAGCAGATGCTTTCTTAGCGGTGTCCTGATGGCTGGCGGAGGTTTGGGTGGACTTTATGGGTGTTGGTGGTGGTGGGGGCGTTTCTCCATATGTGATGAATTCTGCCTGTGCATGGATGACAGCCTCGCTCATGACATGGTCGTAAGCGGCATTTGCATGATTGTAATTGAGGTGATACAAAAATGGCCCCTTGAGGATTCCCTGTTTGAAAGCTGCCAGCCCCATTGTCTTATCAAGATCGCGGCACTAGGATGTTGCCGCTCGCCACCTGGTGACAAACGCCTTTAATATTTCCTCCGCCCCTTGTTTGAGGTTGAATAGTTGAGATGTATTGTGGTGCCCGGCAGCCAAAAGGATGAACCACTATGCCAAAAAGGCCTTTAGACGACAGAACTGTTCTATCGTCTGAACGAACCAAAATGTGTCGTCTAGTACGGTGTCGTGTCTTGGGGGTATCAGACGACATAAGAAAATAAAAGTCATGTGTTGTCTGATGAGTTTTGCATTTTGGGAACATTTTGATCTGTCATAGAACAACAATTAAATGTTGTGCCAATTGACTTTAAATGACAATTATCTGTGGTTGTAAAGCGCATCAGAGGACAATTAAGTGTCGTTCTATGGTAGGTTTATATGACATTTAAATGTTGTGTGAACGGTTTTGAAATTATACGTATGTGATGTTGGGAAATAGTTTAGACAATAGATATCATATTCTTTCTGCTATGTCTGTCTCATTACAACGACAATTTACTGTCGTTTGAGGTTATTTAAGACGACAAATAATTGTGATCTGAATATAAAAAAGACCACTAATAGTACGTGTTTTATATTGTCTGTGATCAAGTCCAACCACACTTATTTGTTGTTATTATATGCTTCAGCCAACAATTCCATCTAACTTACACTACTACAATACCGTGATATAAGGACACCCATTAAAGACACATATTTATCATGGTGTCCTAATAACCCTACAAGGACGGGAAAAGAAAAAACAGGAGCAAACTTATGTGGCTCGCCGAAATATTTTTGCCAAAAGTTGAACTTCCCCCTTCTTTTTCCCGCACAAAACAATTCTGTATATAAACCTAAATTCTGCCAAAAACCCACATGCTCTATCAGAGCCTCCAATCTACTGCCGCGTTTGAGCCTTAGCTAAAGTAGAGATGAAGGTTGTCGCTGCATATTTGCTCACTGTTTTGGGCGGGAACGCCAGCTTCTCCGCCAAGGACTTGAAGACCATTCTCGCCTCCGGTAACTTTCGATCTTAGTTTCTTCAATTTCATTCCAGATCTGTACAACTAATTGTTCTTGCTTTGGCTAGGTCTAATAGTTCATTTCGTACTGTTTCTAATTTCAGTTGAAGTAACTGAACGAAAAATTTGAACTGATTCAATTGGAATTGTAACTGCACAGCCATATTATTTATCGTTGGATCTATTACTTGGTGATGGCTGATCTCTGGGCACCCCTTTTGGCTTTTTTAGCTCTCACTTTGATCCTTGATTGAGTTCTGAAAAGCTAAAATCCTTTAATTCTATGGTCTTCTGAGTGAATGGCTTCAGCTCTTTTTGCAAGGACTCTTTGGGTCATCGCCTTTTTCACTCTTCTGCACACTCTCTATCTCTCCAAAGCCCCAAATCCTCACTTCCCTGCTCAATGTAAATCTTTTTCCCTCTCTTTTTCTGAGTAATCTTTTATTGGGTTTCTGCTTAATCTTCAATTCTGTTTGTAAAGTTTGTTGCTTTTGATGAGTTCTGAATCCATCTCTGTAAAGTTTTGATCTTTTGCTTGTTTGATCGGTTTTTTTTTATCTGGGTTTTAGTATCAGTGAATTTGAGATGCAAAGTCTTTGGTTTGGAGCGTTTTGTAGTGGTTTACTAACATTGGTTCTTATTGCTTAATCAATTAGTGACTTGTAGTATGTAGTGTACTATTGTGAAGGTGTTTAGTGTAATTGTTCTGTACATGCACTCAGTTCCTGACTAGTTCATTGATTCCAAAACTTGGTTTTCTTGGATTCTTGTTTTTTTTTGTATCCTAGATTCTTGTTTGATTATCGTTGTGACTTAAGTATTTGAGTTGGTTAACTATGCAATTGCATAGTTCTGTGCTGTGAGTTATTGGCTTTGCGTTAATTTGAAAATCATATAGTGCTAGGAGATTGGTTGGTTTAGTTGTCTCTGTCTTATTCACAAGATTTCTTCTTTAATAATAAGCAACATAAACCAGGTCATTAGATATATTGTTGATACTATATGTAATGTACCATGAGACTATCTGAAAATGTTACTTTTTCTCAAATGCTAGTGTTATTACTAATATGTTTGCCTTGTTTATAGTGATCTCACAAGGAATTTTCTTAGTGGAATATACTGAGTGAATGGGCTTCTGCAAGTTGGAATATTTGTAAATTCAGTTCTTAACTCCATATTCTTTGTTGTCCAATAATGACTTATAATGATTGAACTTTGAGTAAACTGCAGGTCCTTTAATGTGAACAACTTAACTGGACCAATCTCTGTCTTCTTGGGATACATCAGCACTCTAAAGTACTTGTATGCTCTGCCTCTATCTCTATCTAATTCTTCATTGTATTTGTTAAATCAAGTTTAATTTTTGTTTGATTTAGCCTTCTTTGATGAAAAGGAGAACATGTTTTCAGGAACCTTGAGACTAACATGTGTTCTGGAACTGTTCCTCCTGAGCATGGGAAGTTGGTTAACTTGCAGAATCTGTAAGCTCCTTTTCAACACCAGTTTGTTAATTTTTTTTTTTTTATAAGTATTAACTAGCTGAATAAGCAAGTACCAACTAATAAGTTGGATCTGGTTGTCAAACTTAATGGCATGTCAACCAGGAACTGCATGAGAGAGTATTATTAGTATTGAAGGCTTGAAGGCTTGAAGGTGCAATATTGAAACGTTGCTCTATTTGGATAAGAGACGTACAGTATACTATGACACTATCTTAAATGGTAACTTGTTATACGCAAAATGTAAATGTACGTTTTTGAAAAGCCTGTGTTCTACCTCTTTGTTTTATGTTTTTTGTGAACTTTAGCCCTTACCTTTTGACTACACTGCCTTTATCTTATCTATTAGACATTTGAAGTTCCTTTTATGCAACTCTTTTGATGCGTCCACATGTTAGATTTTCCATTTTGTGATGTGTAATAATGTACTGCTAGTAATCTTAAAATTGGATATGAACAAAAGTATGACTCTATTTGTCCACATAAAGGTAGAGGAATATACCAGCAAAAGCGTCTAGCTCAATTGTTAGAAAGTTAGTCAAGTTAATGTTGTAGTGATTTGTAATCAGTGCAAGTTTGATATAGTGCACTAAATCCCTGTTTGATTCTGAGGGTTTTTATTGCAGGTTTCATTTGCAGTGGTTGTAATTGTTTCTTATATCAATGTGTTTCTTATATCAATGCTGTGATTTGGTGTTAAAGCATCTTTCAGTCATGCAAAAACATAGGTATGCTGCTACACCATTTACTACGCAGCTTTGCTATTTTGATTTTGATTTCAAATTGAAGATAAGATTATTGAATCCCTGGGTAATATTAGATTGACAAGATTTTTTGGTTTATTGGAATCCCTACAAACCAGGCTGAGGGACTTTTAGTGGAGGTGATGCTCTAAACCCTGAAAATAAGGTGTTAATTGATCGCTGGATGTTTGAAAAGATGAAGGATGACGAACACCTCAATGAGGTATTTTGTATCAGTGTGATCAACTGTATGTTTGATAATAGTAGATGTTTGCTGCTTTAAGGTGTGATACATACATATTTTTGTATTGGATGAGTATGCCAATTTATTAATTGCATACATATTCTTGCCACTATCAATGGTATTTATAATTCTAGCATCACAAATGAATAACACTGCTTTACTTTGTAGACATGGGCTGACCCTTCTTTACCAGTATTTATAAAAATTGACATAAAGCCTCCAAAAAAAAAATGTGATTCTCACATATCATTTTATTGCTAAGTCATGTAAGTGGTAGGACTACTTTGTTTTTACAGTATATGGTCTGTGAGTATATGCAAAGAGGGTTGGTGAGTTCTATCATTCTTGAAAGTGAATTCATTATGATTTAGTTGCCTCTTTTAAATAGTACCTATGATCTTTCTACAAAATATAACGTAGCTCCACAACTCCTTTACATTAAAATAAAAGAACCAAACTTATTGATGATATTCAACATGCCTGACCATAATATTCAATTACTAATACAGGAAAGAGTACATTCAGAGATGGTGAGAACTTTTGATATTGAAGCTATGAGGACAGCCACTCCACTGCACTCGCTGTGTGTTTAAAAGCCTCAAAAGTTTCTCGAGTTGCTATACTAACATGGATTTGTATCAATCTAATACAATATATGAGGTTTGTATCAATCTAATACAAATATATTTCTGTCCCATGTCATGAACTTTCAGTCTTAACAACCTATTTGCATGTCTTAGGTGTTGAAGTCTCAGAATCTGTGATGAACTTGACTTTGAAAAGGGGTTCTTTAGCCAGAAAGGCAAGAAGAAAGAATGCAGAAAGCATTGTAAGATACCAGGCAGGAATGGCAGAGAGCGGTTTCAGATTGCTGCAAAAGCAGGATGTGATCTTGGACAGGAAATGGTAGGAAAGACTTGACTAGGAGAGAATCATCTATTGACCGAAGGATTAGTAGAGTATTCATTAAGTTATTTTTCTAGTTCATTTTGTAGTCACTTCAGACTTTTGTATGTATATTAATGTATTTTAGTAAGTACTATAAGTCCTTTTGGTGATTTTCAGATGCTTTGGATAGGATGACACTTTCATTTTGTTTTGAGGACACAAGAAATGTGTCCTAGTAGGGAAAGAGGACACATTTCTATTGATATGAGAACCGTTTATTGTCCTCTAAGGATACAACGACACTTATTTCTATTGATATGAGAACACGTTAAGGATACAACGACACTTATTTTGCACCTTTGAGGACACAATTTATGTGTCATAGTAGGGAAAAGAGGACACATTTCTATTGATGTGAGAACACATTTTATGTGTCATCTATTAGATACGAGGACACTTTACTTTGTTCTTTAAGGACACAGTTTAAGTGTCCTTGTAAGGAAAAGAGGACACTTTTTCAGTGTCCTTGTATGTGACTTATAATGACACCCGGATAGAGGACACATTTTTTTGGTGTCCTTAAATGTAATAGAGGACTCATTTCCCGTGTCCTTAAATCATGTAATTGTAGTAGTGTTATGTTATTGTTTTGCCATTTAGACTACAATTTTCTGTCGTCCCAAAGCCAAAAAGACAATAGACTTCTAATTGGTTTTTGTGTTGCTTTTGTACAGCTGCAACCGCACATTAGTGTGCTTTTGTTGTAGTTTGCAATTTGAGATAACACATAGTAGTAGTCCTTTGTTACAATTGGTATGCATGCATTTTGGAAATTAAAATTGCTCATTCATGAAACCATAAAATCCACATCCAAAATCATTCATTGCAATTTCCATTAATCCACAATTGTCTCATGTACACAAACCTAATCATGAGCATCAATTCAAAATGACCCATATATACTAATCTGGAAGTCCAAATGCTTAATAAAGGAAGAGCTTCTACTAGACACAAGTCAATAAAGGAACTAGCTAGTTGTACTGCTGTACCAGTTTCACGATCTGATCATGAATGGAATCACCCGAAGCATAGAAGTGGTCATAGAAAATGGAAGGCATTCCGGGGTGCGTGAGCATATATGCATAACCCTGCAGATAATACCAATATGCTTTGCCAGGACTCAAATACCAAACTTGATGCCAACCCATAACATATACTGTTGAGAATTCCAAACCTTAGCAGCAAAAACATAAACTTGATTGCAGAAAGTGAGACAAACATAGTAATAGCAAAAGCCAATATCAAAATGAAGCTAAAGACTCAATATTTACATAAAAATGTGGGGAACAATGAAAAGGTTTATTGAGACCAATAATCCTAAACCAAATAATCGAATTCTTCCATATCTAATTCTAGTAGATTAAGAAATGAATTTGGTGCTAGTAGGTATAGTAATCTAGTATATGTGCTTACTTTAGAGTTTGTCTCAGAGCTGAAATAGGGTCATGGTGATGACTACCCCATAATTTAGAGGAAACAAAAATGTCCTCTCTTTTTATAGTCCCATCTTGAAACGTACGTCTCTGTTAAAGTGTTTATAAGGGCAGCCTCAGAACCATATATCTTGACTGTGCCAAAGTGCATGTAGCCCATCTGCATTGTACAAATCAATTATTTCAGAAATTTGTAGGTAATATTGAAAATCACATTGATCCGAGTTTTCATCAATTTCATCGACGACTTACCAACACATGTAAAAATTACAAAGATCAATTACCTACAAATAGAGAGAACAAAGCAGCAACAAGTTGCAAGGAACTTAATTTCTCTTTACCTTCTTATTTCTATTCTAAGAAAGATTAAGAATTAATATAATTGCTTTTCCAGCTAGCTACCTACTTGCAGATAGTTTAAGAGAGAAGGAAAAAGAAGCAATTAACAGAGGCGTTTGGCAGCAATCCACACCATTGCAGGTATTATGGCTGCTACTGTTTTTACGTTGGACATTACCAGAAAGTAATCAACACCATTGCAGGTATTTAAATTTTCTGACATCCAAAATATAAGAGAACGTTAATTACATGTATTTACCTGAGCAGCCAAACAGAGCATCAAGAAGACGGTCCTTGAAAATCTACCTACAAATAGAGAGAACAGAGCAGTAAGAAGTTGCAATGAACTTAATTTATCTTTACCTTCTTATTTATATTCCAAACATGCCAAAACTTTTGTTCAAATATCCTAAGCTATAGTACCAAACCCAAACTTCAGATTATACAAATCGATCTCTCAGCATGATCTAACAAATTTGAGCCAGCTTAGCCCCTGCCCTCCCCTTCCCAAGCCTTAGGCTTCCTTTGTACCCAAAACAAGAAAAAAAAGACAAAGACAAAACACACCAACAACAAAGAAGACAGCAGAAAATGCTGCAAATCTCGACTGAAGTCACTACAAATCAAAACCATCTCAAACCTGCATCCAGAAACGCAAATTCAAACAGCACCAAAGAATCAAAAATCGAAGAAATCAAAGAATCAGAAACTGCAAATCCCGACACTATGTATCCTCTCCAACCTCCAAAGAATCAGAAATCGAAGAAATACTCAAATCCCTAACTGATCTACTTAAGCTTCCAAACAATCAGATTCAAAGAGGCTATGGGCTGCCCTATATTCCACTCTAGCTCAGCAGCCCATAGCCTCTTGGAAACTCTTCAAAAACTTCACCCTATTCTCATATATAATTCCAGAAACTCAAATTCAAATAGCATAATGCCTACATAATTAGTAGAAAACAAAATTACATATACTTAATTCATAGCTCTAGAAAAAGTAACGAAACAGATGCGAACTACACGAGGAATCAAAAGAAACTATCTAACAACAAGAACTCAATCAAAATGGCTGTCCAACATTTTAAAAACCAAACAACAAAGACCAATTTCAAAATAGAAGATGAAGGGAAAATACAAGTAGTTTGGAATCTATATGGATCCAATTGCCAAGCCCCGTCCCAATTAACTCTTTACAGTCTTCAAAATTAGAACGAAAGAAACAAATTCAGGAGCTCAAATAAGATCAAACCAACAATCAAACAGATCGAATACAAGTAAATGACACTATAAAACTCCACACACTTACTTTGAGTTTTCTAGCATTCTTGCAGAAACTTATAACAGTTGCCTTTGAGTTGCTACTAGGATCTCTACTAATTCTCTTTAGAAGAGTCCTAACCCTTTGGTCAATACTGGAAAATCAGCCTCAGCCTTGGCTTGGTAGGTTTTCTGTAAGCTACTAGTGCCTGCAAGAAAGTAGATAAAGCACACATTTCCAACAAATTAGTTTTTAAAGCACAAAGAGAAACATGAAATTCTGGGGATGTCGACTAACTCAGTTGAAGATGTTATATCTGGTATTGATCCCTCAAGGGGTGCCTCACCACCACCTTCATTTGCTAGGAATTCCTGTAAAGTGAAAATTTATGATTATACAACTTAATAAATGAATAGTGGTATGGATTATATAGAATTTGACTAGCTAAATACAAGCATTTGATTACTTGATAAAATATATATATATATATATATATAAAGTAACTTTTACAACCTTCATGCATCCAAAGAAAACGGCAGAAATCTAAGAGCCTTATTAAAGCGAAGACTTCTAGTCAGATTACTCAAGTGTTCCCTCCCTACATGGACCACTCAATTAGACAACATGCTTCAACTCTGAGCATTTATTTCTGTATTTACAATGATCATGTCGGAAAACCGAGGACTAGAGCTAAAAACTCTGTTTGCAAAAAATATGAGTTAAGCCATTAACACTAGGTTTTACTTTTTTTTTCTTTTTTTTTTTTTAATCAATGCATCAAAGTTAAACTGCCTTACACTCACAACTAAGAACACTGAACCATTTTGAAACTACAGTTTAGGGTTATCAATCAATTCAGAACTTATCATAAGGAAATCAGTTGGAGATTAAGGAAATCAATTCAGAACTTATCATAAGGAAATCAGAGACTCTAGAAGATGTTATAAATGTTATGTGATAAAAAACACTCTCACCAAGATAAACAGATCTAATTTATGCACACTACATCCAGTTGTCGCAGATTCAATCTTGGTTTCACAAATCTTCAATGCCGCCACCATGACCCAAAAGTCTGATTAACCGGAATGAACTTCAGAACGGCTGTCACTAATTATTTGTTGCAACTCTGGACCTGAGACATAAAGTAAGAAAAATTGTCGTGAAGTCAAGAGATGTCAACCCATCAAAAATTGCCATTGTTGACCTGCATTAGACATACATAGAAATAGAGTAAATATGATGCAAACCAAAGCAAAGGAATCAAAACACAAGAAACTACTTGTACTACACAAAATGAATCAATCGAAGCCATGAATGCACTAAGTAAGAACAACTGGTAATTGAGTATCGAGTTCATACTTCATACTTGGGGCCACCGAATCCAATATTTGTACCCAAACCTCCATTGAACTTGATCACCGAATCCCATATTTGTACCCAAACCTCCATTGAACAAGCTTGTCCAGCATCTCCTCAATTTTCTCAACATCTGAACTCTCACATAAACCACCAAAACAAGTTTCCTTTAAAATGTGATCACTTATTGATTGAGAACAACAAAAACTTGACTAAATAACTATTACCAGTATACATGTGTAAGAATTCGTAAGGAACCACAAGCAACTCATTCTTCTTTCCGCTCTTAGCCTCCTCTATAAGCCCCACTGGCTCACTGCAACAAACACACACATCAATCTCACTCAATCAAAACATCAAACACCTCGTGCACAACAAAAACACCTACACACCTAGTCTCAATTTCGGCTGAAACGGCGCCGCTCTTCTTCTTGCTGAAGCATAAACGTCTTGTTTTATTATTGAAAGCTTGGATTAGGACTTACTTGTGAATATATAACTTTTGACAATGAGAGTCCAAGATCAGCGATGATTGCTGCTTAAGTCGGAGAAGAATATCCTAACTGCAACAAACAACAAGCAAAAATCAAACTGACAATTCTCATTTCTTTAAGCTCCCAACAACCAAATAGCTAAAGTGCTGCGGTTACTTACAGTGAAGCGGAATTAGAGAGGACCCAAAGAGACAATCAGAACACAAGCGACTATAGAAATGGAGCTATCCCTCATGACCTGAGACGAACCCATCATACTGGATTGCCTGGAACCCATCCGGTACCAGCTCCCAGTATGCAGGAACGGCTTCCTGAGATCCCTCCCTTCTTCACCACTGTCCTCCCTGAAACCCAGCGGCCGCTCGCACTCTCACCACCCTCTTCGGCCGCCATCTCCTCCACTGCCAGCCCGCTCTTCCTCGTGGTCCTCGGTGACCGCCCAGGGGGTACTAAATCTACTTACAGGAACAGCAAGATGTGAGGTCAATCGAAACCATAAAATCGAAAGACTGAATCCGATTGAAACCCTAAAATGGAAGACTGAATCCAATCGATTGAACCAACGCAAAGGATTCGGGGTTGAAGGAGAGACTTGGTTTGGGTAAGTATTATCAAGTTTGAGAGATTGAGATGGCTGGGATTGAGATTGCGATTTGGTTGAGTCTTTGGTTACTGAGGGACAAGATAGAGTTCTAGATAGTTTTTTCGAGGGGTTGAGTTTTAGCCCATATATTAGGGGTTCTGTTTTATGTCTAAAGGGACTTGAAACAATTAAAGTCGAATTCATCATATTCAGACAACACAATTGTGTCGTTTGAATATCACATCATTAACTAGTCAGCTATAGAGTTTGGGCACTTGAGAGGGAAAGACTTAAATTTCTTGGGGGGAATTTTAAAATTTTTGCTAGGGTTCAATGTAGAGAATCTCTGTATTTTACAACAACATATAACTGTTGTCTGAATCAGACCATCTTTTCAAAAAATTCAAAGTATGGTTTTTCTGTGTATTCAGACAACACATTTAATTTATCTGTCGTCTGATGCGTGTCGTCTGATGGCCTTTTTGGCATAGTGAACCAAGAGAGGAAAGCATTTGATAGTGCATTGAACGAATCAATGGACCCTGGCGAACATTGAAAGAACCAACTCATTGCCTCACTGTCCAGTGTTTCGCTAAACAAGTGGCAGAGGGTAGGGTTATTGGTGACTTTTTTGAAGGTGTCCATATGGACAAAGGGGTTAGTCATGCCACTGTAATGTGACATCATTGGTGTCATTGCGTACTCCAGGTGGATGACATGTAAGATCCTGGAGGTAAATGGTCCTAGCCTGGACACGAAGAGGGGATTTGGTATTGGCGCTAGGGCGCCTGCCTCCGCCCGGATTAGCCTTTGCTCTAGTTGTTGCATCCTTTCTAGGATTAAGGCCGTTGCGTCGCCGCTGGGCCCTGCCCGAAGGTCCCTCTGGGCCCGCTCTGCCCGGAGGGAGGTGGATTCCATCCACCCTACCGAAACCTAGCCGCTCGCAGAGGTGAAAAATAAATTCCCGCACAGGCTCTGGCAGGAACTTGGCGAATGCCGCAAAGGAGTCAAGGTCGCCCGTCTGCTCCTCCGGCCCAGCGGTCACAGTCGCCTTCGAGGGGGACTGCCTTGCCTTCTTCAGATGGCCGACCCTGATAGGCTCAACGTCTGCCGTACCCTCCTAGTCGACCGAGTCGTTCTACCGCCGCTTCCAGTGAGTCACCACTCGTATCAGACCGACGGCGGCGGGGCGTGCTCCCATCTTCTGCTCCAGCCCCGCAATGGTCACCGGCTCGTTGGAGGGTGCCACCCTCTCCCTCTACGACCCACACCTAAGGGCGAGCACCCTCTCTTTTTGCTGCACTGGTGCAGCAGGTGCCTTACTACCGCCAGCCGGACCCTAGGCGGCGCTGCCTCCAGCCTGCACCGCGGGCGAGCCATCGGGACCGAGGTGAGAGTGATGACACATAGGCAGCACCATGGGCGTCTCAGACAGACTCAGCGCCAGTGTCTCCGGGTCCACGACTGTATGCTAAGTCGCCTGCCCTGAGGCATACATGCTCTCCAGAAATTCGTTGATCTCGGCACGGTCCATGACTTTCGCAAAGGCCTCGCGGCTAGCTTTATTACCCAGCGGAGAATCTGAACAAAAGCAGCGAGTCAGTCTGACGATAACTAGGCTAAAACACATATCAGCGGAGAATACTTACCAAGAGCTCGTGTCAACTGTTGAACAACCAACAGTTCCTACCCAGTAAGTAGGCGGAGATCAAGCAAGTTGCGATTCTGCCAACAGCCACGTATTCTTTCCACGCGGCACTCTTCGTGACACGTCAGGCTGTACCGCAGACCCGCTACAAAAAAAAAAAAAAACAAAGCGGTCAATACAACAGTTATTAAAAAAAAAAAGTCAACTCTAGCCGGCAGTAGGCTAACAACCTCAGATAGGTTGGAACTCCAACTTAATCCTAAAGGTCGGTTCTCTATCATTCGACCCCTCTTAAAATTCCCACTCGGCAATGGCAACGCAGAAGGTACCCCGCCAGGGTGACATGGAATCCTTCAAGTGCTCGATTAGCTTGAAGGCGCCCTGGCGGCGACTCAGATTCACTTGCCCGCTGCATCCTTGGCGCTTCACATACACCAGCTCGTAGAAGTGTAGCACCTCCGCCACGGTTGGACCCTCGTAGCCAGACAAGCGCTATAGTGAGTTGAGCACCATCAGCAACCGCCACATATTAGGACAAATTTGCCCAAAAGCGAGGCCGAACTCACAAACCAAAATCTGAAGATTCGGAAATAGCGGGAAGGTCACTCCCTGGCCAAAGATCGCCTCATGCACGACGGGCTGCCTCGTTGGCAGGAACTACGCTCTCTCATCCTTTAGCGGCAATCGCAGCTTCACAGCACCCGGTAGGCGAAACACCCACTTCACACTGCGGCCACTGACATCTGTCCTCCAGATTCGTCAACCTCCGTACCGTCGTCAAGAACCCAGGCCGACTCAACTTCCTCCCCACCAATCTCTCTCACCCCATCAGCGGAGCCGCTAGCGGTGCTATTGCTCGCCAGCCTCTCCTCCCGCCTTTTATGAGCAGCGACATCCTCTCTTGCCCTAAAACTCTCAAGACGACAGGCACGACCCATGGCAACTTCCCAAGGTATGGTCTGTAGCGGCGCGATGTCTAGCGGATCTGATAGTGAGGTTCCTGCAGGGGTAGATGGACGCAACGAGTCAATAAACACCCTATCCGCCACGTTGACTGACATGTCAGACCTGGAATCCTCACTGCTCGAGATCTCTACGACGCTAGCCATCCCAAAACCCTAAAACCCAAACTAGTCTATTTGCACAAGATCTAAACTACCCCTATGTCAGTAGCATCGAAGAACATCAAGAACAATTGTGGTGACCCGGGAGGGGGGGCGCCAAGATAACGAGCCAATGAGAAACCGACATGTCACGAATAACATCCCGATAACTCACCAACCCAACATCGCAAGGCCTTTTGGGTTTAGATTGTTGGTTTACAAAACACTTTCTTGGACAAATCATTCTAGCAACCTAACAGCATATTTTCAAAAGCGGAATTTGAAATGGGCTATGGGTTTTGGGCTTACAATTGGAGCCCAATTTGGAAAACAAATCTCTAAGTAACTACAAGTGCGAGAGACGCGCCCCATGGTTACGGGCTTCTCGAAGTTTTGGTAAAAGAGTAGAAAATAAATAAAAAGTGAATAAACAAGCTACTTCAAAATCCGATAAAGGACCAAAACCTTGTTTTAAATAAAGTCAAAGAAGAAATACGCCAAGCCGGGTCATGTGCCTCCCCTGTACGCTTCCCGACCACATGCTTGAACCTGCACACTATTATAGGGGTGAGCTTTCGTCCTCGCACGCCCAGTAGGGGCCGACCCAACCATGCTAGGTTTGAAAATAATAATAATAATCGAAAATTATTTTACTACATAATATTGTGCACGTTTATCGAAAAATACTTTAATAAGAGGCAAACATTTATTTTCTTTCATAAAGCATATGCAATATGCTTCACACAATTTGGAGCTTCGAGATACTTACCTGCCAGCTAAACTAAAATAAATCGGTGACCAACCTGGTTCGTCATCATTCGAGAACTAGCCAACTACTCTGTAGTTCTTGTGACTACAAGTAGCGAAAGTGTTCGTTTCCTGGCTCTGAGTCTCCTTTGACTAGTTCACTTTCTGTATTTACCTTTCCTTGACAAACATAGGAGCACAGCCCCCTCCGAAGGTTCACAGTTATCGACACCATGGGATCCCTAGGAAATCTAAGAGTCTAGGTCCCATTCACTTTCAGGTCACAAATACAAACATACAATGGGTACAGTATCTCAACATGCAAGTCTAGCCTCAGTTTTCACAATAGGCAATTATCAGTTATAGAAACACATATATCACGAGGCATCGACTAATGAACAACCAAAAACGTACTTGCAGGTAACATATTATTATACTAGAGCATTCCCCATATAGAAAAGCCTCTAACAAGGAAGGGACGGCTCACCCTACCTGGAATTGGAGTGCTCGTCCACATTCGGGTTCATTCCCGACTTTCGATCCTTTATCCAAATCCAAGTGCACACGCTCGGGTCCTTTATAATAAAATTAAACCAATGAATAACTTGATGTCACAATAACCAATTAACCGAGCAACCAAAGCATTCATTTAATTCTCTTTAGGTCCATCAAATTATCCTTTAACATAAAATCTAGGGCTAAATACTAGTTAGTACCCTGTGGTTTAGGTCCAAAATCAATTCAATCCTTGGACTTCTAATTTCATCAAAAACACCCATGCACTTTCAATTTTGATATAATAGGTCCAATTCGATAATATTCTGTTATGGGTTCAAGTTATAGTTGAATTATTTATTGAAAAACTATTTATTTTTATTAGTATGACTCACTCCTAAATTGACTATGCAAACCACCTCGACACCACATCATAAAACATAGGTCATATATGAGCCACATTAACAAGTTAAATAACTCAATTGTTGGAAAACTAACAAATTGGACCTATTATATCAAAATTGAAAGTGCAGAGGTGTTTTTGTTGAAATTAGAAGTTCAGGGACTGAATTGATTTTGGACCTAAATCACAGGGTAGTAATTTGTATTTAGCCCTAAAATCTACTATCCATTCCCAAATGATCCAAATGATATAGCATTTAAATCATTTAGGATATGGTGATTATACTTAGCACTTTGACCTAGATTTGTTTAGCATTTCTACTATAAGAAAACAAACAACAATCACAATTCCCAAAAAATCCACTTAACGTTGTAAGCTTATTCAGGAGATGGTGATCACACTTCTTTCCATGTTAAAATTTTGGTCAACCGGTTTGACCTCTTTTTATTTAGCTTTTAAACCTTAAGCAATAATAATTACTATTCCCAAATGATTTCGCCTTTCAAACTCCTCTCGGGATATAGTGATTATACTCATTTCCTTAATTCCAAGTCAACCAGTTTGACCCGTTTTACTTAATCATTAAACACTAGAAAATAAATAGTAATTACCATTCCTGAATTATCACATTCTCACGATAACTTCGGGAGATGGCGACACTAGAATACTCCGATTTTTAACATTATTTCACGAACGTTAATCCAATATCTTAATTTAACTCGATCAAATAAAATCCACCATTTTCATTACCCATCTCTACAATTTCAATCGTGAGTCACAATACCAAAACTTAATTGAGTCACAAATCAGCTACTAATAATTTCACACGTTAACCACACTCATACATTGATCAAACAACAGATTACAACCACCATAGTTTCACCAATAGCAGATTCAAAACGCAGACCCTTACCATTTCTTCTTTTCCAAACTGTGACTCGATTCAACATAGCAGACAACGGCGTGAACCACACTCTGCGCTGGCGATGCGTGCTGACTCGACGACCTAACGGGCTGGGACGCCTTGACCCAGTCAATGGCGCCCTTTTGTTTCAGCAGCTCCACGTTGGCAATAGCACCGGCCTTTGCCGCCTCAGTCAACGCTTTCTTATACTCCGCCGACTGCTTAAATGCCTCCACAGCGGCAGCCGCCGCATGATCCCCCTCCGCTCCCAGACAAGCAACCTCAATCTCCAGCCTCTTTATCTTAGCAGACTTAGCGGCAGAATCCCGCTGAAGGATCTCAACTCTCTTCACCTTTGCCGCCACTTGATCCTTCAGCAGGGCTATGTCCTGCTCTAGCTTGGAGGAGCGGTCATTCCGCTCCACGTCCCACACAATGGCGACAGACAGCTTCCCACGAGCATCAGCGGCATCATATTCTGCCTTGGTCAGATGCCGCTACGCATCTGCCAACCTGTCCTTGGCCTCCGACAGCTCCCTCTAGAGACCCTTGATCTCCTCCCTGAGCTGCCGCTCCACCTGGGGTTGCTTTGAGGCTGCCAATAACATCTCATGTAGCCCAACGGACAAGTGCCTGAAGGCCGACCTGTAGGGCGACTGATCAATAGCGGTTGAGCGTACGATTCCCTCCAGCCCGCTGAAACCTAATCGCTCGCAGAGGTGGAAGATAAACTCCCGCTCAGGCTCTATCAGGAACTCGGTAAATGAGCCAAGGGCTGCTTGTTTGCACCTCCGGCCCAGAGGTCACAGTTGCCTTCGAGGGGGCCTGCCTTACCTTCTTCCATTGGCGGACCACAATAGTCTCCATATCGGTCGCATCATCCTCCTAGACCAGGTCGTTTTGTCTTCATTTCCCTTGCAGTACCACCCGTGTCACACCGACGGCAGCGGGGAGAGCTCCCATCTGCTCCTCCAGCCCCGCAATGGTCACTGGCTCCTTTGAGGGTGCCACCCTCTCCTTCTGCGACCCACACCTAGTGGCAGGCACCCGCTCTTTCTGCGACACTGGCGCAGCAGGTGCCTTATTTCCTCCAACTGAACCCTGGGCTGCGCCCGCTACCGCCTGCACCACGAGCGAGCCGTCGGGGTCGAGGTGTAAGTGATAAGGCATCGGCAACACCACGGGAACCTCAGATTGGCTCAGAGCCAATGTCTGAGGGTCGATGACGATCTGTTGGGCCTCTAGCCCAGCGACGTACATACTCTCCAGAAAGTTGTTTATCTCCGTACGATCCATGGAGTCAGCCTGACAATAACCAGACTAAAACACATATCAGCGGAAGATACTTACCAAGGGCTCGTGTCAACTGTTGATCGACCCGCAGCTCCCACCCAGTAAGTAAGCGAAGATCTAGCAAGTTGCGGTTCTGCAAGCAGCCGCGGATTCTTGCCACGTGACACTCTTCTTCGCACATTAGGTTATAGCGCAGGCCCGCTACAAAAAAAAAATGAAGTGGTCATTACAACAGAGTTATTACGCAACAAAAATCAACTCTAGACGGCGGCAGACTGACAACCTCGGATAGGTTGGAATTCTAACTTAATCCTGAAGGTCGACTCTCCATCATTAGACCCCGCCTGATATTCCCATCCGGGGGTGGCAACACAGAAGGTCCCCCGCCAAGGTGATATGGAATCCTTCAAATTCTCGATTAGCGTGGGCGCCCCCTGGCTGCGACTCAGATTCACTTGTCCGCTACATCCTTAGTGCTTCATGTACACCAACTTGTAGAAGTGCAGCACCTCCGCCACAGTTGGACCCTCGCAACCGGACAAGCGCCATAGCGAGTTGAGCGCCATCAACAACCGCCACATGTTAGGGCAAATTTTCCCAAATGCGAGGCTAAACTCACAAACCAGGATTTAGAGGTTTGGCAATAGTGAGAATGTCACGCCTTGGCGGAAGATCGCCTCGTGCACGGCAGCATTCCTCACTGGTAAGAATGACGCTATCTCGTCTTTTAGAGGTGGTCGCAGCTTCACCACACCTGGCAGGCGGAACACCCGCTTCACACGGTTGACGGCAGCCACCGTCATCGGCCCTCCCGCCTCGTCGATTGCTGTGCCGTCACTAAGAACCCAAGCAGACTCAACCTCTTCCCCACCAGTTTCCCTCATCCCACTAGCGGAGCCGCTAGCAGAACTGTTGCTCGCCAGCCTCTTCTCCCGCCTATCAAGCGCGGCAACATCCTCTCTCACCCTAAAACTCTCAAGACGACTAATCTGACCCATGGCAACTTCCCAAGGTATAGTCTGTAGCGGTGCGATGTCTATCGGTTTAGACAGTGTGGTTCCTGTAGGGGCAGACGGATGCAACAAGTCAATAAAAATCCTATCTGCCACGTTGAGCGACTCGTCAGACCCAGAATCCTCACCGCTCGAGATCTCTATGACGCTAGCCATCCCAAAACCCTAAAACCCAAACCAGTCAGTTCACACAAGATCTAGGTTATCCCTTTATCAGTTGCATCGAAGAACATCAAGAATAATTGCCCAGAAAACGCCAAAACAAGAACAAAACACGGGTGTACACCCAACCTAGATTTGACCATCCAGCAAATACCTAAACCCCATCTCTGTCAAACACAAAAACCCATCCCCACAACTCGTTCAACACCCTCATAGCAAGTCGGAGAAGGACAGAGCACCCCAAATCGAAAACCCAAAAAACTTACAGAACCAAACACAAATCTAATGGAACAGGGATGAGATTCAAGATACCAACCTTAAAGATGAAAGCTTTGGTGAGATCAAATGCGTCTGTCTTTACTTCAGATGACCTTCGTGCTTCAAAGATTGACAACTTCATGGCATCGTGGCAATCTTCTTCTCGAAACACAAGGCGTAGCTTGAAGACGACGATACTAGGTAAAAAGTACAAAGTGTCAAACCTTCAGGTTTCCCTCTCTTTTATGTCAACATCAAATTAATCTAGGCCGCCCACTGAAAAAAGACATCGCACCACAACCGTACACATGCCCCACAAACTCACTTACTCTCCGGATTAACCGAGGTGACGCCTCGGTTACAAAATCAATAATTACTCGCATTAATGACGAGGTGACCGGCGTGCTGAAGAGACGTTATCGCACATGCTAATCCAATACATGTACGCCACGTGTCAGCCACCATCACACGAAGCGTCTGTCCATGGTAACAGTCGAAAAGGAAAATCGTCAGTCATCGGAAGACTCGGCGAGATAATCTCTGTTAAGCGCAACTCCGCTAGCGAAACTTCTCCCTTTCCATCTTGCAAGCAAGATAGTCTCCGCCAAGCGCAACTTCGCTAGCGAAACTTCTCCCTTTCCATCTTGCAAGCGAGATAGTCTCCGCCAAGCGCAACGCCGCTAGCGGAACTTCTCCCTTTCCATCTTGCAAGCGAGATAGTCTCGGCCAAGCGCAACGCCTCTAGTGGAACTTCTCCCTTTCCATTTTGCAAGCGAGATAGTCTCCGCTAAGCGCAGCGCCGCTAGCGGAACTTCTCCCTTTCCATCTTGCAAGAGAGATAATCTCCGCCAAGTGCAACACCGCTAGCGGAACATCTCCCTTTCCATCTAACAATTGAGATAGTCTCCGCTGGGCGCAACTTCGCAAGCGGAACTTCTCCCATTCCATCTTGCAGGCGAGACAGTTTCCGCTAAGCACAACTCCGCTAGCGGAACTTCTCCCTATACCTCGCAAAGGAGCCCAACACCGCTAACCGTTACGCCATGCACTGGTCAAGCTGACAGGCATGTTCTAGCGACAATGCCAATCACTTGATATCAGAGGAGGGACTTCCGCCAACGGCGATTCTCAAGGCAACGCTCACTTTGACAACGACCACCACGCGGCGTTACAGTCAAAACATAATCCTTTGTGACAAGTAGGGGGACACGTCAACACAGTCTTCGACGGCCCTGATTAGGCATGTTGACCCCCGCCACTTGTGTATCAAAGATTGGGTTCGCTATGATAGGAGCATTTTTATGCGACGTTTTAATAATTATTTCATCTTATTTTACTTAGTTATTTCCTTAAATAAATAAATTTTAATTAAGTTTTTATTTTCTAGGTACATTGGAATAAATGGAGCTGAAATGAGCTAAAATGAAGAAATGGAGTTTTCCTGGTCAAACTAGGAATCCCAGTCAACACAGGAATCCTGATGAGGCTAGGAAACCTGAAGGCATTAAGAGACCACATGATGACATGGGAGATATTTTGGGAGATTAAATCTGATTTTAGCATGGGAAATCAAGGAGATTACGTTGAGAATATCAAGGGAGAATTTCAAGGAAGAAAATGTTCAGAACAAGTCCAGATTCGTTCCTTAATTCCCTAAAAATATGTTGGCTGAAATTAGAGAACAAAATCTGCAATTTTAATGTGAAAATCAAGAGAAAATCAAGGGGAGGATGTTAAGGATAAAGCCATGGAGAAATTCAAGGGATTGCAACAAGCATAAAGGTTGAAAACAGGTCCAGATACATTCCTTGATTTCCACATTCATTCTTGGCCAAAATTGAGGAGACAAATCAGAAAATTACCATGAAATTAATTCAAAAATAATCTCCCTAAATCAAGGTGTTAAATTGGAGGTTTCTCATTGGTTGGATGACACAACAGAGCTGACGTGGCGCTACGTGATTGGTCGAAACTGTGTGGTGCAACCAGGAAATTCTTTGGAAATTAAATTCATGAAGCCTTGCCTTCCCCTATATAAACCCCCCTATGCTACACCAAACAACACACCTCTCCATTAGGAAATAAACATTAGAAAAATTCTCTCCATTCTCTAGTCTTCAGAAGCTCTGCGTCTCAACCAAGGAGGAGAAGAAGTCATGCAATACATCAAGATCCTAACCACCATCCACCCTTGTGTCATCCCTAGTAGATTGCTTGCTTTCAAGGATCTTCAAGTTCTTCGTCTCAAGGCTTGTCATTCATCTTTCATGGTGTATTTCAAACTTTCTTTTCTTTTCCTTTGTTTGATTCATAGAGTTATGAATTCTAGTTAACATGACGTTAAGGGCAAAGTTTAAAGCCTATTTATATGTTTTGAAATAAAGTTGTGATTTCTATATGTTGATTTATATGTTGCTTATGTGAGATTGCTTGATTGATTTTGGATTATAGAAAACTTTTATATGTATGTGTTCTTTGGTGTCCAACTTAGGATATATGCATGTAATTGGAGCTAAATTTAAGTAGAAAAGGCTTTGGACAAAAGTCAAAATCAATTAAGGAGGATTGCAAATAGGTGAACTTATTCATAACTAGCTTGTGCACTTTGGTTGATATCCTTTCTTTGTTCTTAATGAGTTGAATGTGTTCTTGATTAGCTAGCTTTCTAGACTATGATTGCATATTCAATAGGACTGATTTAGGTGCTTTCACTTAGATTAATTATTCAAGGAAAGTAAAAAATGGGAAATTGTTTGCTTTCTAACGTTTCACATGGTCAACTTCTTTCTCATGACATAGAAAATCAACTATAGGAATTGTGATTGGATTTCATTCATATGGATGTGGTTTTGACCTTTGTTCCTTTCGTTCCACCCGTGTATATATGTTTTTACATTTTATTTATTTTATTTATTTATTTTTTAATTTATAATTCTCAAACCCCCTAATTGTGTTTACTTGTATATATTTCTTTCTTTGTTTTATTTTTGTAAATAATACTTTTTACTTTTATTAATTTGTTTTTACAATGACAGGTGTACCCTCAATCCCCGGAATAGAACGATCCCTACTTGCTTATACTACTAATGATATTTATAGTGTTAAATTATACGCTTACTTTGAGCGTATCACGCTACCCAACACCCTCTGCTCAGCGCAGCTCCCCTCAAGAAACACTACACCGCCCAAACGGAGGTCTATCTTAGCCAGGGAGTGGGGGACTCCCTCGGGGGGCCTAGCAGGGGCCCACCCGAAAGGGTATAAAGTGTTTGTTCAATAAGTCCATGGTTAACAACGTACTGAGGCTAATTATGCCTTTGCAAGACTGACGGAAGCAACGCTTCGAACCGCTAGGCAACTCCCCAACCAAGATTGCCCTCCTTAACTGGGGACTTGGGGGACTTGTAGTTACATGGCATTTGCGAGCATAATTAGCTATAATGAGTCACGCTCATGCTACCGCCAACGGTGCAGACTTCCGTCAAATGAGTGACCTATGGGAGCACAGCCAAGCAGGCTATCGCCTGATCCCCTCTTGCCCTTAGATCGCCGTTGAGGAGCCACCACGCGCCTCGCCAAGACAGCATTAGAAGCTCCAGAAGCTGGGGACTGAAGCATATCAGTCCCACATCAAAAACATAAAGAAGATCAGCTCCTTCTTCACCTATAAATGGTTCTCTCTTCTCTCCACATTAATTACGCATTTAATACTTACCTACTGTTACTTTGTCAACATAAATACATTGGCTAACTTAGGCATCGGAGAAGAGAAGACCGCCCAATACGGTCCCCCTCTGACGCCCTCTGTATTTTACTTGACAGGTAGCAGAAGCTATAAGAATAGCACAAGTATCGGTCCGCCCATCGGACCAGCGTTAACTAAGATTTGGCTACCACTAAGTCTCAAGCATTAACATCTTGGTGTTGTCACTTTTGATGTAGCCTTGCTTTATTTGTTCAAAACAAAAAGCATTATCCTAAATGCTCGTAGGCTCATCCGTGGTAGACTTCAAACCACAATTGTTCGAACATGCGTAATTATGGATCCAATCCATAAACATTCACGAATCACTTCGTGAAGAGCAATAATCTCTGTATTGTTTGAAGATATAGCGACTAGGGTCTATTCTGTAGACCTCCAAGATATCACGGTCTTTACCTATGGTGAACACTTAACCAGTTTGGGAATGACCTATGTATGAGTCAGAGAGATACCCAATATCAGCAAAACCTTCCAAAACACATGCCGTTTTGGGATGGGGATAGTGGATGCAGACCACTGTTGGCAGCGTTCCTGGTGTGTGATTGGTCCGAATTCATCATCTCTCTGTAGGGATAGAACAAGCCCATATCAATCATACATCTCAAGTACTGAAAGATATCTTTTTCCACTAATCCAATGGCGTCGCGTTGGTGCACAGCTATACCTATCTAACAAGTTCACAACACATGAGATGTCCGGTCTTGTGCATTTGGGTAAGTACAATAATGCGCCTACTGTACTCATATAGAACATTTCTGCCTCTAGCACATCTTCGCCATCATCCTTCAAACGAAGAGGTTCATTTTCAGGATCAAGACTACGAACAATCATGGGGGTGCTTGAAGGCTTGACCTTGTCAAAATGCCTAAGCATCTATCAACATGATGCTCAAGTTCCAAACTAAGATATAATCGTGTTCTCCCAAAATTCTTCATCTCAAACTCAAATTTCAAGTGTTCAGCGGTTTCCCTTAACTCTTTAAGGGCTTCCAATGAATATCCTGTCCAACATGAACCACGATAGAATCCGAAACTTGTTATGGAAACGAGCGAGCATATCCCTTCCCAATCAAGTAGTCACTTTAGTGAGCATTTCAACTTCTTTGTAAACACGCTCAGTGGTCTAGAGTCACTTGACTTGGGTAAATGAAGTTCACCATGAACCTTCATGTATATTCCGTATCTAGATCCATATAGAGATACTTAGTGATCACATATGTAAGTTGCAAATAATCGCTCTAGTCCCAGGTTCGCGAAGTCACGAGGTTGCGGGGTCGCAGAGTCTCGGATTCACGAGGTCACGGGGTAGAAGAGTCACTGATTTGCGAGGTCGCGGGGTAATGGAGTTGCGAGGGCTCGACAGATCTCAGCAAGGGCTTGTGCGGGGCTGCTGCAGGACCGCTGTGAGGATGCTGCAGGGCTACTGCGGGGCAGCTGTGGGGATGCTGCGGGACCACTCGGGGCTGTTGAAGGGAAGGCGAGCGTTCGCAGGGAAAAGAGAGTGTTCGCAGGGACAAAAGGCAAGCAGGGCTTGTGGGCGCTGCGGGGGCAGCGAGGCTAACGTGGTAGGGTTAGCGTTTAGTTGTGATGCGGGGGTTGCGGGAGAAGTAGTAGCACTGGCATCCACTGAAGAATATTTCAGCTTTTAGGGTTTTGATTTTTAAGGCTAGGGTTAGGGCTCGTGCTGATAATGTATTTTAGAGAAACGGGAATTGAGAGAAAATCGCTGTGTATTCTCCTTGATAATAGGGGCCTCTTTATATAGAGGATTACAATGCATAGAATCCGAATTATACAAGGAAATGTGATTCATACATTGAATAGGAATATTTAGATTCTTCTAATTAAACCCTATTATTACTACGTCAAGTAATCTAGAGTTTGGACCAGACACACAAATAGGGATTTACTTGAACAAAATGTAGATTAAGTTATTTATTATTTGAAACTAGAGAATATAGGCCAAGCCTGAAAAAGCCCACAAGGCCCTGTTTATATGCATGGGCTTGGATCTTAAAATTTATAATAAAGCATGGCCTGGCCCGGCCCAAGCCCGCTACCTACCCGTTAACGATCCCTAAGATCTTTATCTTGTAATCATCAAAATTCTAAGATTTAGTTTTCTTGTTTAGCCCTTTCTCTTTAGCGTTTTAGTTGGATCAACTGGGAAGGGTGTTGTCCGATAGTTTTGTTTTGTAAATTTTTTATGTCATAAAATAAATAAATAAATAAAAACTAATTACTGTAGTTGGTCTATTTTGTTTACCCAGGGACCAAATCGCCATTTCATAGCAGACCCTAGCGTGTGCTAAAAACTCTTCGCAGCATCTCATTCCAAACATTCATCCTCATCCTAGCCGTTTCTCTCTCGGTGGCAACAAGATGCAGATCTTCGTGAAAACCCTAACGGGGAAGACGATCACCCTGGAGGTGGAGTCGTCGGACACGATCGACAACGTGAAGGCCAAGATTCAAGACAAGGAGGGCATCCCGCCGGACCAGCAGAGGCTCATCTTCGCCGGAAAGCAGCTCGAGGACGGCCGAACCCTAGCCGACTACAACATCCAGAAGGAGTCCACTCTCCACCTGGTGCTTCGTCTCCGCGGCGGAGCCAAGAAGCGTAAGAAGAAGACCTACACCAAGCCCAAGAAGATCAAGCACAAGCACAAGAAGGTCAAGCTCGCCGTCCTCCAGTTCTACAAGGTCGACGACTCCGGCAAGGTGCAGAAGCTCAGGAAGGAGTGCCCCAATGCCGAGTGCGGCGCCGGGACCTTCATGGCCAACCATTTTGACAGGCACTACTGTGGTAAGTGTGGTCTCACCTATGTTTACCAGAAGGCCGGTGGCGACTGAGTTTCTTCTTTTACTAGCATCAATGTTCTTGGGGATTTGAACAGATGGTTAAATGTCAAGGTTTAGAACTTGTAATCCTCTTTGTTGAGGCTTATACTGAGAATTTTGAATCTGGAGTTTAATGGTTAATTTTTGATGAATTTAATTACCTGCCTTACAATATTGAATTGGTGAAATTCAGTGATTGCTGTTAGATTGTCAATTTAGATTACCTGCCTTACAATATTTAATTACAGCCTACTTACTTAATCAACACTTTTGAGACTGTTTGAATAAATATGAACATTGTGATACATATCTATCATCACTCTGGTTATTTTCATAGCAGTACTGTGCCTGCCCTCCTCTTGTTACAGTAAGATTTACCAAGAATTGTATTAGGATTACATACTTCTGATGGATCCAGAGCTAAGTACTACATTCTTTTATGAGAGCACCTCAAGATAGTACTCTGTTCTTTCAATATGGCTCCAATCCTTTGAGCAATTACCAACATGATAAGCAAATAGACAATTGCGACTACATAAATATTTGCTCATTCTTTGGCTGATTTGAGAAATTGTAGCGCAACACAAAGGGAAGCATAGGTACATCTCCGGAAAGAAAGGTGCAAGGATTGGTGTAGCATGTGTTGTATCACATTACTAACATTCTTGATGGTTTATCTTTGTAGAAATACAACCGTACTCATGCACACCTTATGCAAAGGTTGAGGGAAGCACATGAGGCTGAGAACAACTTAACAAATTTGAAACTACCTAACTACATGAGTTTTGTTTTTCTCTTGAACCATAACTGCCTTTGCTTTCCTTTCTGCCCTCAATGTAATAGCGTGCTCTAAATGCAGCCAGATGAGCGTAATAGGCAGGAGACACTGCAGTTCAAGTATCAAGCATTAGTGGAACAATCAGCAGAAGCATGACTTGTATGAAACTAAAAGCACAAGCATAGGAAATTAACAGGGCGAAGGAAACAGAACACATTCACATTAGCTGAGAAGAATCAGAAGATCATTCAGTAGTAATACTCCACCTAAAGGGGGAAGGAAATTACATGTAAAGCAGTAAAGAACAATTGTCATCAATTAGGTCCTAAATATTTATCCTTTATCCAATCTCTTTCAAACTATTTGCATGGCGTCCACCTGTTTGCTACAGCACACATGAAAGAATTTTACTATCCTCCTTTTTCATTAACAAAATCTGTGAAGATGCAATATATATGGAGCTAATATATGTAAGTCGACATGTCTATACATGGGCCAAGAACCTTGCAGGCTAGGTCTATTCTCTCGTCAGATACTATGTATATACTCATTCCTGCATTCATACATTCGCAAAAGCAATAGAGAAAACAACTCTGCTAGAATCACAAACAAGTACTAAAACAATACACACCAGATCACCTCCATCAGATGCAACCTCATGTCACAAGGTTGAATTATTTCCAATGCGTGCCATTACAAATTTTGAATAATTGTTCAATACATCAGCAGCAGATTGCTTTTTTTCTTCAATTATCTAAATTTGAAAAGAAAAAAAAAACAACCAAGAAGGAAGTTAAGTCCTGTTAATTAAGAACTATGCTCATCAGACTTCAACAGCAATAACTAGTTTCTTAAACGAATAAATGTAAGTGGCAGAACTAAGTTTAGGCACCACACCAGAATCCAAAGCAGTTTGAAGCATATGAAGTATGAACTTTATCATGTTCCCAATGTTTACAATCACCTAATATAATATATACACTGACAAAAGCAATAAGAGTGGTGAAATGCGTAATTAGAATATACATGTTCCTGAACCATGGTTCTTACGAGATAAGCTATGGTACTGTGATGTTTATCATACACTCATTTTACATCTATGTGAACAAATATTACAATTATTTGAATCAAAATTAGAATAAAGTTACCATATTCATTTACACTAATTACATATAATTAAACAAAAATTACAACATTGACAACAAATTTGTTCAAAAACTTGTAACAAGGTCGTAAATGGTGTAATTACCATTATTAGAACTAAGATTACACAAAATATGACTCAACATTACCACTTTGAAAACAAATTTGTTGACACACTTATAAATGTGTGTATGAGATACGGATATGTATTATAGAATTTTCCGGTTCTTACTGTCACCAAATGTTTATAATCACATAAATCCCCTTGCTTTGTAACTAAAACCGCAAATGGAGTGTAAGCACTCCCCATTCAAACAATCTAAAACATAGAAATATGCAATATTTCCCCATTCTGCGGCATAGTAGATTCCCAAACAATTGAATCATGCAAAGTGTTTCTCCTTCCCCATTAGCTAAAGATACTCGGCCTGAGATGGTGATGATATATAGAGAACCTGAGATATCAATTGCAACAGATACTCACCCCAAAGTCCTCAATTAATAACAACAGATATCAATTGCAGCATTACACAGCCATATCAATTTTAGTAAAATTGCAGGGCACTTTTAGAATCATTGTACAAATTACTAACAAAGCAAAAACCATGCGTTCATGAAATACTTACCCTGAGCTAACTCGAAACAGACATCAAGTCCCCGCAGATATCAATTCCAAATGGCTCTAGCAATTGAGATTAGGGAGACCCTGGGTTAATGAAATATTGACAATACATGAGAAGAAAGAAATCATCCAAAAGTTGCAAAATACTTATAGAATTGAAGAAGAATGATCCATCTTGCTTTTAATGTGACGATATGGGTGAGAGAGTGAAGGATGTGGGCGAAGAAGGCGGTGAAAGAAGAAACAAGAACCATAAGGACAATTTCGCCAGTCTTCAACCTTGATTGAGACCTGCAAGTCAACTCAAATGTGATATTGCAGATGCACCCAAGTCCACCTGAAAAACTAATGACCAGTCTCACTTACTGCAATACAGAATTGATGGTAGTCATAGCTGCAATTTAAGGAGCAGAAAATTTGTAGGAGAGAAGCTTTTTGGAGAAAGGGTGTAGCGTTGAAACCTAAACTCCATTAGTGGTTTAATGTATAAAAATAGAGGTTGTAAAATTTACCAGGAGTTTCCTCTTCCCTATTGCTCTCTTTCTATCCCTCTCTAGTCTTGTTTCTTAATGAGAGTTTGAAGAAACTGTTTTCCATTCTGTTGAAAGTGTCTGAAACTATTTCCAGTCATATCTTTATATCTCGATCCTAAAGACCCAGATTCTTTCCTCATTCTGCTGGGAGTGTAAGAAACTCTTTGCTGTCATGTCTTATATAATTATGGACAAAATACTGTTTGCTCCCTATACTTATAGGGTTTCGACGTTTCAGTCCCTGACGTTTCAATTTCACCTAGAAACTCCCTAAATTCTCTAATTTCACACAATAGGTCCCTGCCGTCAATTTTCCGTCAAAAACTCAGTTATCTTGCTGACGTGGCATTCATTTCACACTAAAATGACTATTATACCCTCACTTACTATTTTTTATTATTATTTTTTTTCTCTTTATATATATATATATATATATATATATATATTACCTCTTTCTCCTTCTTTTCTTCTTCCACCACCATTTCTCTGTTAGAACTACACTAGTCTAATGCTGTAAATCTATCTCAGTAAGAGCACATGCAAACAATGTTATATACGTAAACTTTATTTAGGATTGCAATAGTAAACGCATAGTATATTAGGATTGCAGAAACATATCTATCCTAATATATAGATGAACTATTTAGGAGTGGTATACTAGTCGCATCCTAATATAGGACTGATACTTCATATCTCTCCTGATATCTGCAATGTATATAAACTATACAGTATGTAAAGGAGTCTTACACGATGCACTTGAACCATTCATCTTAGTCTTCTCCTGATTCCACCTCCAGTATTCTCTTAGTATGATGGGGACTAATTATGAGAACAGATTGTGTATCAGAAGGGACCAAAACGTTATATATAGCAATGTAATAACAGTTTCTTCCATCAAGAAACTGCCATCACCCTTTAACTACTATTTCAAATATATAACTTCTTGCAACTGTCCTAATTTGATTTCAAATCAATCCAAACAGATTAGGATAAGTACTTAAACTTATTTTAAATACAAACTCTAACAAATACGTTTACTTAAGTGTATATGCTGTACATACAAGGTTTCTATGTAATGTCTTGTTCATCAGGTTTTCTAACAATCTCCCACTGAACTTGACATTGCTTAGAAATTGATATGTGCATATACATGTATCAGTTAGCTAAATTGTGCACATTCAGTTTGTATTCCCTGTCTGTTCCAAATTCTGTCAATCATGTTTGCTGTAAAGAATCATAGAACAACACAATGAATCAGAGAAAACATTAGCGTTCCATGATCACATTGCAGCAACCAAAATCACATGAATCATCCTTATTACAGCTGCACTGTAATCAAGCTTAAATTATCATATCATATATGATATAAGCATGCATAATGTCCTACCAAAATTTCTAATCATATAGAACTGAAGCAAATTATATTTCACTAGCCTAATATCATGAATTTGCATATTTGCTGTTTATAAACAACAATCTGAAATTGTACAACTTAATCATGCAAATACACAATGAAGTGAAAACTCAAGAATGTAATAATACTTAACTGATCATTGTCTGAAAATCCATAAATTATAATACACAACAATGAGTGAGATACCATCAGACTTCATCAGGATTGAAACTGTCCAACACTCCCATATTTTTGGTGTGTCTAATAAAATCAGAAACTGCCAAGGCTTTTGTCAAAGGATCAGCCAATTGATCTTTAGTTCCAATCTTCACTACATCTATCTCCTCATCTCTGACACTTTCTCTCACTGCAAAGTATTTCACATCAATGTTCTTAGAACCTGAAGACCTTTTATTATTCTTTGAAAAGAATACTGCAGATGCATTATCACAGTAGATTGTTATAGGCCTTGACACAGATTCTACAATCTTTAAGTGAGCAATGAAATTCTTCAACCATAGTGCATGCCCAGTAGCTTCAAAGATGGGCTATATATTCAGCCTGAAAGGTTGAAGTTGCTGTCAGAGTTTGTTTAGCTGTTTTCCATGAAATTGCTCCTCCAGCCATAACAAATATATAACCTGATGTCGATTTCAAGTCATCTGGATCTGACTTGTACGATGCATCAGTATAAGCTTCCACTTCAAGTTCTTGATCTTCAATTCTTCTGTAAACCAACATGTGACTTTTGGTTTTCTTCAAATACCTCAATACTTTCTTACCAGCCACCCAATGTGCATGACCTACACTTGACTGATACCTTGATAACATATTCACAGCAAAAGATATATCTGGCCTTGTACACACTTGAGCATACATCAAACTCCTAACCAATCTAGCATATGGCATGTTCTGCATATTCTTCCTCTCTAATGAATTCTTAGGACATTGACCTTTATGCAACTTGTCTCCTTTTGACATTTGTGACTCCCCTAAATTACAATTCTGCATCCCAAATCTCTGAAGTATTTTATCAACATAATTCTTTTGAGACAAGCCTAAAGCATACTGCTATCCTTGTTATCTCAATCCCAAGCACATAATGAGCCTCTCCCATATCCTTCATATCAAACTGATTTAAAAGAAAACCCTTTGTTTCTTTTAATAGGCAAACACTACTACCAGCAAGCAAAATATCATCAACATACAAAATCAACAATATAAAGTCACTCCCACTGGTCTTCAAGTAAATGCACTCATCTAGGTTATTTTCCAGAAAACCAAATTGAGTGATTACTTTGTCAAACTTCAAGTACCATTGTCTTTAAGCCTGTTTAAGACCATATATTGACTTTCTAAGTTTGCATACCTTGCTGTCATCTTCTACAAAACCCTCAGGTTGCAGCATGTATATTTCTTCATATAGATCACCATTCAAAAATGCAGTCTTCACATCCATCTGATGTAGTTCCAGATCATAATGTGCTACAAGAGCCATGATGACTCTAAATGCATCTTTTGTTGAGACCGGAGAGCAGCATGTATATTTCTTCATATAGATCACCATTCAAAAATGCAGTAGTTTCACATCATCGATGTTTCCAGATCATAATGTGCTACAAGAGCCATGATGACTCTAAATGCATCTTTTGTTGAGACCGGAGAGAAAGTCTCATTGTAGTCTATGCCTTCCTTTTGATTATACCCTTTTGAAACTAGTCTGGCCTTATACCTTTCAATATTCCCATCTGCATTTCTTTTAGTTTTAAAAACCCACTTACAACCAATGGGCTTAAAATCATGAGGCTTGTCCACTAAGATCCACACTCCATTCTGTGACATGCTTTGCAACTCATCTTCCATTGCTGATTTCCAGTTCTCACTATTTGAGGATTGCATGGCCTCCTCAACTGAAATCGGATCACCTTCATCTCCAAATCAGTTTCCTCATAGTCAAATATAATTTGTATACATCTGGTATGGCTGGATTTCTTTTCTCTTGCAGATCTTCTCAAGGTTACAAGTTGTGATGCTTCTGCAATTTCTGTGGTCTGCATTACTACTGTATTTGCTGCAGCTTGCTCATTATGTTGTGTTGGCATTGTATCATCTGCAATTGGCTCACTTTGTTCACCTATGATAGTGTTGACATGATCCACAACATCTGCACTTGCTTGTTGTGTTACATTTTCACCCTCTGCACTTGCTGGAACAAGATTCAACGCACTGAATTGTCTAGGACTGAAGTATTACTACAGTCCTGATCTAAGACTGTTGTATTGCTGTGATCCTGATCTAGGATTGATGTATTGCTGCAGTTCTGATCTAGGATGCGAATGTTACTGCAATCCTGATAGACAAACCATTTCTCCATGTCGTCTTCTGCCTGTGATGAACTTTTATCCATTTCTAAATCATTCCTTGCACTGTTATCAAACACCTCATCATAAAATGCAGCTCTGTGAGATTCCATTATTCTTGTTCCCTTTCCAGGACAATAGAACTTGTATTCTTTAGACTTCTCAGAATAGCCAATGAAAAATGCACTGACTGATTGAGAATCCAACTTTCCATCTGCATTGCTGTGAATTCTAGCCTCTGCTTTACATCCCCACACATGAAAATGATTCAGACTGGGTTTATATCCACACCACAACTCAAATGGAATTTTGTGAACTGCTTTGGTTGGAACTCTGTTACAAATATAATTTGCAATCTTTAAGGCTTCTCCCCACAGAAAATTTTGGAAGTCCAGACTTGAGTATCATGCATCTAACCATGCTCATGAGAGTTCTATTTCTTCTTTCTGAAACTCCATTTTGTTGAGGATTATATGGAGTTGTATACTGAGCAACTATCCCACATTCTTGCAAAAATAGAGCAAACGGGCCTTTATGTTGCCCTTGTTCTGTATACCTTCCAAAATACTCACCACCTCTGTCAGACCTGACAACTTTGATAACCCTGCCTGTTTGTTTCTCAACCTCAGTTTTATAAATCTTGAAGGTTTCCAAAGCTTGTGATTTTTCAGAAATAAGGTAAACATAACAAAACCTAGAAAAATCATCTATGAAAGTTATAAAATAACAATTTCCATAGATTGTGTTAACAGGAAAAGGACCATAGACATCAGTATGGACTAAATCAAGCAAATTTTCACTCCTTTTTGAACCAAAACTCCTAGAGTTAGTCAATTTACCCTTTAGACAATCTACACAGGTTCCAAAATCTTCAAAACTCAAGGCTGGTAAGATCCCTTGTTTAACAAGTTCTCTTAACCTTTCTTTAGAAATGTGGCCAAGTCTTTTATGCCACAAAAAGGATGAAGAATCACTGAATTTTCTTTTGGAACCAGATGCTTTATCTAAGAAGAAAATATTCTTGCTGTCATTTTTACCAGAGAACACAGTTTCACAATTGACAAGCCAATACCCATTTAAAATATTTGCTTCACCAAAACACACAGAGTCATAATAAAGCAACATTAATTTATTATCACTAGAGAAACTATAACCATTGTTAGCAACAAATTGAGAACCTGATATGAGGTTTCTCTTTATACTAGGAATACAATACACATTATTTAGTTCTAATACATAATTATTCCTAAACAACAACTTGACAACTCCTATAGCCTTCACAGCTACTCGTTGACCATTTCCATAACACACCCTTGTTTCATTCTTATTTGGGATTGTTATCCTTGATAATCCCTGTAAAGAATTCACAACATGAATGGGTGAGCCAGTGTCAAACCACCAAGAGTTATCATGAACAAAATCATTTGACTTAACACTAAAAACAGGTTTTGAAAGAAAAGCACCTCTTTTAGTTAGCCAAACTTTGAAACCCTCACAATCTTTCTTAAAGTGGCCAGGTTTCTTGCCGAAGAAACACTTCAGGCCACCTGCAGGTTTATTTTTAAACTTAATGTTGTCAGACCTCACAGCAGATGCTGAAGTACCAGTTGAAGTGCTTCCTTTGTAGTTGTTGTTGCCAAACCTCTTCTTCTTGAACTTTGAGTGGGACATGAGATTCACTGACACTTCTTTTCCCTTCCTTTTAATTTCATCCTCAACTTCCACACAAAGGGAAATCAGTTCATTCACACTCCACATTTCCTTTTGAGTTTTGTAAAGTGTTTTCAGTTGATCATACTCATCTGGTAGTGATTCCAGCAACAAATAAACAAGGAATGGATCTTCAACAGCCATGTTTAGTCCTCTGAGTTTCCCAGCAATGTCAGAACCCTTCAATATATTCTCTAACACTCCCTTTTCCATTGAACTGCAACCTCATGAGAGATTTCATAAGCTTTCCAGTTTCTTGCTTTGTTGGAAACCTTGTATTTTTTCTGCAATGGAATTGAAGAACACTTTTGCAAACTCTGATCTGGAATACCTCACATTCTCAGTTATGCTCTTCTTGATCATGATCAATGCCATCTTATTGTGCTTATACCACTTCTCATATTTTTCTTTGCTTTCCTTGCTTGCAGTTGCGGGCAATGCTTCTGGTGGATCTTCTTTCAAAACATGATCATAGTCTAGAACTCCCAGATTCAATTCAATGTCACTTTTCCACTTCTTGAAATTTGAGCCATTCAGCAACTCAATCTGACTTATGCTCATTGGAAAGTGCATTGCTGTATATGAAATTGATCAGTCAAAATCTTCTAGTGTATCATGATACTAGAATAATCTGAATGTCCCAAAACAAATGAAATTCATATATGAATGTCATTTAACTGAAACTCTATGTATATGCAGACAAATGAAACTTTTCTATTTCAAGACCTGACATCCTTTGTGGAGTACTCATCTCTAATAGTTTCTGAATGTTCATCTATCTAAAATATACAAGACTATGAAACCAAATGTTTGATGTAGATCTCTTTGGAAATCATACTCAAATTTAATTTTAAGTCTCATAATCTCATTCTGATGAAACTGAATACAATGTAATTGCTATATATTGGCCACTTTGACAGCACTTTATTATGCAACATATAATTGAATTCATACTAAATATTTCATCAGCATATTAGATCCTTTGGAATGTTCATTCATGGGACCACTTTGGCAGCACACAACATGATGAATTTCTCAATGAATCAAATATCATAACTTGAAACAAGCATATACATCAATCACTATTTATCAGACATGAATTATATATGTAGATAACTGTATGCGGATTACAACAAAATTCCCAGAAATCGTTTCAAAATAAATTTGTTGAAGTAGTAATAACATGTAACTCATCTAAGCATAGATTGCTCTGATACCAATTGTTAGAACTACACTAGTCTAATGCTGTAAATCTATCTCAGTAAGAGCACATGCAAACAATGTTATATACGTAAACTTTATTTAGGATTGCAATAGTAAACGCATAGTATATTAGGATTGCAGAAACATATCTATCCTAATATATAGATGAACTATTTAGGAGTGGTATACTAGTCGCATCCTAATATAGGACTGATACTTCATATCTCTCCTGATATCTGCAATGTATATAAACTGTACAGTATGTAAAGGAGTCTTACACGATGCACTTGAACCATTCATCTTAGTCTTCTCCTGATTCCACCTCCAGTATTCTCTTAGTATGATGGGACTAATTTATGAGAACAGATTGTGTATCAGAAGGGACCAAAACGTTATATAGCAATGTAATAACAGTTTCTTCCATCAAGAAACTGCCATCACCCTTTAACTGCTATTTCAAATATATAACTTCTTGCAACTGTCCTAATTTGATTTCAAATCAATCCAAACAGATTAGGATAAGTACTTAAACTTATTTTAAATACAAACTCTAACAAATACGTTTACTTAAGTGTATATGCTGTACATACAAGGTTTCTGTGTAATGTCTTGTTCATCAGGTTTTCTAACATTCTCTGCACTTCGGCCTTCTCTTTCTCCTCTTGCCAACCACAATTAACCAGTAGAACAAATCATCTCAGGTTTAGCACAAGCACAAAATTAAAGTTCAAACTCTTGCAAAATCACATAAACTATGTAAATCGCCCTCTCAATTACACAAAACATAAACAAAGAAGCCACAAACAAACAAAATTCAGCCAAAATTTCTCAAATTTCCAAAATTTTCACCGGCGGTTATCGTGATCGACGACTCAGAATCGGTGAGGGATCTAGAGTGCTAGACTAATGAGCGTCCGATGGATTTGATCCACTCCTCCTTCTCCTTCTAGAAGAGACGATGGAGTCAGCTTTCCAAATCCTCTCTCTTCCATGAACTACGAGCTCTGCAACCCCCTACTCTGATCCACCAATTCCTTTGCCGCCGCTGCTGCTACTACCACCGCAACGGACATTCTTCGCTCTCAAACGGACGGTTCATAGCGATCGTCTTCTTCTGACAACACTAATACCCAAAATCACGGAGAATCGAGCGGCGGTGGTCCTGGAAATGGCGGAGCTCTTGAGAAGGCTCGGTTTCAGTATAAGAACTCTGTGACGGCGCTCCGGGCTGCTCTGGCATAAATTCCTAATTCTCAGAAGGTCAATTCAGAACCCCTTTTCTTTAATTTGGTGAATTTGCTTTGATTTTAAGGAAGTAATGCTTCGTATCCACGATTAAGTACACGGAGTCGTGGGTGGTAATGGAGAGTTCAAAGGCACAGGGCTGTGGTGGTGAAGGGGATGAGGAAGAGGTTGCTGGAGATGGGATGGAGAGAAAGATACAGGAGATAGCAGCGGACTTCCAAGAGCGCCAGCGACGGCGAACGTGGTGGAGAATCGGAGGAAGGAAAGAAGGATGACGACGGCGGAGGCGGAGGCGGAGGCGGAGCGAGGAAGGTGGCGATGCCGCGAAGATTGCAGTGATTCAGTGAAGCTGAGGATGGAGACGAGAGAGGAGGGGAATAAGAAGAGGTAAAAAGAAAAGTGACAGAAAAAATAAAGAGAAAAAATAATAATAATAATAAAAATAGTAAGTGAGGGTATAATAGTCATTTTAGTGTGAAATAAATGCCACGTCAGCAAGATAATTGAGTTTTTGACGGAAAATTGACGGCAGGGACCTATTGTGTGAAATTAGAGAGTTTAGGGAGTTTCTAGGTGAAATTGAAACGTCAGGGACTGAAACGTCGAGACCCTATAAGTATAGGGAGTAAACAGTATTTTGTCCTATAATTATCTTTCATTCCTGAACACTCAGCTTCTTTCCCCTATCCACCTAAACTTGTAGTTCTTGTAAGCCTCCATTTGATCACAAGAACTCCAATTTGTTAATGGTAACCGTGGACTTGTCTAGTATTATGTATTGAGGTTTTAACCAAAAACAGAGTTCAGCGATTGACAAGATTACAATATTTGAGAGTGCATATCAATTCCTAGTATAAATAACAACCACACATGACCCTTGAAATGAAAGTTCACCAAATCCGTGCATTTCCACATATAACGTTTACCTGAATTTATAGAAGGAAGAAAAAATAAAAAAATAAAAAAATAAAAAAAAATATTAAAAAAAAAAGATAATGAGAGAAGTGTTTTAGGGAATCAGAAATTGAGAGAAATTCGCTGTGTATTCTCATTGATAATAGGGGCCTCTTTATATAGAGGATTACAATGCATAGAATCTCAATCATACAAGGAAAGTAATCGTACATTGAATAGGAATTTAGGTCCTTCTAATTTAACCCTATTACCACTAGGTCAAGCAACTTAGAGTAGGGGCGGCCCAGCCTGACCCATTCATAGCGGGTTTGGGCCGGGCCGGGCTTTATTAAAAATCGAAGGATCCAAGTCCGTCCATATAAAGCGGGCCTTGCGGGCTTTTTCGGGCCTGGCCGGGCTTGGCCTTTCGGGCTTTTTTAGGCCGGGCCTTGCGGGCTTTATTTCTAAATAAATATTTAAAGACACAAATATTTTTTTTTTTAATCAAGCTTTGGAAATTCATTGGATAATGATCAAATACAACCAAAGATAACAGATCTATATAACTATATTGTACCCAAAAAAATCTATATTTATATATAGATACTAATTTATTGATAAATAAATTTTTAAAGACACTAATTATACATCATACACTCCAAAGAGCAACATATAGCAATTCAAAGAAAATGAGAAAACCGACCGTTGGATGTGATTATTACAATAAATTATACGTGTGGTTAAAAATTTAGTCAATTTCACCGTATTTTCGAATCCGATCAGAATGGTCAACCGTAGTCACTTGCATGTTTTCTTTGTTGACTAATGGCGTGATGACCGCAAAACTTGATTCTTTTTTTTTACATCGCGTTTGTAAATATTTCATCGATGGATGTGCGTGGACATAAGATAAAAAAATTCAATTTTAATTACAAATACATTGACCTATACCAATTTGTCTCTTAAAGTATTATGACTTGGTACATTGCATTTAAATTGTTGAGGTTCATTCTAAAGCAAACATGAAGTGGAAAATGAATTTGGAAAAACCAACCATTTGATGGAGAGATTGTAATATTTTACGGTGGTTGTAAAAAATCCATCCAATTTGGTTTTCGTTTCGAATTCGATCAACTAGGTCAAACCTAGTTTCTCTTATAAACCTATATTTATATCACACACTCCAAAGAGCAACCTCTATCAATTCAAAGAAAATGGGAAAACCGACCGTTGGATGTGATTATTACAATAAATTATGAGTGTGGTTAAAAATTTAGGCAATTTCACCATAGTTTCGAACCTGATCAGATTGGTCAATTGTAGTCACTTGCATGTTTTCTTGGTTGACCGATGGCGTGATGACCGCAAAACTTGCTTATTTTTTTACATTACGTTTGTAAATATTTCATCGATAGATGTGCGTAGATATAATATACAAATTTCAATTTTAATTACAAATACATTGACCTATACCAATTTGCCTCTTCAAGTTGTATGACTTGGTACATTGCATTTAAATTGTTGAGGTTCATTCTAAAGCAAACATGAAGTAGAAAATGAATTTGAAAAAAACAACTGTTTGATGGAGAGATTGTAATATTTTATGGTGGTTGTAAAAAAATCTAGCCAATTTGGTTTTCGTTTCGCAATTAGATCAACTAGGTCAAACATAGTTTCTCTTATAAACCTATATTTATATATCACACACTCCAAAGAGCAACCTCTATCAATTCAAATAAAATGGGAAAACCGATCGTTGGATGTGATTATTACAATAAATTATGAGTGTAGTTAAAAATTTAGTCAATTTCACCATAGTTTCGAACCCGATCGGATTGGTCAACCGTAATCGATTGCATGTTTTCTTGATTGACCGATGGCGTGATGACCACAAAACTTACTTATTTTTTTACATCACGTTTGTAAATATTTTATCGATAGATGTACGTGGATATAAGATAAATGTGTGTGTGTGTGTGTGTGTCTATATGAATATGTAAACACACACACATATATATATCTACATATATTATATATATATATATATATATGTAAACACACACATATTTATATATATATATGGATATATATATATATATAAACACACGTGTATATATATCTATAAACACACACAGTCACACACATATATAAATCTATATAAACCTAAATATATAAACACACACACATACATATATATATATATATATATATATATATATTAGTTTACGGGCTTTTATGGGCCAGGCCTAGCGGGCTTTTGGCGAGCCGGGTTTCAAATCCCTAAACCAAGCCCGGCCCTCTACCCACCGGGCCGGGCCTATGGCAGGCTTTTTGGCGGGCCGGGCCTGGCTTTTGGCTCTCAGGGCCGGCGAGCCTCCATAGGCCCACTTGGCCCGCAGACTTTTTGATGAGCCCTAACCTAAAGTTTGGGCCAAACACAAATTAGGGTTTACTTGAACACTCCCCCTTGTGTTGCCCAAACGCGGTGCTTCTCTCGTTGCCTTGTTAAAAACCTTGCCGAGTAATAAAAACCCAGTGGGACAAAAATAACCACGGTCGAAGAGGAAAAAGAGCACAACACTCCCTTCACAATTCGTGACGAACATGTAGACATCTCCCCCTAATGTCTGCGCCTCCCCCTGATGACTACGATCATGAGAGTTCAGATAATTTTCGCAAGCCAATTCTTGCCACATGTTTCTCGAACGTGGATTTGGGCAATGACTTAGTAAACAAGTCTGCCACATTGTCCTCAGATCGAACCTAGTTCACTTTGATCTTGAAGAGCTTCTGTTGTTGCTGATTGTAGAAGAATTTGGGCGATATATGCTTGGTGTTGTCGCCTTTGATGTAGCCTTGCTTCATTTGATCAATGCAAGCAGCATTATCCTCATAAATGCTCGTTGTCTCATCTGTGGTAAATTTCAAACCACAATTGCTTCGAACATGCGTAACTATGGATCAAAGCCATATACATTCACGAACTGCTTCGTGAAGAGCAATAATCTCCTCATGATTCGAAGAGGTAGCGACTAAGGTCTGCTTTGTAGACTTCCAAGATATCGTGGTCTTTCCCATGGTGAATACATAACCATTTTGGGAGTGACCTTTGTGCGGGTCAGAGAGATACCCAGCATCAGCAAAACCTTCCAAAACACTTATATCGTTTTGGATTGGGGAGAGGGAATGCAGTTCACCATGTGTGGCGTCCTTGGCACTTGATGGGTCCGAATCCATCTGCTCTCTATAGGGATAGAACAAGCCCATATCGATCGTACCACTTAGGTATCGAAAGATATCTTTAACACCAGTCCAATGGCGTCGTGTTGGCGCAGAGCTATATCTAGCTAGCAAGTTCACAGCGAATGAGATATCCGGTCTTGTGCATATTGCTAAGTACAATAATACGCCTATTGCACTTAGGTAGGGCACTTGAGCCTCTAGCACTTCTTCATCGTCATCTTTTGGACGGAATGGATCCTTCTTTAGATCAAGACTACAGACGATCATTGGAGTGCTTGAAGGCTTAATCTTGTCAGTGTTGAAGCGCCTAAGCATCTTTTGGGTATAAGCTGATTGATGAATCAGGATACCGTCTCTACGGTGCTCAAGTTCTAAACCGAGGCAAAACCATGTTTTCCCAAGGTCTTTCATCTCAAACTCGGATTTCAAGTGTTCAGCTGTTTCCCTTAACTCTTTAAGAGTGCCAATTATGTTCATGTCATCAACATAAACAGCTACTATTTGAAATCCGGAACTTGTCCTTTTTATGAACACACATGGGCATAGTTCATTATTGACATATCCCTTTCCAATCAAGCAGTCACTTAGACGGTTATACCACATCCATCCAGATTGTTTCAATCCATATAGTGAGCGTTTCAATCTAATCGCAAACGCGCTCCGTGGTTTAGAGCCACTTGATTTGGGTAACTGAATTCCATCTGGAATTTTCATGTATATCTCTGTATCTAGATCCCCATATAGATACGCAGTAACCACATCCATAAGCTGCATGTTCATTTTTTCGGAAACTACCAAACAGACAAGGTAGCTGAACGTTAGAACGTCCATTATGGGAGAATAGGTCTCCTCGTAGTCGATTCCAGGGCGTTGTGAGAAGCCTTGCACCACAAGGTGAGCTTTGTACCTTACAATCTCGTTTCTCTCATTATGCTTTCTAACGAATACCCATTTGTGACCAACTGGTTTGGTGTTGGGCGGTATTGGTACAACTTTGCCAAATACCTTTCTTTTCGCTAGAGAATCAAGTTCTGCCTGGATTGCATCTTTCCATTTTGGCCAATCAGCTCTACGTTGACATTCATCAACGGAGCGTGGTTCGATGTCATCGGTCTCAATAATCTCACACGCCACTGAATACGCGAATACATCATCAATGATGATGGAGCTTCTTTCCCACGTCCCATGTACACTAGTGTAATTTACAGAGATCTCTACGTTCTCAGGGATAGGTCCTGTCATTGAGGCGTCCCCCAATGATGTCTCTTGGACATAACCATAATCTGGAACATTCTCATGGGAGGGATTTTGAGTATCGATGATAAAAGGATTTGTTTGTGCCTCATTCGCTCTCTTCCTAGGGCGAGTATCCTTCGAACCAATCAGTCTACCGCTCTTCCTTGTGGGACTCGCGGCCATAGATGCCACATCATTGCCATGCTGGGCAATAGAGCCATCTCCTGGTGTCACAGGAGTGGCGTGATGTCCAGTATTTGAGACATCAATCCTTGTAGGCACGTTTGCAGCAGGTATGTGTGATCTCGTCACTTTGGCAATATCAGAAAACGCATCAGGCAGAGTGTCTGCTACGTTCTGGAGCTCGATTATTCTTCGCACTTCAAGTTCAGACTGTGCAGTATGGGGATCGAGATGAGACATAGTGGGGATAGACCACGACAATTCATGTCATTCCTGTTAAACATCTGTGTTCTTATCTCCCCCAAACGATGGGAAGACTGTCTCATGAAAGTGACAATCCATAAATCTAGCGGTAAAGAGATCACCTGTCAAGGGTTCAAGATAGCGGACGATGGTTGGAGATTCATATCCAACATAAATGCCCATTCGTCGTTGTGGACCCATCTTAGTACGTTGTGGCAGCGTAATAGGCACATAAATGGCACACCCAAAAATGCGTAAGTGCGAGATATCGGGCTCGTACCCAGTCACTAGCTGTAACGCAGAGTAAGATTGGGTTGCAGTGGGTCGTAGACGAATTAGCGTCGCTACATGCAATATTGCATATCCCCAAGCAGAAACAGGGAGATTGGTGCACATAACCAATGTCTGTGCTATCATCTGTAGTCGTTTGATAGCGGCTTCTGCGAGACCATTTTGGGTATGAACATGGGGAACTGGATGCTCTACATCAATCCCTAGTGACATGCAATAGTCATCGAACGTTTTCGATGTAAACTCCCCAGCATTATCAAGTCGAATCGACTTAATAGGATGGTCAGGGTAGTGAGCCCGTAAACGGATAATCTGGGTGAGGAGCTTAGCATAAGTAGCATTTCGAGTGGACAAAAGCGCGACATGTGACCAGCGTGTCGACGCATCAACCAATACCATAAAGTATTTAAAAGGTCCGCATGATGGTTGAATTGGTCCACAGATATCCCCTTGGATTCTCTGTAAGAACGGAATGGTATTTTGGGATCCTTTGCTTTGGACTGTCTCGGTCCTAATTTCCCTAAGGAACCGGCTTTGCAAAATGAGCGAGGGGTCTTAGAAGCAACCAATGAGGATTTTGGTTGGGCCTGAGCGTCTGTGGCGCTATTAGAAGCAAAATGTGTGACTACATCTCCCATCATGGCGTTGGAGCCATAGGAATTGGGGTGTGTGCCATTAGGGCCACAAAGAGGAGCAACCATGGCGTCATGCTCATGGTTGGCGTCATCACATGGGACTTGGGCGGTCCTATGGTGCCCTAAGACGACTGCAACGCTAGATGCTGTAATTGTGCGGTATTGCTAAGTCCAGGAATCAATTTGAGATTCTTACTTCTTCTCACTCTGAAGAATGGATGTTTGTGTGAAGTCTTTAGTATACGGAGCATCATATCACGACCAGGGCGTCCTAGTCGGTCATGCCAAAGCCAATATGTGTCAGAAATCAAGAGATCTTCTCTTATGACATTGTTGAATTCAATTGGTCGAATTGTAGTGACATAAAGTCCACTGGATTGACACATAAGCTTCTCTAAGATGCGTTTTCGCCCGCAATCATTAGAGGTAATGCAAATGAATTCTTTTCCGTTCTCATTATGTGTTTCCTCATGGAATCCGTTGGCTCTTATATCTTTGAAGCTCAATAAGGTTCGATTTGCCTTAGGAGCGTAGAGAGCTTCAGTGACTTTAATCAAGGTGCCATTGGGAAAAATGAATTGGGTCATTCCATGTCCTTGAACTAAACCTGATGGCCTAGCCATCGTAGTCACAGAGGAATATGTAGGCAACATCTCTAAGAATAATTTCCTATGTCGTAGAATGGTGTGCGTAGTCGCACTATCCGCAAGACATTGAAGTTCGTCCATTCCTTGAAGAAGAGCTCATAATTAAAAAAAAAAAAAAAGGAGTCATAAAGAAAAGCACTCAACTTTTATTAATAAGCCAAACGGAATTACATCATCGTTTCTTTGNTGATCATTGTTTATTGGACTATTTATGATTGCTTGCCCACTTCGGCCACTACTAATGTTTGCTCCTGCTGGTCCTCTTTTTTTCTTCTGCTTCTGCCACCACATCAACTTGTTTCAAGATGTTGCATACAATACTCCAACATCAAAAGCCACACTACCCATGAGCAACATGACAAAATGACATAAGCAAGAAGCTGCAGAGAAAGACAAAATATAAAGACTTATATTTACATTTGGTATTGCAAACCCAAGTTTGGAAGACATGTGATCTTTCAAAACATAACAATATAGTCATGCCTTGACAGCATAGCTTAATTAATAAGTCAAAGTATCCCCAGGGATGTGAAACAAGATTATGCTTTCCTTTTATACACAAATATATACTAGAAAAATGTTGCTCTTATGAAAGTTTTTGAAAAATGCAGTTAGTAGTTTGCTACACTGCAAGTACTTAGGCATTGCTATTTAGATTTGGCTTGAAATGTAATCTAGTCTATTGAATAATAGAAACCTTCCAAAACCATAAGTCATAATAGCAAATTGAGATCTAAAGGTTATAAAACTTTCAGATATAAGAATTCTGAAGAGATGTAATCACATTCTCACTACACAATTAGTGGCTTTCCAACCAGATCTGAAGTCAAAGATCACTAAATGCAACCTCAAAAGACCATACTATTAAAATAAAAGCCAGAGTATTTACCGTATGCACGCCTTTGCTGTGAAGATGTGTGACACTTGCTGCTTAGGACTGAAGTGCCTCGTTCTTAGGTTCAATAGATAAGGCAAACTTAGAGTTACTTTGTCACAAATGGTTGCCTCAAGTCAGTTCCCTGTTCTGAACTTTAAAACATTATATAGCTTACAGAAAACTGAAAAGGTGACATGATTAACCAATGTATATTCATGACCAAAGTATACTTCTGTATCAGCTGGTAAAGACATGATCTTTGTAAGGGAAGACTGCATCTGTAACAGACAATCAATTAATTAATAAACAGATTTTGAAACACACACTGTAGATACCTCTACTAGTGACACTAGTTTGCTATCTCACCAAGCATAATTAACACCCTCTTTGGGACACCCACAAGCCATGGTGAGGCCCAACCGTTACTTGCATCTTGTAGCCCTATGTTCAAGCTACGCTACGGTATCCGGAAGTCGCAAATCCGTCGCCGGGAAGTCACCTTTCCGGCCTTGCCAAGTTGCCTCCATAATATGCATTTCTATACTAGAATAGTTGTTTGCTTGTCCCACATCTAAGAAAATGTAAAGGAGATGGCTTCCTTCACCTATAAAAGGGATGCCTCCTCCCACTTAAACACCATTCAATCCAATCCCATTACACACTTTGTAATGCACTTGGGCCGCAAGGCTCAACACACATAGTTAAACATTCAAGTGGACGTAGTCTCCCGCTCATGCTGAGGCGAACCACTATACTTCGCATGTGTCGTTCTCTCTCTCTCTCTCTCTTTACTTATCGTTAATTGGATCCCCAACGGATCAAAGCATTAACATTGGCGCCGTCTGTGGGAAGCCAACACAAAGGCTTCGTCACCTACCACGAACTTTGACCCGAAAATGTCGATTCGACGCTCATTCAACATCAAATTGTGGCTGGTCAACGCCCAACTCACAAAAGTCAACGCTGACTGAAAAAAAAAAAAAAAAAAAAAAATTTGAAAAATTGCCTCCAAAGTTCTCTGGACACCCAGAGATTTGCTCTGGGCACCCAGCCACTTCCGCCAGATCTTCTTCTCCGCTACAACTTCTCCGGTCGATTCCGGAGCTCGGCTCTATGCCGGCTCTCCTCCGCCAGCAGCTCTGCTCAACTGGACAGCTCCGAAGGCTTGCACAGCTCGTCCGCTGGCTGACTGCAGATCCGCCGAACTTCACCGCTGGGGTGGAGCTCATACTCCGCCGGCAACCTCCGCTCCGCCGAACTTCTGCAGCGCCGCTGCGTACCCAACTGCAGCTCCGTCCAACTTCTTCGACCAAACTCGGTCTCCATCACAGCTCCGGCTCCGCCAGGCTTCGGTTCCGCCGAACTCAAATTCCGCTGTACTCTGAGCGCCACTAGCAGTAACCCGCCCAACTCTCAGCTCTGCTCCACCAGCCACAGCAGCCTCCACTGGCCAAGCACCGCTGACAATGCTCATCAGTCACAGTAAAGTGTTCTCCGCCACACTGTGCACCGCTACCAATTCCCAGCGGTCATCCCACCCACGCAGACTGCCAGCACCGCTCCGCTAGCCAGTTCCGCGTAGCCCCGCTCCGCTGAACTTGGAGCTCCGCTCCGCCGAGATCGCCAAAACACTCCGCTGCGCTCGCAGCACCGCTCCGCTGCACGCTCCGCCAAAACTACTATCAGCGGTACCACCAAATGCCTACCTTAATGGTAGCACCGCTAGCCCCGGCAGCGATCACCGCTAGCAACCCTCCACCAGCCATTTTGACGCACTGTGCAAACCTCCGCTAGCACCAGCGGCTCCGCTCCGCCCAACTCCATCGAGTGCTCCGCTGGACTCCACTGCCAAGCTTCGGCTCCATAAATGTCTGACGGCCTTGCACCGCCAACCTTCTTCGTCAGCGGGTAGCGAACATGGCAGCGACCCAGCGGTATATATGGTCCGTCAATATTACGCCCTCCGTCAATGACAAGCTCGTCAACTAGCACACCAACGTGCCAGCAGCTTCAGCGGCAACTCACAAACACCACCGCTGACCACAACACCGCTGATCTGATTGAGCTCTGCCGACCGCTAGCCATCTTCGTCGGATAATCCTCCGCTGCCATCCAGCTGCCTCCGCTAGGCATCTAGCGAGCTGGTCCGAGCGTTCGATAATACTCCCAGCAATCAAGATAAGTTTTTTTTTCAAACCTTTAAATATTGCCGCGGTAGAGAGCCAAGCTCGGTATCTATAATTGTTGTCGTTTACAACAGGGTATGGATAAGGCATGCTTGCACGTGGTATCTTTGCTAAAATATATTTAACGTGGTTTGTTGCCTGTTATGCTCCAATTATGATGCCACGCATCAAATGCATGCCACACTTGTCCGTTTAACGCATACTATGATCCCACAGCCCTACACATGCATTCACACTTGATTATAAAACTGTCTCAGTTTTGTCTTCTTCTTAAGAGCAATTCATATGATTACTATATATATATATATATGTTTATATATGCATCGGGTTCGTGCACCAGTCTTGTCTTGTCAACTTATGGACGCATAGCCATGCAATATTGAGATTAATTATCAATTTACACTATTTGAGCACATGCCCATATGTCCTGCATATGATACTCTCACCTAGTCTCCAGGCTACCTATTTTGCTGCCACTTAAGTCTTAAAGAAACAAATGCTAAACTAGCTTGCTGGCTACCTCCTAGTTTACCCATATTAATTTATATTATTGCACATACTTTTGTGGTTACCCACACCCAGGGCACCGCAATTTTACTTGGTAGATAATTATCTCGTGCACTATGCTCAATCCATTCAACAATATCCTGCATTTGATATCACTAGTTTTCTGTGATATAATACCACGTACCAACCACAAACTAGATCATAGTTCCATGCACTACTTCTTCTGCATCCATGATAATGTTGCAGGTGCCCTGCACATTTATTCAATGACACGGGGTGGGTACATATACATATTAAAACAAACATGCACATTGCCGCTGCACGGCATGCATGTCAAAATGGTTATCTCACTTATGCCATATGATTATTGCATTTGCATATAAATTATGCATTCTCACCATCACCACCATGCTTCAATGGTCATCGCACATAGGGAGAGTTTGTATGTTCCCCGTAAATTCGGCATTCAAATTGACATATATACATGTTATTTGTCATCAACCACCACGTTTACTTATACACTTTGCTTATAATTTTATCAAAGTACACATGCAAATTATTGTTGTTGATTTTACAAATCCACATATTAATCATCTATTTTGTTTCAAGGAAATTCAACTATTTCTATTGAGCATTCAACCTCAACTACTAGTTGACGGGTATTATCGGAGTACTTTATCCGCCACAAGCAATGGACCGTCATGCTCGACAACTCTGCTAACCTCCAAATCGGCATAAGATAAGTCATTATATCTTACATTTTATGCTCTTGCAATTAGAGCTACTACCATGCCAATACCATGCTTTTACTACTTCTAAGCATGCCTACAATATATCACACTTGGTATGCTTTTATATACTTCCATAAACTTTTGAGCATGCCCACAACATTTGGTAGATTTGGCAACACTTTCTAGATCTCACATACTAGATATGCCATGCTTCACATACCGATCTCAAACGATCTCTAAGCAAGTTTACAATAATACATAACGTTATTAGCATCCACATTACAAGTACATGCTATACACATATGCCATGCTTCTATTTTAATTGCAAAATTAAATAAGTATGGGACACTCAAACAAAATTTTATTACTTGCTCTATGTGTTTATCATTTTTCAACCAACCGCCAGGCGGTAAGGCAACGCCTCATAATGACAATGACCGCTACGCGGCATTGCAGTCAAGTTTCTCATCTGAGAAAACAGCTAGGGACTAGTTAACACAGCCCACGGCAGCCATTGATCCGGCAGTTAACCCCGACGCTTGGGTATCTAAGATTGGGCTCGCTACCCAACACCCTCTGCTCCGCGCAGCTCCCCTCATCAAACAATTTTCTGACCATCCGGAGGTCTATAGCCAGGAGTGGGGGACTCCTCGCAGGGCCTAGCAGGGGCCCACCCGAAAGGGCAAAAGCGTTCGCTCCAACCAATTCTAGATGGACAACGCACTCGCACTAATTATGCTTGATATACGGCACAAAGCTACGCTTTGGTATCAACCCGCAAGAACACCCTCCTTGACTGGGGACTTCGGGGACTTGCACATACAGCCCAGCATAATTAGCAACGGCCACGCTCATGCCCCAGGGCATCACCATCGAGCTACCCGTTAGTGCCTCAGCGGCACCGCCAGACTCTCGCGCTCGTGCCTCAGCGGCACCGCCAGACTTTCGCGCTCATGCCTTCCCGGCACCCACGAGCTTCCGCTCACGAGCTTCCCGCTCATGCCTTCCCGGCACCCACGAGCTTCCGCTCACGAGCTTCCCGCTCATGCCTTCCCGGCACCCCGAGCTTCCCGCTCATGCCTTCCCGGCACCCACGAGCTTCCGCTCATGCCTTCCCGGCACCCCGAGCTTCCGCTCATGCCTTCCCGGCAACCCTTGAGCTTCCGCTCACGAGCTTCCCGCTCATGCCTTCCCGGCACCCCGAGCTTCCCGCTCATGCCTTCCCGGCGCCCCGAGCTTCCGCTCACGAGCTTCCCGCTCACGAGCTTCCCGCTCATGCCTTCCCGGCACCCCGAGCTTCCGCTCATGCCTTCCCGGCACCCACGAGCTTCCGCTCACGAGCTTCCCGCTCATGCCTTCCCGGCACCCCGAGCTTCCGCTCATGCCTTCCCAGCAACCCTTGAGCTTCCGCTCACGAGCTTCCCGCTCATGCCTTCCCGGCACCCCGAGCTTCCGCTCATGCCTTCCCGGCAATCCTCGAGCTTTACGCTCATGTCTACTCGACACACCACACGTTAATGGAACATTGAATTTTTCTACCATTTGTCGTTTACTGACCGCGACAAATCAAATTCTTTTCGCGTTCCATTAATACGAGCGACAACCAAACAAACACAAGCGTTCAAGCATTCAACACTCACGAATTACAAACGCTTACCTCCGCGGCGCTCATGCAACTTGCATCTCGCGAGCATAACCCCGTCAAAATCGACCTCGTTCGTCTCCTTGCGCGCGTCACGCATTTTTCATATGCAATTCATTTTCTCACACGACCATATGCGCACTATTACGCTCATATATGCCAACGCATATCAAATGCAACTCACATTTGTTGCCCAATGCAAAGAGCATTCTACATATGCCGGTTTTTTGTCTTTGTTGTGCAGGTTTACGAGTCCCTTCTTGCTTACGGAGTTCGGGGACTTGTAGGGGCTCCGTACCGCCCGGTTACTTATGCTTGGTGACATCATGTGTATAACTCCCCAACCAAGAAGCTCCTCTTACTTGGGGACTTCGGGGACTTGTAGATACCTCTACTAGTGACACTAGTTTGCTATCTCACCAAGCATAATTAACACCCTCTTTGGGACACCCACAAGCCATGGTGAGGCCCAACCGTTACTTGCATCTTGTAGCCCTATGTTCAAGCTACGCTACGGTATCCGGAAGTCGCAAATCCGTCGCCGGGAAGTCACCTTTCCGGCCTTGCCAAGTTGCCTCCATAATATGCATTTCTATACTAGAATAGTTGTTTGCTTGTCCCACATCTAAGAAAATGTAAAGGAGATGGCTTCCTTCACCTATAAAAGGGATGCCTCCTCCCACTTAAACACCATTCAATCCAATCCCATTACACACTTTGTAATGCACTTGGGCCGCAAGGCTCAACACACATAGTTAAACATTCAAGTGGACGTAGTCTCCCGCTCATGCTGAGGCGAACCACTATACTTCGCATGTGTCGTTCTCTCTCTCTCTCTCTCTTTACTTATCGTTAATTGGATCCCCAACGGATCAAAGCATTAACACACACATATAGTATATATAAAGTTGAACAAATGTAACAAGATAATCATTGCTTCGAAGTGTTCAAAACCAAATGACCACCTTCACTATTAACTGCTTTGAACAACCATTAAGTTGCAAAGCTTTGCTTTTTATGTTTTATCTCAAGGGTGAGCATTAATCACATAAGGAAAATGCAACACATAACTACAACATTGTTCTTTAATATTTACTACGAAATTCTATAGGATAACGATTTCATCTTCCGGCAGTAACCCCTTTTTGCATACCAAAAACAGAGATAATAATTGGTAAGCATAACAAAAGTATGGACAGAACATACCCCATTTGGAAAATATAAGCCAGCAGACAGACATTAATCTCAAATAAGACAGAGGAACTAGAATAGCGAGAACCAATCTGTGCTTGACAGATTTCTACCTCTTCTCTTAGTTTGCATTTTAATATGTATATTGTGTGATGACATAAAAGTAAGAGCTATAAAAATGAGGTCCTCTTAACACGCAGTTTATACAAATCTATGATGTCTTATAGTTATATATCCTTATATGCAGTTTTGAAATTCTAAAGCTTGATAAAGTACGTCAGAATGGCCTTTTAGAGAAAGTTGGAGATGGGGAGGAGAAAGTACATTAGACTAGTACTTTTGCAACTATTCCTAACTCACTTGAGCTTACTACAAATGATTGACTTCCATGCTAACTTCTATTTACAAGGGGAGGATTCAATGATCTATATACAAAACTTAACATAAGCACTTCTGCAAACTTAGATTTACAAGGGAGAATTCATTGATATCAAGAATGTAACACAAGGAATTGTGATTGTTAGACAAAAGCTTGAACACTTAACTTCCTACTTAGGCAAAAGAGTTAGAAGACAATTCCAATTGATTTTTCTTCTACAAAGAAATGTTTGGGAGAGTATAATATCTGGTAACTATGAAGGAAGACAATTGTTTATAGATAGAAAAATCAACTATCAAAGTGACAACAATATAAGATTGGCTTTTCTTTAATTGTTGTTCACAAGTTGGTTCATGAAAAGTGTTCTTACCATTCATGTAATCTTCAGGGGGACTGAAATAAGTCTCTTGTCAGAGACTCCAATCCCAGCATTACAGAAGGAATTGCTCCAGTAGGCCTCTGAAATCTGCAACCACTTAGAAGAATACACAAAATGTAGACCACAAGTCACTCCAGTTTATAGAAAAATGGTACAAATTGGCATTATACTATCAGTGTATACAACTACAAAAGTGGAATAATTACACCAATACTTTACAAAATAGTAAAAATACTGAACTTTTGGAACAAAAGGTTCCAGTGTCATAATATCAAGGTATGAAAGCTGAACGAAATGTTTTCCAACCATCCAACTAAAGACTGGATAGCTAACAAGTAAGCTCCTTTTCTCATATAAATAAAAACATCCCAATTGATATGAAATTTGTGGTTTCCCTGTATAGGCCATGAACTTGATCATAATCAATCTCAACAAGTGACCACTTTTCATTATTTCCCACTCTTTTCATGAACAGATCAGGCACACAAAGAGCATAAAATAGTACCCATTTTTGCATATAATCAGGATTCTGCAGATGCTTACATTTTAAACTAATGGTTTTATTGTTACAGCTCATGAAGAAGTAAGTAATACGAAAATTGAACAAAGCAAGAGAATGCATCACACCTGTGCATTTCGTTGCACAAAGAGAGAACCGAGAGCTTCCCGGAATCAGATACAACCACCAAAAGATCTTTGCCGAGCATTTACACACTACTACAAAAAGTTAATCACACAACACTAATCACACAACGGAACAGAAATCATCTGTTGTGTGTTTAAGTAAACTTTATTGCACAACGGTGTTTGTTAACTTCTGTTGTGTGAATGCCAACAAAGTGAAAACTTTTTTATCAAAACTACATTGCACAACGGAAATGAAGTAATGTCTGTCGTCTGAGTCTTAAAAAATTTAGCGGCAGATTTCCCTCCACTTTGGAGTCTTGGTTGGCTCTTGAAACACTGAAAGTTGGGCTACTAGGACAACGGGTTTTACTATTTCCGTTGTGTGATTGAAAAACTAGGCATCAAAGTTTGTGGAAGCTTGCTTGAATGTCTTCCCCTAGATAAGCCTAGTGCAAGCTGTTGTAATTGTACAACAGGTTTAAGATTTTCTGTTGTGTGAAGATGGAACTGGGCGGCAACATTTTGAGCTAAAATGCTGAAAGCGCCATGTTTCCCTCCATGATTTCACATTTTGATTTTTAGTGCTGCACTCAGACAACGGTTGGTGAGGTTTCTGTTGTGTGAATAACTTTGAATTTTTTGCTAGGTTTAATTGCCATGCCACATCGTGTCCAAAAGGGAAAAGAAAGAAAACAAAACCTAGCTAGCCTCTCGACCCTCTCTCTCGACAGAAAACATCTCGACCTCTCAGGTTTTGAACCCTCTCGACCCTCTCTCTCTCAATTAGATTTAGATTGTTGTCCTTCACCATCCTCCTCCGCCTAAAATGTCTGCGGTGCCCCTAATTCACTTTTTCTCTCTGAAAAATTGGGATTATGGTTTTTTGCTGAATCCCCAAATTGTGCTGAAGAGATTGGCGGTGGTTTGGGTTCGGCAAACTAAAGACCATCTCGCTTCAATTTGTCATCAGTCCCTTCAATTTCAAGTCCTTCACCTCCATCAGTCCATCGTTTCCTTCTCTCTTTCACCGGTTATTCTCTTAGCTGAGCCTTCCTCTCTCAAGCTTTCACTTCCATTTCCTAATCCTATTTCTATTAGACTCATAAAATTCCTCAATCTCTGAAGAGCTAATTTTGATTTCAATTTTTATCAGGACGCGAACAATCTCAGATGCTCTCAAATACTCGGCTCAGATGCTCTTCGAGCTCCGAATCTCGAGGCTCTCTCCCTCACTCCTCTATTCTGTTCACGAGTCATGGTGGGTCGAGCCCTGAATTCCGACCACCTTGGACAGCCCATACGAGCCGGTGACCGTGTCACTAGACCTCAATTTGCTGGACAGAGATCCTAGAGTTAGCCGCTGTGGTATGGGCTTCGAGCCGAGCAAATTACGATTCAATTTCGATATCCTAGTCTTAAGGTTAGTAGTGATACTAATTGCCTTCAATTCTAGTCTTAAGATTATAGCCATCTTAATTTTCCTATTGCTGTAAATCATGCCATCCTATTAAAGCACCTGTCGAGATGATGCCTTCTGATATATGCCATGTACTTCAAGTATATGATTTGTGAAAACATTAATGTTGTATACTGTCAGTACGCTGATCCCCTACATAAGAACTATTTGTTCTGTAAAACCCATTTCACTTTTGTTCCTGATCCCCTACATAAGAATTGAGGAAGATGAAGAAGAAATAGTAAAGATTTTTATTTTTTATTTTTTTGGTTTTTGGCAGGTGAGGTTTCTTTGCCAGGTGGGAAAACAGAGGAGGGAGACAAGGATGATGGTGACACAGCAACAAGAGAAGCGAAAGAGGAGATTGGTTTGGATCCTAAGCTTGTGAATGTTGTCACTGTTCTTGAACCATTTTTGTCAAAGGTAATAGCTTTTATCTTTTTCGGTTTGATCAAACACTTGGTGGTTGATGTTATTTGTGTTACGTCTGTATATGACTGAGCTTACTTCAGTCTATTCCAAGTATGTAAAGCTTGGAGCTTTGGGTTAGTACTAAGTTTCAATTGGTGCCTTGAGCTTTTCTCTGTAGTTGAGGTTAAAGCTTGAGACTTTCAGTTAGTACTTTTGTTTTTGCAAACGAAAGTTTAAAGTTTGGAAACTTAGTCCAGAAAAAAAAAAAGAAGAGGAAATAGATTGATAGATTAGAGGGGACTATAATGAGTGTCAGACCAAATTAAGAATTTTCTAAGAGAGGTTATTAGAGGTGTAATGTCTATTTAGTTGCTTCCTGCCGTTCTCATTTTTTTTTTACTACTTTTCATGCGTATCTGATTTTGAAACTAGAATTTCAAAATATTTGATGTTCTTGTAATCCAGTTTGGGTTTGATGCCATACATCTATGCACATAAGGCATTCCAAAATGTAGGAAGTTCTAATGGGAAAGAGAGTGGTTAGTCTGATTAGTTGCATAAGTGTCTAAGATTGAATCACAAAGATAGGACTAGGGAAAGAGCAAGTACTTGGTGTTATTTCCTCAACTGATGTAATGCAGCATACCACGGTCTCCAACTTTCAACTTGAAAAAGGTTTCTAGACTTAAATAAGTTATCCTTGGATTTCTGTGCAGCACCTACTGAGAGTTGTACCTGTTATCGGTATACTTAACGATAAGGAAGCATTCAAGCCTGCTCCAAATCCGGCCGAAGTGCAATCAGTATTTGATGCTCCCTTGGAAATGTTCATCAAGGTTTTTTTCTCATTAGTTTCACTTCTGTCCGAGTCAACATATGAAATTGCTTTCGTCTGTTTTATTGATCATTGTGTATCCATTTGCTTCAGGATGAAAACAGGAGGGCAGAGGAGAGAGAGTGGATGGGTAACAAATACCTGATTCATTTCTTTGACTATGAAACCAACAACAAGAAGTACATGATATGGGGCTTAACTGCTGGTATCTTGATTAGGGCTGCATCAATTGTATATGAACGGCCTCCACCTTTTGTTCCTTTTATTACTTGAACTTTGTATTGAGATGGTCTGCAAGCCTGCACTGTGTTGGGCCTTTTTTTTTTTTGGGTATATGGCTTTGGTGCTTTTAGTATCATGACTTTCTTCTTGTTCATTTTTTCAAACTACTCAGCTTCATGAATTTTGGTCTTATATAACTCAATTCAGACTATTATACTTAACTGCTCAGTTTCTTAGTTATTCAACTTGAATTTCTGTTTTGTCTTTGTTGTGGAAGGAAGAAAATGAAACACCTGGATGGACCCAACTGAAGCTTCCTGGTCAAGCTCCTTCTGCACGTTGTGGCCATACCATCACATCTGGAGGACACTATGTACTTTACCTGTAAATTGATCATCCCAGGTACTTTACCATGGCATCTAATTTGTTTGATTTTTTTCATTTACCATGGCTTCTAATTTGTTTCATGTATTCTTTGAAAGTAGTTGATTCTTTTCATCTTCGGGGAGCCGCTACTACCATCTAGATTCACTGTTAGTCAAACTCAACCTGAACAATCGAAATCAAGAACAGTGAAAGCTTGGTAAGATTTCAGTTAAGTAAAATCAAGATGAATATCATAGTTGTTCATCTTCTGTTCATATACCCAAAGTGATTACCTTTAATTCACTTTCCGTTTTTATGTTTTCAGCTGTAGTAACTGATTTTTCAGCTTTTATTATCTTTCAAGACAAAACCTTTTATTGTTTCTTTGTTTTATTATCTTGACCATGCATCATAGTCTAAAACTGAATTGCTACCCTACTTTTCCTTTTAACAACCTCTAGCTTCTCATATATATACTCTTTTATAGTGGCAAGTGAGAAGGATGATATGAATGAATCACAGAAAGATATCCTAGTGTGGAAAAATATCCTTGTGTGGAAAGATCTCCTTGCCAAGCCTCATGAGTGGTGGGACGTCAGATCGAAAGAGGTAGCAACTTTTATATGGTTAATTTCAGTTGACATTTTTATTTAATTTTGTACAAATGGTGATATAATCCTTTCATGTGTAAGCAATTTCTCATACCCTTTCATAATTTGTGCTCAGGGTTCCCCAAAGGCTGCAGCCTTTGAGCGTAAGAGTAATGGCGAATTACGTATGATTGATGATTCAACTCCCGAGGTTTCTCTCACTCTCCCTTACGCCAATTTCGATTTTCTTAATGTGGGTTGCTCCACTTCTTTATTAATCATCTGCATCTCTATGCTATGTCACTGATTTAAGAACCAAATTTAACCGAAGAAACCAGAAAAATGATGTTACCAGCAATATATGCTTCTGATGCAACTATATATCATTATTGCAACACCAGTCCAACCTTAACTAGTGAATTTATTTAGAATTTAAGTTTCCGAATCAGAGCTGAAACGTACTTGGTGTCAATTTCCTAGTCAAACAGGACAACTTTTTGTCAATCAGATTTCAATTTTGTCAATGATATTGTTTGGTTTGATTGTTCTTTCTTAATTTTAACTGGATGTAGCGTTGATTTTAGTAACTATTCCCAAGGATCCTACACTTATCCTGAAGCTAGTATTGGAATATACCGGATTCTGCGATGCAGTCCACCCTAGTGTAGGTCAACAACTTATCTTAGTTCAGTCTACTCAATCCAGATCCAAAACTTGAAATACTACTTGAAAGGTTGGGGCATGTGTCATTCTGGTTTAAATGTCTTGACTTGGTCTCTACTGTATCAACATCATCTTAATTCTGCCCTTTAGCTGTTGCCCGAGTTTGATATTTGAGTTGGTTTATATGATTGTCATTGTAACAAAGCCTTGGTTTATTTTTAGCTGGACTACATGGTATTTTGTTGATTTCATATAGCTTAAAATATATTTGTTCTGTGAATAAAACTGTGAACTTCAACTTTCTTGGTTTGGGATATATATCCAGTGAACTGGCCCATCAGCTTTGTTTTGACTCCTGGTGCATTGAAAATATATATCGAGATACTCAGTTTTTTTTATACTAGTGAAACTTGCTTTGTTTACATTGACTGATGTGTGGCGCCAATTGAAGGTGTGGATTTTTTTTAGTTTATTTTTTATTTATTTTTCTGGTAGAGTGCTTGTTAGAGTTCCTTTTCAATATGTTTTTCTGGATGTTCAGTTTAAGACTGCATAAATCCTATTCTCTGAGATGCGTTTGATTGAATTCCTATTCTCTGTGGCAGGGTTGATGAAATAAAAATCACTAATGCTTTACAATATGCAGCTAGTATTGAGTACGTTATAAGGTGAGCATTTTAGTAGCAATGACCATGATGTCTTCTGTTAATGGTGTTTATTTGAGAGGAATCCAGTTCGTTTATGAATCAAAAGAGGTGTATGAAAGAGAATCCAGTTCATATCCAGTTAATTATATTTGACAATGCTCTAGTAATTTTGAGTTTTATGTTCATTCAAATATTAATTCTTCTTTTTGTCATTGCAGGTGGAGTACCAATATTAGTCTTTGGCTGCCTTACGAATCACTTTTTCTCTCTTTACAAGTGCCAATGTGCAACTTCCTCAGCTAGTTGTGCCTCTTCTAATCTTTTTTTTTTCTTCCAATTTCCATCAGTTAAGTTCCATATCATGGCATTGATACATAATGAGAAGATATACTCGAGTAGTTTTGCCATATGAACTGTTGCGAGTTCGCATTTGCTTGACAGAACTTGGAGGCATAAGATGTCCGTTTTGTGTGTGTCTGTGTCAAGTATACATTTAGTTATATTACATCTTACTAGATGTGGTACAAATATACTGCATCTTACTAGATGTGGTACAAATATACTGGTTCTTATTGAAATCAATTCTTTAGTTAGATCCCTACAATCAAGTCTTGTAAATTATGTTCTTTCTAAGTTCTTTAGTTGATTTGAAGAGTTTGGCAGTAGTATGATTATGAGCACTTCTGTAGCATCAATTCTTTAGTTTTGAATTTTAGTTCAAATGGGTTTCAACTTAGCATGATTTGTTTGGTTAACCACAATGCTTGAATTTTCAATATTTTCAGGGATACTGGTGGATTGCAACAAGTGACTTTCAAACTTCAGTTTGCAGAGTCCACTATTTTTGGTTGAGGTAAATTGACGTACTAGGATTAAGTGATTCCATGAGTTTGTAGTTAATTTAGATTCTTACCATGCAAGAGCTTGAAATTAAGTTTAGTTCTCTTTTTAGACTGAATTTACTCATCTAAATTTAGCCGGATCAGATCATAAGCTTCAGAAAAAGTAAGGAAAAGTAGTGTGGAAGTTTTAAGTAACTATGGTGATTGCAATTTTGCAAATTTTCAATACGTTCAATTTGTTTTGCTTTTTGTTGTTTATTTTCTGATGCCCTATAATACTGTTTTGCATTTAGTTTTGGCTTTTGAGAACAGAAACTAAATGTTCATAATGGCTTCAGTGATAATAAATGTTCTGAGAACAGAAACTAAATGTACAGGAGTGGTTTTCTTATTCTTATTCTTTTTTTTTGCTCTTTTTTTTTCCCATCTATTAGGCAGTTCGTGTATTTTATAAGATTGTGATTGAAAGAGCAGGTATAGCACTGCACCTAGCAACCTTGCTTAACTAAAGCTCTATTTAGAATTCCATATATATGTTATAATCAGGTATCTCTGTGTTCAAGTTTTTTTTGGTTTGGTTGACCTTATATGGACCTCAATGAATCCTATATCCTATATTCCTCTTAATGCAATTTCTACAAAGAAGTTGACAGTCTCCTTTTTTTCTTTTTCTTTTTGTTAGGTTTCACGAGGTGCATAAGGCTCATAGATAAATCCTGGACTTGTCATGGAAACTCTAAGAGCTCCCTGCATATATCATAAGGACAGCTTATCAAAGAAGAGAAGATGGTGATCAGTTTACCTGCTTTGACAGAAACTCAAGTGTAAGCTGTATAAGCACCTTTTCGAGATCTTTTGGATCACCACCAATATGTAATGAGGAGAGAAGGGATAAGGCAAATGAGTACCAAGTTTGATTCATGGGTCTAGCTAGTAGCTAGGAATAATGCTTTTGATTCATGTGTAGGTAGTAGCTAGGAAGGCTTTCTTGTTTAGTACATTATCTAATAACTTGAATGTTTGGAAGTTTGAAAAACTTATATGATATGGATTAGTGTGGTTTTATGTGGTATTATGGAGCATTATTTATGAAAAGATATTCTAGGTATGGAATATATACATAATGAACAAACAACAGCTCAAAACAATGTTGTGAGAAACAAGCTTAGACAACAAATCTAATGTTGCTCACACAATGGTTGATAAAAAGAATTTGTTGTGTGAACTAACAACCAACAACAAAAGAAAACAAAATTCTGTTGTGTGAGATTCATAACACACAACGGAAATAAAATCATCTCTGTTGTCTGAGTAATCAACAGACAAGTGAGATAATTTCACTTCGGTTGTGTGTTACTTACCTCAGACAACAAAGAATGAGTTATATATGTTGTCTGTTATGAATCTCAGACAACAGAGAATAAGTTACACCGGTTGTGTGTTATGAATCTCACACAACGGAGAATAAGTTACACCGGTTGTGTGTTATGAATCTCACACAACGGAGAATAAGTTATATCTGTTGTGTGTTATGAATCTCAGACAACGGAGAATGAGTTATATCTGTTGTGTGTTATTAATCTCAGACAACGGTAAATTTCATTTTCTGTTGTCTGACTGTGCCGCGGCATCCCCGAGCATGCCATGGCAGGCACATGCTTGCGCAGCATTCACACAACGGAAACTAGTATTCTGTTGAGCAAAGTGATATCACACAACGGTGAAATCACCGTTGTCTGATTTTTTAATCACACAACACTCACTTAGACCACGGTGAGTTTGGTCATCAGACAACAGAAATTCACCGTCGTCTGATGACCTTTTTGTAGTAGTGACAATAAGAGGACAAAATTAATTTTACTCAATGCAATACAAATTAGTTAATTCATGAAACAAAATGGTGAAACTGCTTGTTGAATTGAACTAAACACCTGGCGGTTTCGAGTTCGGAATCTATCATTCCATGGTAGGCTCACATATAGACTATACAATCCCCCATCTTCACCAATTATCATCAACTTTATTGATTTCTCCTGAAATGCCAAAAATCACATATTAGTTCATCTTTGTTTCTAATTCCACCAAAATCAGATCTAAAACGAGAAGAGATTGACCTAGAGCGCAGAGAGAGAGAGAGAGAGAGAGAGAGAGAGAAGGGGGAGGGTGGCGCGTGTGAGAGTGAATGAGAGAGAGAGGACCTTACCGAATATGATGTCGTTGGAGTTAGGGAAGCGGATGTGACCGTAGAGGACTTGGAGAACGACGGTGCCTCGGATGAGGCACTTGGAGAGGTAGTGAGAGCTGCTGGAGGTGGACAGCGATGATGATCTGGACGTTTCCACCTTTTGGAACTCTAATCGAAACCCCATTCGGAAACCACATATGAAACCTCAAGCTGAAAGAGAAATTGATATGAAAGATCAAAAATCAACAAAGAGAAACTAACTTTTCCTCACCAAAAGTAATTCAATTGAAGAAAGGAATGAAGAGTATCTCTTCCCAGTCTGGAAAACAAAAAGAACCCTAAAATCAAAATCAGGAAATCCAAACATGGTGGAATGGTGCGAAGAGATCAAATCTAGAGAAGGAGAAGAGGGAGTTACCTTCGTGGTGATGCTGCTTAGAATCAAAACTTTGGGTTTCTTCCTTTTTGGTTTGCAGGTGAGGAGAGATGAGAGAGGAAATGGTTGGCTTCTAAGAGATAGACACGAACAAGAAGAGGGGCCTGAAGGCAGAGTTACTTTGTGCAAGCCGAGTGGGGAGACAAAGTCACTAAGGCCCTAACTAAGTTGTTAAAAGCGGGCATTTTTTTATTTTATTTTATTTTTTATAACTTTTTCACACAACGCATGTATGAAGTTAAGTTGTCTGATCATGTACATGTTAAGTTTGAGTTAAGGGAGCAAGGAGGGAAAATTCCGCCTATGTGCAATCAAAGTAGCAGTTTTGACATTAGGGACATACATTTCTCATTCAGACAACACAAATAAGCCATTCCGTTGTAGGAGCTTAAATCGTGTGCCAGCATTTCACTCAAATATTGGCCATTTTGGGACTACTCACTCACATTTTGGGGTACATGTGATTTTCTTCCAAACTTGCACAATGGAAACAAAAAAATGCGTTGTATGTTATTATGCAACTTACTCTCATACAACATATACAACAATACTGTTGTGCACGGTGAGTCAAAATTTCGACCCAAATTTGAGCAAGGTGAGGGGGAATTTTTTTTTTTATATCCAGACAACAGACAAATCCTTAAAACTGTTGTACAATAATCTTGGACCCAAAAAAATTGATGTACGACCTCCTAATACAACGCCAATCTCATTAAACCTGTTGTGTGAAGCAGTTTCAGTGATCACGTAACGGAATTTTTTTTTTCGTTGTCTAAAAAGTGTAGTGTGATGTAGTTTTTGGCATAGTGATTGATGTGAGTAAGAAGCTCACTGGGACTAATGAGAATTCAATTCAATCATTGGAGCCATATTTATTCCAGCTATTTGTCCCGAAGATGATGATGCTGATGGTTTTTATGATTGTTTCATGTAGAAATTGATTGGTTTCAGGTGAGGGGTTGGGGGAGAAAAGTCACGGGTGATATTTAATGAGTTTCATTTACTTTTTCTGAATTCCTTGGTGCTGAATTTACCTATCAGATTATTTCTTTCCATGTAATCTGGGTCTTTCTTAGGATGAAAATATTATACACTACTTTGCTTCCTTCACTTAAAGTTCAATTCTTTTTCTCAAATGTTAATTGTTTCCTTGGTTGAAACATTTACTTAAAGTTTAAATGTTACTGAAAGTGACCAACGAAGATAATGAGATGTGCCTTATTAATGGTGTAATAGCTCAAGGTGTCCACAAGCTACTTGCCCTACAAGCTACGTATTTGTTATTTCCTTCCCAATCAGTATGTTGGCAAACTAAGAGTGGCCATAGGAGATAGTGTGAGTTAATTGTATCAATATAATGTCATTAGTTACATTGAAGTTTACTGATATATGCTTTTTTGGTTGATAATCAGTCAACCACAACCTTCATATGCATATGTATAAGGAGCTAAGTCTTCAAATTTGTTTGCTATGACTTTGAAAGCATTGGTAGAACTATCATGAACTTTCTACGTTACTTGGTCTACACTTTGTTTTGTGTGGCCTAGGTTCTTTAGTATTAGTAGCCAAGCTATCCCTGTGAAACAGAAAATATTTGATATTGTTCTTCTGCGAAACATATTCAAGTAGGGATGCAACTAGGTAGCATTACTTTGTTTTTCTTATTAATCTCCAGTTTGCTTCCATCACAGTATGGTGCTGAAGTATATAGCATAACTCCTTCACACCCATTAGCAGAGGGACAAACTCTAGTCTCTCCTGGCCTAATATTCGAATTGGGCTTCTTCAATCCAAACAGTTCTGCTAATAAGTATGTGGGATTGTGGCACAAAAGTATCTTTCCCCGTAAATATGTACGGGTAGCTAACAGAGATATTCCTCTTGCTGCTACAGACACCTTGGCTACTTTGAGCATCGGCAACAATGGGAATCTGGAGCTTGTAGATGGGAAACAGAGTTCTGTCTGGTCAGCCAATATATCTAATTGTTCATCTGTAGTTCTCTTAGATAATGGAAACTTCATTGTCAAAGATGGTATGGGAGCTGATTTGTGGGTGAGTTTCAATGATCCTAGTGACACACATCTGCCAAGCATGTTGCTAGCATATGATAGTGGTTCTGGAAAACGGAAGTTCTTTGGAAAAGTGAAAATGTTCCATCACCAGGGATATTCTTAGTTGGACTGTTAGCAGAGTTGCAGGCACAATTGTATATTTGGATTAATGGATCTACTTACCACTGGAGAAGTGGACCATGGTACAAATCAAGGTTTATTGGTATACCCACATTTATTCCTCAGTATTTAGATCCATGGACTCTTGTTGATAATGTGACACAGGGAACAAGGTATTTATTAAAGTTTTGACAAAATTCCTGGTGACAATGTTCTTGCATATGCCGACGTATCTTCCGAAGGTATATTGAGGTTTTTGTTTTCAGTAAGTGGCAAGAACTGGTATCTTGACTATGAGTCATGGAACAACCCATGCGATAATTATGGCGCCTGTGGAGCTTTTGGGGTTTGCAAAGCTTCTGAATCTCCAATCTGCAAGTGTTTGGAAGGGTTTACACCCAAGTCAAATGAGGAATTTGACCCAAAAAAAATGTCAAATGAGGAATGGAGCAAAAGAAACTAGATCGGAGGTTGTGTGAGACGAACAAATTTGTATTGTGAGACGCTCACAAATTGTTGAATATTTTGATAGCTTCTACTTTGTATTTGAACAAAATATAATCGAAACCACAACTTTGTTGTTTTGATTAATTTGCAGAAGCAAATGAAGCAAGAGCACATGAACAAAAACTCAGCAAACGTTGTGCTTTGAGTTTCAAAATTGTACTTCTCATCACCCTTTTACATCAACTATCTCTTCCCTTATAGCTATTGGATTTATGAGTATCTTGGTTGTTGTAGTCTTCAGTTTGCACAGCTGGCGGCCCAACCAAAAGCGTAAGAGAATTAAATGAAGGGGTCAATTAATTTAGCACATTAGAATTTGATATTTTTCATCTGTTAATCCAAATGTTGATTCTTGTTTTGTTCCAACTCAGTGATTGATAGTTTTATTTGCAAAATCAGGACATGTCAAATTAACAACACGTCGTTTGGAATCAACTAGTATGATTAAGATTTATAGAGATGGTCTTCGAGAATATATAGGACAGCATGATTCCATGGAGCTAAGGATATATGATTTTGATAGTATACTAATCACCACGGATAGCTTTAGCATCACAAACAAACTCGGCAAGGAGGCTTCGGCCCTTTATAAGGTATTTTCTTTCTCAAGGAAAACATACATAGCACTTCCAACTGGTACAAGATACGAGAATTAATGGAATTAATTATTGATTTGTGGAACTCGTGTAGGGGTTGCTACTTGAAGGGAAGGAAATAGCAGTAGAAAGACTTTCTAGTAGTTCAGGACAAGGTGTGGAGGAGTTCAAGAATGAGATGTTGTTGATCTCCAATCTTCAACACAAAAACCTTGTTAGGATCATGGGTTGTTTTGTCAAACAGAATGAGAAGTTACTTATCTACGAATTCATGCCAAACAAATACTTTTCTATACGGTTAGTTTCACTATTGTTTATGTTCAGCTGTAGTGCGCTACTCATCTTTATCTTATTCTTTCAATATAATCCTTCATCTCTAATCTTTTGTAAAATTCTCTAATCTTCGTCTATTCTTTCAATATAGTTATGAATGAAATCTCAGGAACTAAATTACATAGTCACAAATTGGTCATTGAATTTTTTGTCGATCGACACTAAGTATCATCGAGTTTAACTAATCAAGACATTCAACATGCAAGTTTAATGCTCACCACTGTCTAACATGCTCTGTGTTTGTTCAGTTCAGATATCCATTATGCATTCATTACTTTTCATACAAGTGTGTCTCTATTTGTTAGCAATTTATGATTAGAATCTTGTTTTAATTGAATTTTAAGGCTAGAAATCTCGTGATACACTATGTTCCATTGTAGTGTGTGTGGGAAATATGAATAGTGTTGATGATAGCACTCTAATTTGATGCACTGAATATTTGATTAAATCCAACAAAGAGAGCAGTGCTGGATTGGGCTAAACGCTTTAACATTATTCTGGGTGTTGCTAAGGGGCTTCTTTATCTTCATCATGATTCCTATGTGAAGGGGATTCATAGAGATCTAAAAGTAACATCCTCTTGGATGAGAAAATGAATCCAAAAATCTAAGATTTTGGTTTGGCATGCATTGTTGAAGGAACACAGAGTCTAGAAAATACTTAGAAGGTTGTGGGAACACGATAAATATTAGTTTTTCTGTTACACTCGCATGGCATTTTTAATTAAGCTAGAAACCAGAAGACGCAATTTTGTCAAATACATACTAATGTGTTTGCTGTGCAGTGGCTATATGTCTCCAGAGTATGTATGGGTGGTATATTTTTCGAGAAATCTTATGTCTATAGCTTTGGGGTCTTGGTATTGGAGATTATTAGCAGCAAGAAGAATAGCAACTCTATTTATATGACCAACAACTTGGCTTCCTTGCCCATGTAAGTTCATACTCTAAATCCTAATGTAAAATAGTTGATTTTATGTGGAGTAGTCTAGCTCATTATTTAGCTTAAACCATGAAGTTGAAGCTAAATACAACACTGTCTTAACAAGTCTTCACAACAACTAATGTGAATATTTTCAGGCTTGGAACTTGTGGAATGAAGATAGGGAATTGAAGTTAGTAGATGAAGTATTGGGTGATTCATACTCCTCATAAGAAGTAATGATAGGTGTGCATGTTGGGCTTCTTTGTGTACAGGACAATGCTGTTGATAGACCAACCATGGCCGATGTAGCTTTAATGCTAAACAGTGAGAAAGATGGTCCACATCCAAAGAGGCCTGTATTAACTATCCAAAACTCATTTTATCATCTTGAACCATCCTATGAAAATACTAATTCCTCCAAAAATGAAGCTAGCACTACAACGATTGAAGGACGTTAGGCAACAACAATTTGTTGAATCAAAACCCATAGTAGATAGACCCTCATTGTTGCTTTTACACTTGTTATATACGGCATGTACATGAACACTGTCTGATTTGCATGAAGTTGAATCCTATCAATGAATAAAAGGATGTACAGTTTTCCTTGCCTTTTGTTGAAACGTTCTTTCATTGATGCTCTAAAATTTGAATAAGGCCTCGTCAATGGGCCGGGCCGTTCATAGCGAGCTTAGAGCGGGTCGGGCTTAATTGTAAATCGCAAGATCCAAGCCCGTCCATATAAAGCGGGTCTTGTGGGTTTTTTTGGGCCGGGCCAGGTAGTCCTCATTTTTTCTGAGCCGGGCTGGGTTTTATTTACAAAGAAATCTTTTTGTGTGTAAATGCCTCCCAAACCATCCTCAAGGAAGGAACAACACCTCAAAAGCTAAACTCTGGAGGTGAAGTAGGTCCTTTGATGTTATTTGTTGTAAAGCCTTGTAGCTTTGATAGACTATCACAAGTCGCCATTGCAAACGGAGCATCAGCTAGTCAGTATAAGCCACCCAAGATCATAAGAAATCGTCAGATTGTTCACTTCCTTGAAGGGTCTACTGTTCTTACCATATCTTGAAAGCTTTCGGTAATATAATACATCATACATATCTCATCTTGAATCCAAAATTACAACATGTCTCTTACAGTAGTTCTCCTTGTATTGGTTTTGATTAAATACCTTCTTGTAAAATTGGTTCTCATATTTTTTCTTTTGAGGAATCGAATTGTCTGCAACTCCAAGTCTGTGTGACCTTGTCCACTTCCAAGTTATGTTTACTGACCATTGAAAGTTTGAAACGCTAATTTTGGCACGAATGGATTAGTTATTCTTTTAAGAAAGGCAGTATAAATATTAATTCCTATGGTTTTGAAGCACTTTATGTTGTTACATTTTAATATTTTATTTATTATTGAAATTAAATTTGGGTGAATATATTTTGTGTTTAAAATCTGAATTTATTTGTGTGTTTAAATTCAGAATTTATTTTGAATTTTATTTTGTAACTCATGGTGTTTCATTTTGATTTATTTTGGGTTTTAATTCTTGTAACCTATGGCTTTTGGTTACTACCCTATTAATAGTAGGGAGTGTCCTAAGAGCTTATAAATAGCACCATTTGTTGCATGCTAAAAAAAAGATCATTGCTTTTTACGTAATACTATTATGAAACACTACTATTCACCCATCAACTTTCTTTCCAAAATCCCCCAAAGTGTCTTGTGCGTTTTTTGGCCAAAGAAAGGTGTTCTTTTGGTGGAGCTTTGGGTTCCTCCAATTTGTGCAGATTCGTGTGAGCCACACAACTTGTTGTTGGGCTGTTGTATCCTGGAGGGGACAAGTCAAGAGATTTCTGGTGCACCGGCATTGTTCCGCAGATGGCTTGAATCTCCTTAAAGAGAGCGAGATACCCGCGCCTCAGCCTATTGTCAACGAGTTTCTCATATAGAAATTATAATTATTATTGTAATTTCACCAACAATTTTAAAAATAAATTCAGATTTTAAACACAAAATATATTCACCCAAATTTAATTTCAATAATAAATAAAATATTAAAATGTAACAACATTCCCCCACTCATTTTAATATTTTAAAAACAAATATAAACCATAGTTACCGGCCAAAAATGAACCATCATGCGTCATGAAGGTGTGCTCTGCATTGAACCTTCACTTAGTGAAACATCAATTCCTACTCCAGAGTTGATAGTGGTCTCAGACTTGAACTACAACTGCTTCAAAAATTGATGCGCTCAAAGCAAGCGTATAATTTAACCCTATAAATTGTCATTAGTAGTATAAGCAAGTAGGGATCGTTCTATTCTGGGGATTGAGGGTATACCTGTCATTGTAAAAACAAATTAATAAAAGTAAAAAGTATTATTTACAAAAATAAAACAAAGAAAGAAATATATACAAGTAAACACAATTAGGGGGTTTTAGAATTATAAATTAAAAATTAAATAAATAAAATAAAGAAAATATAAAAACATATATACACCGGTGGAACGCAAGTAACAAAGATCAAAACCACAATCATATAGGGGAAGACAAGGCTTCATGAATTTAATTTCTAAGGAATTTTCTGGTTGCACCACACAGTTCCAACCAATGAATTAATGCCACGTCAGCTCTGCCATGTCACTCAACCAATCAAAAAGCTCCAAAATCAATCCCTAATATTTTGTTGCTGATTTTCCCATGATTTAATTTGATTTTATTCACCATTTTTGGCCAAATATCTAGGCATGAACCTAGACAATGTATCTAGATGCATTTTGGACTTTTTCTCCCTTAAATCTCTCCATGGCTTTATCCTTAATGTCATCCCCTTGATTTTCTCTTGATTTTCACATTAAAATTGCAGATTTTATTCTCTAATTTCAGCCAACATATCTTGAGGGAATTGAGGAACGAATCTGGACTTGTTTTGAATATTTTCTTCCTTAAAATTCTCCCTTGATATTCTCCACGTAATCTCCTTGATTTTCCATGCAAAAATCAGATTTAATCTCCCAAAATATCTCCCACGTCATCATGTGATCTCCTAATGCCTTCAGGTTTCCTAGCCTCATCAGGATTCCTGCGTTGACTGGGATTTCTAGTCGGACCAGGAAAACTCCATTTCTTCATTTCAGCTCATTTCTTCTCCATTTACTCCAATGTACCTAGAAAATAGAAACTAAATTAAAAATGATGAAGTAAAGGAAATAACTAAGCAAAATACGGGGAAATAATTATTAAAATATGGCATAAAAATGCTCCTATCAAAATAAGAACTACTGCTCACACATAATAATTCAGGTGTTAATATGAGCCTTATTAGCCAGCACGTTACTGCCTTGTGCTTATCCCAGTTTTCATGAATGTATTTTAAGAATAAGCCCAATTCTCATAGAGAGCGGCCCCACTCTCACACTCATATAGGTAAAATCCATCCGTCGCAAAGGGCTTGAATCTCCTTAAAATTGTTGGTGAAATTACAATAATAATTATAATTTCTATATGAGAAACTCGTTGACAATAGGCTGAGGTGCGGGTATCTCGCTCTCTTTAAGGAGATTCAAGCCCTCTGCGAAACAATGCCGGTGCACTAGAAATCTCTTGACTTGTCCCCTCCAGGATACAACAGCCAAACAACAAGTTGTGTGGCTCACACCAATCTGCACAAATTGGAGGAACCCAAAGCTCCATCAAAAGAACACCTTTCTTTGGCCAAAAAACACATAAGACACTTTGGGGGATTTTGGAAAGAAAGTTGATGGGTGAATAGTAGTGTTTCATAATAGTATTACGTAAAAAGCAATGATCTTTTTTTGAGCATGCAACAAATGGTGCTATTTATAAGCTTTTAGGACACTCCCTACTATTAATAGGGTAGTAACCAAAAGCCATAGGTTACAAGAATTAAAACCCAAAATAAATCAAAATAAAACACCATGAGTTACAAAATAAAATTCAAAATAAATTCTGAATTTAAACACACAAATAAATTCAGATTTTAAACACAAAATATATTCACCCAAATTTAATTTCAATAATAAATAAAATATTAAAATGTAACAACACTTTATATCAATCAAGTTGCTGGATTGAGCTGCCACAGTTTCAATAAGAATTATCCCCTAAACATGCCCTCGATTTCTTTGCTTGATCTTCTTCCTTCAAGTCTTTATTTTTTGCTGCATGCTTGGATTTGTTCTAGGGTTCACGACCAATATAGACAGAGCATTGATTACTACATACAGAATGAAGGTACCCCAAAATCTGAAAATCATATAGGGGATTCAGTGATTTACCATATTTTATTTAATACTAGCCTTCTTTATATATGCTCTGCATGTGTAATAGTTTTTGGGTGCGGCTATTGACACCATACTATTTTCTTTGTTCACCCTACTTACTCATTACACCCTACGTTTTAATTTCAATTATTAAATTTATTTATTTAACCCATTTCTCTTTTCAAGAATATCCTTATATGATATATCCAATTAAAAAATAAATATTTTTAACGAAAATCTCTCATTTAATTTATACTCACAAAAAATTAAAATATATTAAATTCCAAATAAAATAATAATCTGATTTACTCCCATTTAAAAAAAAAAAATTCTTTCAATTTCAATGTTCTCTATTTCAATCTATGTAAAAAGATTAGTAAATTTACAACTATGATCAATGAAGAAGATATTGATATTTTTTCTTCGTGTTTTAAATTTTTACTTTCGGTGTTCATAAAGAATATTGCAAAGATTTTGATCAAGTTAAAGGTAATAGTTTTGTGAATTGAATAACGAATTAACGATGATGAGGCAACAAAAAGACAAAAAAAAAGTAATAAATTCAAAATTGGGTGGAGAAGATAAAGATTAATGTTATCCAATGAAAAATTAAGTAGTCTTTGTATTTAATTAATTACTTATGTATTTATTTTTTCTTACATATTTGGATTTTAGAAAATTAGTGTACTTATTAGTCATTCTGCACTTGGGTAATATAGTATTTCAATAATTCAAATGTTTGTAGGGTCAACTAAGAAAATAGTAGGGTGGCAATAGTCGCACCCTAGTTTTTATTTATTTAAGTGAGCTGTTGGTAAATTATAATTCTAACATTGTAGTAGGGGTGGGCATTTTGTACCAAAAATGCGGTTACCAACCCGAACCGCACCGAACTAAAACGGTTTCGTTTTATGATCACACCGCACCAAATCGTATAAAAGCGGTTCGGTTGCGGTTTCGGGTAATAAACCGCCCGATTTAAACCGACCAACACTAAATTTATTTTAATTACATTTTATTTATTTATTATTTCTCTATTGATGGAAATGTTGGTTTTCAATATATAAGAAATCCATTTTTGATTAGGTTTTCAGTTTATAATAAGTTGCTATGTTTGCTTGATCATTGATATATATATATATATATATATATATATATATATAGTGTGTGTGTGTGTGCGTGCGCGCGCGCGTGCACAATAAGTTGCTATGGTCTTTCTGCAAGTTGCTTGATATTTGGGTGACATTTGCCGATTTGTGTGGACTCTAAATGCATTCAAAATTTATTTATGCCTTATTGAAATTGTTATGTAAAAATAAGCTTGATTTTGGCCCTCTTTTTCTAGTTGCAATTAATAAATCGCTTCAAACCGAAACCGACCCGCACCGCACCGAAAAATGGTGTAACAGAAATAATCGGTTTAGCCCTTTTATAATGCTGTTGCGGTTTGATATATAGGCCAACTGAAAAAAGCGGTTTGGTTGCGGTTTGGGCCTCAAACCGAACTGAAACGCACTGCACTTACCCCTACATTGTAGAGGTCGTGTGTTCGATTCTCACTGACATATGTAAGAGTGGGTGGGCTAAGAGTTTTTTTTTTTTAACCACAACAAGTGGTCGAGTTTGTAAGAGCCTCCAGGTGTGGAACCCCCACACCCGAGTTCGAATCCCGCCAACGCTTATTGGAGTTAAATCCCAATATATTCTTGGTGGACAGGGAGGAGGAAGCGTTCTAACAAGATCCCCCAAGCACGAACTAGTCTCTGGGCCTGGGAAGCATTTGAGGACACCCTGTGATTGAAAAAATAAAAAAAAGAGTTTTTTAATAAATAAATAAAATAGTTATTGCAAAGAGAAAATAGTGGGAGAGAAAAGTGGGGATTGTGGGATAATTTTTTAAAAAATTTTCTTAATAAAAATCTATCTTTTAATTGTCATATTTACCCTTGTGATTCAATTTATTTTCAAAGTTTTTTTAATATTTTAGGGTTAAATCTGTCAAACAATTTAGTTTTGGCTAACAAAGTCTCTTCTCTTAATAATAGTATAGATATATTAATTTACCGGCTTTTCCGAGTCGGGCCTGGCGGGCTTTTACAGGCCTAGTCTATGGGCCGGGCAGGGTTTTAGACCCCTAAACCAAGCCCGACCCTCTACCCACCGAGGCAGGCCTTTGCGGGCTTTTATGCGGGCTTGTCCAAACTTTTACCCATTAGGCTTGCGGGCCTCTATCGACTTATTTGATCCGCGGGCTAAATGAAGAGGCTTAATTTGAATAGTTCAAAAATTAATTGTAACCTTTTTGATGATGTGGTTCGAGATTTTGATGCGTGTCACCTAATAATTCACTAGTACACCCAATACCTAAAGCCCAAATTGAAAACTTTAAATTATGATTTTGGTTCGCGGACTGAGAATTTTGTCAAATTATGACAAAAAGCCTTTTCAATTGCAGCTCTTGGTATGGCAGCTCAGCCTTCTTCTTACAACTTTCGAGTCCATGATCTCACTTCCCTTTGAATCCTCTTGTTTATGTTCTACTCTTTTAATTTCTGAATATTTTTCCTTTTTGTTCTGTAGTGAGATTTTGTAAGAACCCAAGTGAAATGCATGCTATACTTCTTTTTATTTTATTGTTTGGTTTAATGAACTCCACTAGGAAGTAGGAACCTATGAATTTTGTCTTTTTTGGTGAGACAGGGAGGCAGGAATTATTCAAAGTTTCGTGTTCATGACTCTGAACAAATTGACAGAACCTTCTCCATTAGAAAATGAAATGTGCCTTCAATGGCGACTTGTTGGGTAAAAGCCAAAGCATTTTGCTCTCATGTCCCTTGACTCATTTCAAGTACTGAGTTCTTTCTTCCGGAAATTTCTGAACATTGCAAAAGTTCCATTCTTTCACATCAAGTTCTAATGTATTCCAGCTATTTTTGATGTGATATTGATGATTGGTGTTATGATTCTTTCATGTGGAGATTGATTGGTTTTAATTGAGGGATTGGGGGAGAAAAGTCATGGGTGATATTTACTGGGTTTCATTTACTTTTTCTGAATTTATTGGTGCTGATTTTTACCTATCAGATGATTTATTTGCATGTAATCTGGGTCTCTCTCAGGATGAAAATATTATACACTGCATACACTGCTTTGCTTCCTTCACTTAAAAGTTCAATTCCTTTTCTCAATGTTAATTGTTTCCATGGTTGAAAACAATGTTACAGCAGCTCACTAAGTTTAAAGGAAACTGTCAACTTGATGCTTGTCAAGGGTTATTGTCGTAAGTTTTGGACCATGCATTTTCGTATGATTTCCAAATTTGTCGTGACTCGTGAGTCTTCAAATTTGTTTGCCATGAGTTTTAAAAGCATTGGCAGAATTATCATAAAACTTTCTACTTTACCTGGTCTACGCTTAGTTCTGTGTAGCCTAGGTGCTTTACTACTTTCAGTAGCACGGCTGTCCATGTGAAACAGAAAATATTTAACATTGTTCTTCTGGGAAACATATTGGGGTAGGGATGCAACTGGGTAGTGGTACTTTGTTTTTCTCATTCATCTTCAGTTTGCTTCCGTCACAATATGGCGCTGAAGTACTATATAACATAACTTCTTCAGACCCATTATCCGAGGGACAAACTCTAGTCTCTCCTGGCCTGATATTCGAATTGGGCTTCTTCAGTCCTAATAGTTCTGCTAATAAGTATGTGGGGTTGTGGCACAAAAGTATATTTCCCCGTAAATATGTATGGGTGGCTAACAGATATAATCCTCTTGAAGCTACAGACACCTTGGCTACTTTGAAAATTGGCAGCAATGGGAATCTGGAGCTTGTAGATGGGAAGCAGAGTTCTGTTTGGTCAACCAATATATCTAATGGTTCATCTGCAGTTCTCTTAGGTAATGGAAACTTTGTTGTTAAAGATGTTATGGGAGCTGATTTGTGGGAGAGTTTTAATAATCCTGGTGACACACATCTGCCCGGCATGTTGATGGGATATGATAGTCATTCTGGCAAAAGGAATTTCTTGACCTCTTGGAAAAGTGAAAATGATCCATCACCGGGGATATTCTTGGTCGGACTGTCAGCAGAGTTTCCGGCACAATCGTTCATTTGGATTAATGGATCTACTCCCCACTGGAGAAGTGGGCCATGGGATAAATCAAAGTTTATTGGTGCACCCTCAATGGATTCTCAGTATCTAAATCCATTTTCTATTGTTGATAATGAGACTCAGGGAACAAGGTATTTATCTTACGGTTTTGACAGAATTCCTGGTGAGAAAATTCTTGCATATGGGGACATATCTTCAAAAGGTATAGCGAGATTCTTTTTTTCAGTAAGTGGCAAGAACTGGTATCTTAACTGGGAGACATGGAAAACCCCTTGTGACAATTATGGTGCCTGTGGACCTTTTGGGGTTTGCAAAGCTTCTAAATCTCCAATCTGCAAGTGTTTGAAAGGGTTTATACCCAAGTCAAATGAGGAATGGAGCAAAAGAAACTGGACCGGAGGTTGTGTGAGACGAACAAATTTGTCTTGTCAGACACACAGAAATGAATCAGTCTCATCAAAAGGAAAAGATGGGTTTTTGAAATTGGAAAGATTGAAAGTACCCGATTTTCATCAATATCTGAGTTCTTTGGCTCTAGACAAGTTCGAGGACTGCAAGATAAAGTGCCTGAGTAATTGTTCTTGCCTGGCTTATGCATATATTGATAACATGGGGTGTTTGGTGTGGTCCAAAGACCTTATTGATATGCAGCAGTTTCCAGATTTTGGAGAAGATCTTTACGTCCGCCTAGCACACTCAGAACTAGGTAAATGATAATAGCTCTTGCACAACTCGTATACCACTAATTTTGGTTTGTATTGCAAGTTAATTTTGTTTTTTCTTTTCAGTTGAAGGAAAACCGATAAAGTTAATTGCCAGCCTTACAGCTATTGGATTTATGAGTATCTTGGTTGCAATAGTCTTCAGTTTGAAAAGGTGGCGTGCTAACCAAAAGCGTAAGAGAATTAGATGAGGGCATTTAGCACATTATAAGAATTTATTATTTATTGTCTGTTACCCAAATGTTGCTCGTTTAGTTCCAATTCTGTGTTTGATAGTTTTGTTGCAAAATTAGGATACGGCATATTAACAGCCCGGCGCTTGGAATCAACCAGTATGACTAAGATTCATAGAGACAGTCTTCGAGAATATATAGGGAGGCATGATGCCTCAGAGCTAAAGATATATGATTTTGATAGCATACTAATTGCCACAGACAGCTTCAGCATCACAAACAAACTTGGGCAAGGCGGCTTTGGCCCAGTTTATAAGGTATTTTATTTGCTAATAAAAACATTTATAGCACTTTAGAAGATATAGACATGCTTGCAATGACTAATTTGTGGACATCATGTAGGGGATGCTACCAGAAGGGAAGGAAATAGCTGTAAAAAGACTATCTAGTAGCTCAGGACAAGGTGTCGAAGAGTTCAAGAATGAGATGTTGTTGATCTCTAATCTTCAACACAAAAACCTTGTTAGGATGATGGGTTGTTGTGTTAAAGAGGATGAGAAGTTACTGATTTACGAGTTCATGCCAAACAAAAGCTTGGATACTTTTCTATGTGGTTAGTTTCACTAGTGTTTTATTTTTTGCTGCAGTACGTTACTCATCTTTACCTATATTCCTTTTAATAGAAATATGCTTGAAAAATTCTAGCATTGAGATACGATGAATTCACATGATCTAAATTTACCTAGTCACAAATTATCATAGAGTTTGACTGAGGAAGAAATTCAGCCGTGCAAGTTTAATGCTCACCACTGTCAAATATTCTGTGTGCATGTTCAGTTTAGATCTGTGTTATGTACTCACTACTTTTTTTACAAATGTCTCTATTTGTTAACACTTAGAGGCTAGAAATCTAAGGCTAGAAGCCTAGTGATCGTCAATGTTTCTTTGTTACGTGCATGAAAAATATGAATAGCATTACTACTCTAACTGGGTCCATTGAATATTTGATTAGATCTGACTAAGAGAGCTGTGCTTGATTGGGCTACACGCATTAATATTATTCAGGGTGTTGCTAGAGGACTTCTTTATCTCCATCATGATTCCTATGTGAAGGTGATACATAGAGATTTAAAAGTCAGTAACATTCTCTTGGATGAGAAAATGAATCCAAAAATTTCAGATTTTGGATTGGCACGTATAGTTGAAGAAACACAGAGTCTAGAAAATACTCAAAAGGTTGTTGGAACACGGTGAGAATCAGTTCTTCAAGCCAGAAACCAAAAGAAGCAATTTTGTCAGATACGTACTAATGTGTTTGTTGTGCAGTGGCTATATGTCTCCAGAGTATGCCATGGGTGGGGTATTTTCTGAAAAATCTGATGTTTACAGCTACGGGGTCCTGGTATTGGAGATTATTAGCGGCAAGAAGAATACGAGCTTCTATTTATATGAACAACAGCTAGGCTTCCTTGCATATGTAAGTTTATACTCTAAAACCTAATGTAATTGTTGTCTACAGCTTTGGGGTCTTGACAAGTGTTAACAATAATTAATTGGATTATTTTCAGGCATGGAAGTTGTGGAATGAAGGCAGGGCATTGGAGTTAGTAGATGAAATATTGGGTGATTCATATTCCTCAACAGAAGTAATAACATGTGTGCATGTTGGGCTTCTTTGTGTACAGGACAATGCTGTAGATAGACCAACCATGGCGGATGTAGCTTCAATTCTAAGTAGCGAGAAAGATGGTCCACATCCAAAGAGGCCTGTATTCACTATCCAAAATTCAGCTTATCATCTTAGACCATCCTATGAATATACTAATTCCTCCACAAATGAAGCTAGCATTACGACGATCGAAGGACGTTAGGCGACATCAAATTGTTGCATCAAAATGCAATGTCTTCTCTGGTCATTCTCACTCCTTCTAGTACACATTGTAGGTCCTTTGGTGTAGAAAACTATCCCTTGCTCTTGGGGTTTGTAGTTTATGAAGGTTTTACCCATAATTGATAGACCCACATTCATGCTTCCACACTTGTGTATACGTCATGAGCGTAAACACTTCCAAGTCTTATTTGCATGAAGTTGAATCCTATCAATGAATAAAAGGATGTTCAGTTTTGTTGCCTTTCATTGAAATGTTGTTTCATGGATGCTCTAAAATTTGAACAGTTCAAAAATCACCCAATTCACTGTAACCTTTTTGATAATGTGGTGCGAGGTTTTGATGCCAGTCACCTAATCATTTACTCAGTACACCCAATACCTAAAGCCCATAATGAAAACTTCAAATTATGAACCTTTTGAGAATTTTGTCAAATTAAGAAGTAGAGCCATCGATGGCAGTGTTTTGGCTCACCAGTCAGAGCTCCGCCGTCTGATTCTGATTTCAATTGCAGCTTTCGGATTGGCAGTTCAGCTTTCTTCTCTGAACTTCTGAGTCCCTGCTCTCTGAATCCTCTCTGGTATTTTCAATTCATATTCACTTGATGTAAATTTAGCATTGTGATATTGATTTATTAAGTAATTTCAAGTAGCATAGCTGCAATACACTAAGCTTTAATCCATGCGAGTAAAGCCTTTTTTGTTGAAGGATGTCGACATAATGTGTGCCTCTGTAAACTAGGGTTTAGAGTTGTAATAGGAAAGTGTTCTAGGTATTCAATTGTATTCGGATTCTATTACCTTTTGGGTACCTTGTAACTCCCTATATAAAGGGCTCCTATTATCAATAATAAACACACAATTACAATTCTCTACAACACGTTATCAGCACGAGCCCTAACCCTAGTCGAAAAAGAAGAAAAGAAACAGAAACCTAAAACCCTAAAACACCAAAAATTGCCGCAGTTTTTCCAACCCTAGATGCGGCCTCCTACTGCCCCTGCCTACTGCTGCAGCCCCTGCTGCCCCTGCCTCCTACTGCAACCTCCTACAGCCTCTCCAAAACTACTGCAGAAACTACTGCTTGTTGCTATCCAAAACTGCTGCAGAAATTGCTGCTTGTTGCTGTCCAAAACTGCTGCAGAAATTGCTGCTTGCTGCTGTCCAAACTGCTGCCCAAACTACTGCAGAAATTGCTGCTGCTGCTGCTGCTTGCTGCCATCTTTTTACTGCTACCCCCAAAACACGCCTGCTCCGACACGCGTGTGTTCTCAAGCCCAAAATCATCACGTAAGTTTTTGTAATTAAAGTTGCTGCTTTCTTGTATTTAAATTCCTTTTATTTTCTACAGAATATTGGAATATATGTTGCCAAATGGTTTTGAGTATTTAACAAAGCAAAATTGTGGGGATTCACGCTTAACGAGCTAAGAGTGTTCGTATGAACTAAGAGTGTTCATAATTAAACGAACTAAGAGTGTTCATAATGCTTGGACTAAGAGTGTCCGCAAGCATCAAATTGTGACCATATTAAAACATCATTGTTTGGTCTAATCTAAAAGAGATTCTTGGAAATTGATTTCTTGGTAGCATAGCTCGGAAATCTTATTATTTTAGTTTTCATGGAAGTTTAACTCCGAAACTAATATATCTTCTCTTCTTATTTGCAGGATGTAGAATGAACCTAGGCTCGACTTTTCCATGCTTGACTCAATAGGCTCGGATTACCACAGTTGGGTAACCGATGTTGAGAACCATCTCACTTCAAATGGAATATTACCCATAATCCAGGCACCTAACCCGGAACTTGTGTTCGTGCGAACACCTACAAAGCATGCTCAAGCAGTTATCTTGATGCGACGCCATATGGACAAGGCACTCAGATTGGAGTATATGTCGATCAAGAATGCAAGAGAGCTAGAAGAGCGCTTTGGCAATGTCCAAGATTCCATCCTCCCTGACTTGAAGGTTCAATGGAACAATCTGCGCTTTGCTAATATCAAGTATGTTGCTGAATATAATTCAGCAGCTCTTCGCATACAGTCCATGTTGAGGTTTTGTGGACAACCTGTCACAAAGCAAGAGCTAATTGAGAAAACTCTCCCCACCTTCCCCGTTTCAGCCATTGTGGTATCAAAGCAATATCGTACTGAAGTCAATGCTGGACGGATCACGAGGTTTCATCAGCTTATCAATGTTATATCTATAACTGAGAAACATGATAACATACTCGTGAGGAATTATAATTCAAGACCCATTGGAACTAAGAGCGTTCATGAGGCGAATTATAATACACCCAAAGGAGGGCGCAAGGAGCGGTAACCTAAGAATGAGGGACATGAGGGATGTATGGACCCGTATAACCGCCCTAACCAGGAAGGAACCCGCAAGTTTGGTGTGGATACACGTGGTGGTAATGCCACACGTGAGAGAGGGGGTCGTGGTATCCCTAGCCGTGGTGGTGGCTCCATGGGTCGTGGTGGAGGCACCAACCTTCCTAGGGAACACCGGCAACATGCACAACATGCACCTTAATTAAAGGGAGGCAACCACAATGATGTGTGTCATCGATGTGGATCAATTGAGCATTGGTTCAAGCAATGCAAGGCAAGCGAGCAACTAGCTGCAAGATACAGGGCATACATGGACCTGAGAGAGCAAGAAGTGTACCTTGCAGAAGAAGAAGAAGATAGTGGAGATGTCAATCTCACCATAGAGGAATTCAAAGATGAAGATGAAGTGCACAAGGATGCAACAGACTTTAATTAGATTAGTCCTTTTATTTTTCCAAGAACTTTTGTAATGGCAATATGCCTTAGTCAATAAATGACAATTGTATTAACTCTTTCTTATGTGGCGGACCCAATAAAATGTGATGTCTAGGAAAGTCATTGAGGTTATTAATACTTAAGAGAGCCTCGCTCCACCAACATCTCTCTCTACTTTTCTGGTCATATTTGATTGGAGTTACCAAACGGATAGAGTGCATGACTACAATGTGTCTTAGTTTGATTTTATTTTGGATTAGATTTTGGAAACTTTGATGTAATCATCGGCTATTAATAAAGAGTCAATTCTTTTACTTAATGTCTTGGACATACCTTAATTCGAACTTTATTATATAAGAGCTAATGGTTTTCATGTGGAAACACATTATGAGAATGGACAGAGTTCCTTTGCATCACCTCTAATGACTATGGACATAAACGAGTATTAGAGAAACTTATGTGTCGCTCTAGTGGGTTGTATGCAACCACTATTCAAGTTATTGAATCCAACCATGTCATGAGAGACGACTTATGGGATTATGACACATATAGGCTTTGGCATGATGATCTGTGTATTAAAGACTTTACACGGAAATCCATTTTTAGAACGAAGAAAAGTAAGAACCAAGAATTGGTTCAAGGAGCTGCACATGCCCCTCATGGAGCCATGATTGTGCAAAGACTGGCCACACATGGCCGGTGCCGCCTACCCCCTGCGGCAAATACATGGCATTGACGCCATAAATCCTTATTCAACTCTTCTCCCTACTTCTCAAGTCCATTGTGACATTGTGGCTTAACCAAAACCTTCATTGGTTGATTATAAGGCCTATGTTTCGTTCTATAAAGCCTGTTATTTAGGATTGAGACCATCCTATGCAAAGGAGATTGAGGAAATAATTCCATTCTCACAAAGAATCTAAGGGAATTCTGTGGATTTGATCAACCAACTTGTGGACCGTATAGATGTTTTATGGTGTTGGTTGATATGCAAACACGTTGGTCACGTGGTGTGCCATTATCCACTCATAATGCTGCTTATACTACACTCCTAACACATAACATATGGCTACGGGTTCACTACCCAAATCATCCCATTCAGTCAATTTGACTTGATAATGCTAGAGAGTTTACATCAAAAATTTTCGATGACTATTGCATATCATTGGGTATTGATATCAAGTATCATATTCCCATGCACACACCCAATTGGTCTGGCGGAAAAGCCACCATTAAAAGACTACGATGGTAGCCCGGACTTTGGTATTGTGCACCAATATTTCCGCTTGGGTTATGCAATATCTCATGCAGCTATGCTCATTCATCTATGACTCATAGCATCCACTCAACTTTTATTTGCGTTACAGCTAGTGCTGGGTTCGAGTCTAAATATTTCGTACTTATGCATATTTGAGTGCACGGTTTATGTGCCAATTGCGCCGCCACAGCGCTTCAACATGAGTCATTGCAATGAATGCATATATATATATATATATATATATATATTTGTGTTCGCCATAGGTCTCCAACTATAAGTCCGCTACGTAAAACCCTTGACAGGTGATCTCTATTTCTCTGGATTTGTGAATTCTCACTTTGATGAGACAGTCTTCCCGTCGTTAGGGGGAGATTAGAACGTCAATGTTCAACAGGAACAACAGGAATTTTCGTGGTATGTCCCCACTATGTCTCATCTTGATCCCCTGAAAGTGACAAGATCACATATACCTGCTGCAAACATGCATGCAAGGATTGATGTCCCCACAAGAGGGACATGATGCCACCCATAGAAGATGGGTACGGCAACACCACTATGGATGGTGGTATGGTGACGCCAAAAATGTGGCATAATGGCGTCATAGGCCATGGGTTTCGCTAGAGAGAGTAGGAGACCCATAGGTTCGATGGATTCTCACCCTAAGAAGAGAGTGAGTTTGGCACAACTTGATCCATTGATCATTGATACTCAAAATCCATCTCATGAGAAAATTTTTGATTGTGGTTATGTCCAAGAGACATCGTTGGGGGACACCTCAATGTTAGAACCAATTCCTGAGAATATAGAGATCTCTACGAACTACACTAATGTACATGAGGACGTGGAATTGTTGAGACCAATGACATCGAACCTTACTCCGTTAAATAATGCCAGCGTAGAGAAAATTGGCCTAAATGGAAAGATGCTATCCAAGTTGAATTGGATTCACTAATGAAGAGGAAGGATTTCGGGCCTGAGATGCCAACACCTCCTAAAATAAAACCTATTGACATTAATAGGTCTTCTTTAGATAGCGTGATGAGAAAAAGAGATGGTAATCTCGCCTTATGGCCCAAGGTTTCTCACAACGCCCTGGAATCGACTACGAGAAGACATATTCTCTCGTAATGGATGTCATTGCACTCCACTACCTTGTCAGTTTGGTAGTTTCCAAATAACTGAACATGCAGCTTGCGAATGTGGTCACTACGTATCTCTATGGGGATCTAGATACGAAATATAATGAAGGTTCTTGTGGACTTTATTTACCCAAGTCAAGTGGCTCTAGACCACGGAGCGTATTTGCAACGAGGTTGAAATGCTCACTAAAATGACTACTTGATTGGGAAGGGATATGATGAACTATGTCCACGCGTTTCCATGACAAGTTTTGGATTTGCAATTGTCGCGGTTTATGTTGATAAACATAATTGGAACCCTTGAGAGTTAAGGGAAACCACTGAACACCTGAAATCCGAGTTTGAGAGGAAGGACCTTGGGAGAACACAGTTTTGTTTAGATTTAGAACTTGTATACCGTGTCAATAGATGCTTAGGCATTTTTGATAAAGTCAAAGATGCATCATGGTAGTCCGTAGTCTTGGCCCTAAAATGGATCCGTTTCGTCCCAGGGATGATGACGAAGACTTGTTAATAGCAGAAGTGCTTACTTATGTACAATAGGCGCATTATTGTACTTAGCACAATACAAGACCGGACACCTCAATTATTATGAACTTGTTGGCTAGATATAGCCCCGCGCCAACGCAACGCCATTAGATTGGTATAAAGACAATCTTTCGATATTTGAGAGGTACGATTGATATGGGCTTGTTCTATCCCTACAGAGAGAAAATAAATGACAGAAGTGTGGGATCGGACCCCACAAGGCAAAATGCCACCTTCCGTGCTCCTCCTCCCCTCCATCAAAATGACAACAAGTACTTCTAAATATTGAAGTGAACCAAATCCGATCAGAGGATAATGTAGCGGACTTATTTACTAAGTTGTTACCAAAATCCACCTTCGAGAAACATGTGAAGAGCATCGGATTGAGAAAGTTATCCGAACTCCCATGATTATAGCAATCAAGGGGAGATATTGACATCAGGGGGAGGCATGATGTCTACATGTTCGATCTCGAAGAGTGAATGATGTGTTGCGCTCTTTTTGTCCTTCGACCAGGGTTATTTTTGTCCCACAGGGTTTTTGTTACCTAGCAAGGTTTTTAACGAGGCAACAATCAAAGCGTCATCACCAAGTTTGAGCGGCACAAGGGGGAGTGTTAAAGGATGTAGACATAATGTGTGCCTCTACAAACTAGGGTTTAGAGTTGTAATAGGAAAGTGTTATAGGTATTCAATTGTATTCGAATTCTATTACATTTTGGGTACCTTGTAACTTCCTATATAAAGGGCTCCTATTATCAATAATAAACACACAATTACAATTCTCTACAACATTTTTCTTTTTCTCAGAGCATTCTTTTATTTTCTGAAATTTTTTTCCTTTTAATTCTGTTGTGAGCAAGCTCTTGTTCACTTTTTTTTATTATTATTTTTTTTTAAGACTGCTTGTTTGGAGAGATCGTCATAAATGATTAAAGTGTGTTGCTCACGGTACATGAAATATTCAGCCAGAGCTGCTCCTGTATAAGGAGCAAGATACTGTAATGTAGCCGGGGAATCCGCCGCTTCAGCTACCACAATAGTGTATTCCATTGCCCCCCTTTCCTGTAAAGCAGTCACCACTTGAGCCACAGAAGATGCTTTTTGACCAATCGCTACATAAACACATAATTGTTTAAAAAAATTTTGCTCATGACTTTGAACAAATTGAGTCAATTGACAGAACTTTCTCCCTTAGAAAATGCAATTTTGTGCTTATATGAGATCGAAGTTTTCTTTCCTATACATATTGTATTTTTGTTATATATATATATGGCCCTTCTAGTGAAGGATTCATTTTTTGGTTTTTTTCTAAGGATAGGGCATTAGACCAACTTTTCTATCATATTTTGGCATCTCAACCATTCAGTTTTTAGGTCCTAATGTGTAAATTATTTCTACAAATTTTCAGCCAAATTGATTATCGTTAAGGCATTTAAAATGACGATTTAAGATTTTAAGTATGAACGGTTCAAATTTAACAGATTTGGTTTGTCCATTGATTTAATCTAGTTTGATACCTTAACGATCACCGATTTGGCTGAAAATTTACAGAAATGATCTACACATTAAGACCTAAAAACTGAGGATGTTTTTATTTTTAGCATGTATTTTAATAATTGCACCACTCATTCTCTAGTTACCTAGACATATATGAATCCTACAAAAAATTTGCCAAATCGAAAAATGTTTAACCATTTGATTAACACAATTATCGTTGTAATTTTATCTAACAAACTATATTTATTTACACAATTTTGAGTGACCAAATGATTATGGATTTGGTTGATTTTTTGTAAACACAATTTTTGCATAGGAATCTAAAGGATAACGGTTGAAATTATTGAATTAAAATACTAGTGTGAAAAAGTAAGAATCCTCAAATTTTTAAAGTAAAGATGTCCTCTCTTGATCCTCCCTACAAATTCAGTCCGTCCATTGGTTTAAGCGAGTTAGATACCTTAATGATCATCAATTTGGCTGAAAATTTGCAGAGATGATCTATACAATAGTACCTAAAAACTGAACGGTCGAGATGTGGATATGCGACCGAAAAGTGACCAAAAACTCGAATTTCACACGTTAATTTCAAAGCGGAGCTCCGCTCTGGATAAAATCTGTATATATATAAATGTATGTATGCTGGGAAGATTGTATTACTTTAAACAGCAACTAAGCAAGAGGATGAGAGGTAGCCTCATTAAAAACTTCAATTTGAGAGAAAAAAAAAATAGTGCCACTCTCTATAAAGTAATATATTGCTTTATTAGTTGACATTTGACAATCACAATTGTTTCTACATGAATTCAGAGACTAGTGTGAAGCAAGATATATGTGTGTGTGTGTGTATATATATATATATACGGATCCATTCGAGAGCGGACGTCTGCAACCTAGAAAAAGTGCGGACGTCGCTCCTCCGGCCTGAATCAAGCGTCGACGGCGCGGCGCGGATTGCCGGACGGAGGCTAAGGGTCTGCGAAGCCAATCTGCAGTCGGGTGGAGTCGCCGGCAACTGGTTTGCAGTGCTGCCCAGAACGTACAACTGCAGGCGAGTTCGCTGCCCAGAAACCTGCAACCCCGACCTCCTCCAACCTCCATCGCTACCTAGAAGCTGTCTGGGATGCCTCCGGCCTCTGTCCTGCAAGCCCCACGCCGCCGTCGCGACCTGAAGCGGCTGCTGCGTCGACGTCCGCACTTTAGCGATAGTGCGGAGATCCGTCTGTGATCGGGCCTATATATATATATATATATATATATATATATATATTAGAGAGAGAGAGAGATGACATAACATGTATAGTGGTTCACCTTACCTAAGAGGCAAGGTTACGTTCATTTAGAGATTTCACTGAGTAGGCTAAGTAGTCTTTGTAGTAATACAAGTATGAGAATCATGGATCCTATCCTCTTCTAAGAGGGGGATGACTCCCTTTTATAGCTAAAGAAGTCCTCTCCCATTTACATGTTTTCGAGGTGGGACACAATGCATATCATGCTTCTCTTGAAGCCTTTTGGAGAGCATGGGAGGGTGGCCTCCTGGCGAGATATAGTTCAACCTCCACCATGACGAGGTAGCTCGAGTGTCGGTCTACAGATGCATGCCATAAGCAAGGCTAGTCATGTTACAGAGACCACCAACGAGGTCATTGATTATGCTTGACAGTATTTAATAATATAGGCGGTATGTGCAACAATTAAACATATCGCGTTAGATTAGAAAATTTAAAACTTTCAAAATCAAAACTTTTATGTTCTGTTTAATAGAGCTTTGCTTCGGAGTTTCATCAGAAACCCAGTACCTAAAGCTATTAGTTTTAAGGACACAAATTTGGATGCCAATGGGTGTTGGAACCAAAAGTGTTAGTGTTTTTTAGATTCCACCACAATTTTCCTGTTCATCTTCAGCTTGCTACCGTCACATTATTGGGCTGAAGTTTATGATATAAGTTCTTCACAGCCATTGGCACAGGGAGAAAATCTAGTTTCTCCTGGCCAAGTTTTTGAATTGGGATTCTTTAGTCCTAATAATTCTGCTAACAAGTATGTAGGGTTGTGGCACAAAAGTATATTTCATCGTAAAGTTTTATGGGCGGCTAACAGAGAAAACCCCCTTGCAGTTAGTGACACCTTGGCTAGTTTGAGAATTCCAAGCAATGGGAATCTGGAGCTCATAGATGGGAAGCAGAATTCTGTCTGGTCAACCAATATTTCAGCGTCATCTAATAGTTCATCTGCATGCAGTTCTTTTAGACAGGAAACTTTGTTCTCAGAGATGATGCCGGAGCTAATTTGTGGGAGAGAGGCAGCTGTTAGGATATGATAGTAAATCTGGACCTGGAAAAGTGAGAGTGATCCATCAACTGGGAAATATTTGGTTGGACTCTCTCCTGGGACGCCATCACAAGTGTTCATTTGGATTAATGGATCAACTCCCCACTGGGGAAGTGGGCCATGGGATAAATCAAAGTTCATTGGTGTACCAAGTATGGATGATCGATATCGAAGTGGATTTAGTCTGGATATAATGTGATAAAGGGGTCCAAGCATTTCTCTTATGGTTTTTTTTATTATACTACTATATCCTATTTTAGCATCTCTTTGGAAGGAATAGCAGATCTTATGCTTTCAGAAAGTGGCAAGAACTGGTTTCTTAACTGGGAGACACCATATAATCCATGTGACAATTATGGAGCGGACCTTTTGGGTTTGCAAAGCTTCTGAGTCTCATATCTGCAAGTGTTTGAAAGGGTATGTACCAAAGTCAGATGACGAGTGGAGCAAAGGAAACTGGACAGGAGGATATGTAAGGAAAACCAAATTGGTTTGTGATAGTGACACAAGCAAGTCAATCTCAACGAGAACAAAAGAAAATGATGATGGGTTTTGGAAGATTATAAGGTTAAAAGTACCAGATTCTCATGAATTAGTTCTTACAACTTTGGATACTGAAAACACGCCTGATGACTGCAAGATACGGTGCCTGAATAATTGTTCTTGCCTCGCTTATGCATTTGTTAATAAAATAGGGTGTTTGGTCTGGTCCAAAGACCTTATTGACATACAACAGTTTTCCTCTGGAGGAGAAGATCTTTATGTTCGCCTAGCACAGGCAGAGCTCGGTAATTTATAATATGTCTTGCATAACTCCCGATTTAGCAGTATCTTTTCTTTTCTATCTCATGCCTTCTTTTGTAATGTAAATTCCATTTCTCAGGTGAAGGAAGGCCAATAAAGTTAATTGCCAGCCTTATACCAGATTTTCTTGAATATAAGCCATTAAAGGCAGAAGGCATATCTGAGCACTGCGAGTTAAACTGCCTACTTAATTGTTCTTGCCAGGCTTATGCTTTTGTCAATGATATAGGTTGTTTGGTATGGTCCAAAGACCTTATTGATATACAGGAGTTTCCCTCTGGCGGAATAGATCTTTATATCCGCCTACCCGACTCAGGTAAATGATGATTGTGGTTACACAACAGTAATTAGCAATATCTGTTTTTTCTTGCCTCAAACTTTATATCTCACATATTCTCTTCTTCAGGTGATAATATTGGAAACCAAATAAAGATAACTGCCAGCCTTGCAGCTATTTGTTTTATCATTATCTTGGCTATCATACTGTTCGGTTTGCATAGGTTGCGAGCTAACTAAATTGGTAAGAGAATGAGATGCATGGATACAATTAATGCATTAGACATGATCTCGATCTCCCTGCTTCTTGATTTTGCAAATATAAAGTTGATCTTTCTTTGTTATTTGATGTGACGTGGAATTGTTTTCTTATATTTGCAAAATCAGGAGGCATCAAAGCAACAACAAGGCGCCTTGGATTGACTGATAAAGTCCAGAGATCAAGAAACTCCCTTCAAGAGTACATGAGAAAGCATGATCTATCAGAGCTATTAATCTTCAACTTTGACAGCATATTGATTGCTCATCACAAACAAACTCGGGGAAGGAGGCTTTGGCCGGGTTTATAGGGTGATTACTTGATGTTTGTTTCAAGAAAACTATAACATTAGAACAACTCTACAAAAACAGATATTAATGCAAGGATTATTTTGTGCAGGGTAACCTAGGAGAGGGGAAGGAAATTGTAGTAAACGACTATCCAGTAGCTCAGGGCAAGGCATACAGGAGTTTAAGCATGAGATGTTGTTGATCTCCAAGCTCCAACATAAAAATCTTGTTAGAATCATGGGTTTCTATGTTAAAGAGAATGAGAAATTACTGATTTATGAGTTCATGCCAAACAAAAGCTTGGACACTCTTCTATTTGGTTAGTTTACTAGCATTTTATGTTTGCTCCTATTTGTTGATCGCATGTCTAATGGATGCATTGACTACTTTCATAGAGCAAATGAGAAGTGCAGTGCTGGATTGGGCTAGCGGCTTCAATATTATTCTGGGTGTGGCTAGAGGGCTTTTTTATCTCCATCATGATTCCTGTTTGAAGGTAATACATAGAGATTTGAAGGTCAACAACATTCTCTTAGATGAGAAAATGAACCCAAAAATTTCAGATTTTGGATTAGCACGTATTGTTCATGGACGGATCTAGAAAAGACACAGAAGATTGTGGGAACACTGTGAGCGTCATTTCTATCCTATTCTCAGACATGTTCTTTCACAAATCACAACAAAAGTTCTAGTGTTTTAGCATATGAATATAACAGAAGATCAGTTACATACTTACATGCATGTGGCTTTAAAAGTACAAATTTTGGCTATCATTTTTCTTAACAAGAGCAAGAAGCAATTTTGTGACTATTGTGAGTTTAAGTGCTAACGAGTTCACTTTGTAGAGGCTATATGTCTCCAGAGTATGCCATGGGAGGTAGGGCTGGGCACTACAAACCGAACAACCGATCCCGGCGGGGACGGGTCGGTTTGAAAAGTCATTTTTTTACTGTTTTGTCCCGGCCCAGCCCGTATCGAGAAAACAGGACGGGCTTCGGTTTCAGTTTATAGAATTCGGGCTAGGCCCAACCCGTACCGAAATAATAGATTTTATATATATATATATATATATATATATTTGGTTTTAACACATGTCTCAATGTGATTAATTAGTTATTTGGTTAAGCCTATACTTCTATTATAGACTCTACCACACCATATTCTACTCAATCTCTATCTCTCATCTCTCTAAGAGTCTCAGACCCGAGTCTGGAGACTTATGGCACGTTTACTTACTTGGAATGGAAAATAATCATGAATTGGAGACAAGTGGAATGGGAGAAGAAAGGAATAGGTATTGATTCTGGATGAATGATTCCTAAACCTATCTCCCCCCTTCGTAATCGAATTCCATAGTATTCAGGAATCGATTCCTGATAAGGAGGTGAGACCTACATTCATTCTGATTCCTTCATGTGTTAGTAAACGCATGAATTCTTTTACCCGGAATCATTCCGATTCCTTTATGTGTTAGTAAACGCAGGAATGTTTTTACCCTGTAATCATTCCATTCCATTCCAAGTAAGTAAACGTGCCCTTAATCTCAATCAATCAATCTCTCTCTCTCTCAACCGTCTCTTCACTCTCTCTTTCTCATTTTGATAAACCCAGATTATACAATTCTCAATTCAACCATCATTCCCTAGTCACCTTCACCAATTCATCAACGATTTCTTTACCGTTTAACGAGGACTTTCATCATCATAGATGCACAAACCCAACCCTAATCCCTAATTGGCCAATTCTCATCCCTTCAGTTAGTTACCTCTCACTCGATTCCAAGCTTAGAACCCTAAATCCCCAATTCTCATCCCTTCAGTCAGTTACCACTCACTCGCTTCCAAGCTTAGAACCTTAAATCCCCAATTCACGGCTCATCAATTCAGCACCTCAAGTCATCAAAATCACCAATTCCCAAATCGAGTTCCGAGTCATCAATTTCAGTTCAACAATATCTTGCAGCTTGAAGAATCTTATGGCTAGAGGGAAGAAAACAGCTCAAGCTCGATTAGATGCTTCTGCTCTTGAGGATTCTTCGAGAATGATGAAGTGTTGTAGGGAATTGCACTCTTACTTGTTCTCTTTGAAATGATCATTTGAATGTAGTGTTGAAATAATAGAAAAGTAGAAATGCAAAGTTGCAAACTGTGAAATTTTACCACACCACCTGTCTTTTTTTTTTTTTCTTTTTTTTTTTTTCTGGCCTGTCCCGGATTGGGCCCTATACCGATCGGGTTCAGGCCTATAGGGATCAATTCTCAAAATGGCCTCAACCGTATCGACCCCCATCCCGACTAATAATTCTGGGCCCGGGATCGGGATTACCACAATTTCGGCCCGTCCCGGCCCTTGCCCAGCCCTAATGGGAGGAATATTTTCAGAAAAATCAAATTTCTACAGCTTTGGGGTCTTGATATTGGAAATCATTAGCAGCAAGTCTTATAGCCACTTCTATTACCATGAACAACAGCTCGGCTTTCTAGCCTATGTAAGTTCACACCAATTACATTGAAACTATGAATCTATGAGCAATCACATTCCCTTAGCTTCAAAATATATACAGCACACTCTAACTATTCTAAGCCACCATACATATAAATTTGGTCAGGCATGACACTTGTGGACTGAAGGAAAGGGAATGGACTTTGTAGATGAAGAACTGGCCAAGGCATATTCCTCAACAGAAGTAATGCGATTTATTCATATAGGGCTTCTTTGTGTACAGGATGATGCTGCAAATAAGCCAACCATGCCGGAAGTTGCTTTCATGCTAAGCAGTGAGACAGATGCTCCACAACCTAAGCAGCCTATATTTGCTTGTAAAAGTTCTGTCCCACAGCTTCAAAATAGTTGTTCCACAAGTGACACTACCATAATAGTGATTTTAGGACGATAAACTATTGTAAATTTGCCTTACAGATTCATAATGTTAGAGAATAGTTGCAATTTTAATCATTCAATGAATTCTTGAATTCAATTTAGAAATTTGGCTGGAAAGAGACGGTTGCACTTAGAGCTGTAATCTTGCTATATGTTTACATGCTACTCCATCCTCATTGGCATGCATAAGTAATGTGTAGTCTATACTAGCCAGAGGGGTTCCCTCTCCTTGTTTGACTCTTCACGATAGGAAATACAATTATGTGACCATCTTTCATTACGACTTAACTCATGACATTAATAAATTTTGTTTTTTGTTTTTTCTTTTCGAAAATGGAGAATTACACAAATGATCACTCAACTATAACTCATTTGACACTTTGGTCACTCAATATTCAAATATATCACTTTGTCAATCACTTTAGTCACCGAATGAACATTTTATCTCACTTTAATCACCTCCCCCATTCATTTTGATTCAGATTTTAAAATTTTTCACAATTGGTTGGTCGAAAATATCCTTGATATTGTGGCAAATATTTTTTTTTTTAATGAAAAAAATTAACAAAGTGACTAAAGTGAATAACAGAGTTAAAGTTGAGTGACTAAAGTGATATATTTAAACAGTGAGTGACCGAAGTGTCAAACAGGTAAAAGTTGAGTGACTATTTGTGATATTCTTCATTTTGAAAAGGAAAGACATTAAATTCTTTGATATTTTAAGTACAACAATATAGTGTTTTTTTTTCTTTCACTAATTATATACAGAGAAGCAAACATGGATTGGTCAGTGGGGAAAGAAAACATACATATTGACTTTCTTATGCATGTGTTATTTGAGGTTCATAGAAACTTCCCTCCAAATGTTTATTTTTATCAAGAAACTTTCCCCTCTGGTGATTGTCCTTCTAGTAATCTTTGTTGGCTTCTTGCACTTTTCTAGAGTTGATAGCAAATAACAACCGGATTGCACTATTTTTTTTTAGCGGAAGAAGTCACAAACTCAAATCAACTCAACTAAAATTAGGTGAGACCGATACAACATATAAGCCCGAAGTTCAAATTTTGAGAGGCAAAACAAATTATAACGCCCTATTCAAAAGAAAATACACACACACATACAGTCCTTCTTGGTTAAGGACGTCCTTACCTAAGCTTAGGTATGGAATTCCAGTTTTTGGCCACCTTTATCACATATTCATATCTTAACCGTTTAGTTTTTAGGTACTAATGTATAGATCATCTCTGCAAAATTTTGGATGGATATGGTGGGTGCGAGGTAGTGTGCAGAGAAAGGTTCAGTACAATAGGTACGTACGGGAGAGAGGTAGCCTTTACAAGCCGATTACTTTTCAGATGAGCAATTTGCTGCTTCCTCCGCTCAATGCTCTCATTCACATTTCTATACGATCGAATGTTGTAGGGATCAGCAGGTAAATGAGTTTGCATGTGATAAATGACACCTCTGCTATGAATTTGCTCATGATCTCTGTTCAATGGTTTCATTCACATCATCGTACGATCGAATGCTGTAGGGATCAGCAGGTAAATGAGTTTGCATGTGATAAATGACACCTCTGCTATGAATTTGCTCATGACAGTGGTTCATTTGAATTTTGTGGGGCTGCGGGTCACTGTTAACATGCACAATCAGCTCCCTTAATTTGTCAGTTTGTAATCATATGCCTCAAGCTTATAGCCTTAGAGCATGGAATGCTCGCCTATGTCAGCACATTTTTTGTCCGTCCAATTAATTGCAGCAATCTTGAGCGTTCATTAGTGTCAAACTGTAACATAGACTCTAAGTTGGGCCATGAGTGGTGTCACGTGGTGAACGTTCTTCGTTTTTTGTAGCAAATGAATTGGCACATGGTTTTGGCGCTTGTTGATTCTCAACGATCTTGATGAAGAACTTGGTAGAAGATTTGCTTTGTTGACGACTTGAAGACAACGGTTGATTAAGGGCTACAGAGGCTTGATTTTGATCAGATTTGGACCACAAGGTGAGCGTTCTTCGGCTTTTATAAGAGACTAATAGACATGTGCATTTGGTGCTTATTGAGGTCTCCACAAGCTTGATGAAGAACTTGGCAGAGTATTTGCTTTGTTGACGATGGATGATCAAAGGTCGTAGAGGCTTGATCTTGATCGGACTTGAACCATGAGCTGTGTCACATGGTGAGTGTTATTTGAATTTGATGGTATATAAATTAGCATGTGTGCTTGGTGCTTGCTAATTCTCCATGAGTTTAAAGACTTCTAAGCTTGTAGGTGATTTCCCTTCTTTGTCTGAAGTCAGTGAAGGAACCGACTATTTAACAACTCAATGATTCTTCACAGGTTTGAGGTAGGGATGGCAATGGGGCGGGTTGGGGATGGGGATCACAATACCATCCCCATCCCTGGGGTCATTTTCTACCCCCATCCCCGCCCCAATCCCCAATAAAAATATGTTGGGGATTCCCCGTCCCCATCCCCATTGGGGACTAAGCCTCCAAACCCGCCCCAAATCCCCAATAAGAATTTAATAAATAAAATAATTTTTTCTCATATTGTCTTTTTTAAAATCAAAATCTACAACAAATAAATTTAAAATATGATTAAATTCATAAATCATAATTTAGTGAGTGCAAAAGTCAAAACACCGTTAAAGTAAAACTGTAGCTATTAAAGTAAAGTAGTAAAGTGATTTATATTATAAAAAATAAATTAAAATATATATAAGTTAAATATATGTATATATTATTGGGGCGGGTTTGGGGATGGGGATCACAATACCATCCCCACCCCATCCCCAATCTTAGATAGCGGGGATTGGGGATCCCCATCCCCATTCCCCATTTGTCCCCGAATTCTCCCCCCATTAGGGGCGGGTATCCAATGGAGCTCCGCCCCGCTGGGGATTTTTGTCATCCCTACTTTGAGGATTTTTGAGCTTTTAATTTTTTGAAAGGAAAAAAAGATAATTCTATTGCCGAGACAAACAATTTCTGAGCTTTTAGGTGCTTTACTTCGCTTGTCTGAAGTCGCTAAGGTAGAGGAACCGACTATTAGGGAGCTTGACAGTTCTTCATGAGCTTGGAAGACTTCTGAGCTTTGAAGTGATTTATTTTATTTGTCTGAAGTCCCTTCTCTTGATTTGAGCAGACGTGTTTATAGTGTCGGCGTCCTCTTCCTCAATTTGGAATGCATTGATGACACGAGATTAATCGCATTCCTTAATGGTGTAACTAAATCAATTAGTTTTAATTAATTGATTTAATTACATTTGTTTAAGGAATATCCTATTAAATAAAATCATAATTAATGCATGATATCAAGCAAAATATTCCTTAATTATGTAACAAAATCAATCAGTTTTAATTGACTGATTTAATTATAAATATTTGTTTAAGAAATATGCCAATCAATGATGATTTTATCTAGTGCTCGACAATCAAATTTAAGTTGATTGATATTTGCATGTACTGCTTGATTGTAATTGAGATTAACCAATTTAGTTTGATTGATACGTCAAGCTAAGCATCAAGAGTAAATATGTATTTTCACATCACATACTTAACAAATTTTCTCGTATTTTGACACGTGTCACTCTCGAAATGTTTTTAAATTTGGTGATGCATGAGTTACATGTATCATTTGTGGGACCCACTTGCCAGCTGAGCTTTGTTGGTCACAATTTCAAGAATTGACCAATTTATTTAATAAATTTTATTTTCATTAAATTTAATGTGTCTACAAATCTATAAGGGATAATTAAGTAAAAAAATTTCGTTTTGACTAACAATCTCTCCTCTTAAGTATAGTATAGATAGATAGAACTAGTTATCAAATACCAATTATTTATTCTTGTCGGGCATGGAGGCGACGTTGTTCGTTGCTCTCGTATAGAGTGCTAGTTTTGTCCCATCATTGATTTTTTCATAACTTTCTTCTTATAGCTAGTTTTTAGACAATGTAGCCAATTGTGAACAGGTCTCTTCGATCTCATTCTGCACATTTGATCCAATTGAGACTTGTGTTGTTGGTGGTGTGTACCTTGTGACACATCCTTACCTCGGCATAATCAATCATGAAGTTCACATGTTCCATGACTAGTCAAACAATATCTCTAGCACATAATATACATAAACTCCACATATTTCACAAATAGACATGCTTCACTTGAAAATAGAGAGATATTTCAAAAATAGATAAAATCATGTTTTTCCACTATTTTTGTAGCAAATAAGAATATTTGAAACATGTTACACAACCCACTCAACTTGACAATACGAATCGCCTCTCAGAATACCGATCCTAAACCGAACCTCCTAAAATGAGCCTTCTAGAAATAACCATTGGATCTAACTCAAACCTCCATGGACAGAAAAAGGGCATCAAGACGAATCAATAGTTTTTCGCTGATCCTGAAATCAGACTTACAGATCAAGAATTATGATCCGCTGAAGTTTTAAAAAGAGAAAACTAGAAAGAGAAAAGAGGAGAGAAAGTAGAGACATAAATCACTCAGAAAATTGGTACGGTAGAAATGTGTAGGCTAGTTTCCTATTTATAGAAAAAGAGAACCAATAGAAATAGGTCATGTGTCTAACTGTTAATAAAGCTTATGACATTTGTCAAGCTTCCATCACTTTTCTTCCTTCCACTTAAGTGACTTGACAAATGTCCAATTGACTCATGTGATTGTAACTGACACGGTAGGCTGCTACTCTTGGTCACTAACTAAACCCTTTAACCAATGGGAAGGAGACATGTCACCGAATAATCACTTTGCATCCGAACTTCAAAAATTTCTTTAAAATAGCTCAGGAATTGAAAAATTCACCAAAAAAAGTTGCGCACTCGTGACGACCTCAACTTTCGATTTCCATCCGCGAAAATAAAATTTGAGCAACTTTAAAATTCAGGATCTCACAGGCTACGATGAGTCATGCTGTTGTCGGCGGTGTTGTAGAAGTTGTGAGCACTCGTTTAGGGTTGTTTTCATCATGTTTGATTGGATTGGGCCCCACTTTTTGGATGGTATTATGGACTTGTAGAGCATGCTTTATCATTGGGCCTGCTTTTGTTTTTTTTATATTGTTTTTACTTCAGGCCTTTAGGTTTGTAGATATTCCCAAAAAAGCTCCATTTCTGTAAGGTTTTGAGGATTAAAGATAAATGAGTGAGTGAATTTGATGTAGTTGGTTCAAACTTTGGTAATGTCTGGTTACTTGAAACACATCGCTATCCAAGACATTTTTACTTATAGGACACGTTTACTTACTTGAAATGAGAGGGAATTATTAAGGAGTAAGAACATTCCTGCGTTTACTAACATATAAATGAATTAGAATGATTCCGGGTGAAAGAATTCTTACGTTTACTAACACATGAAGGAATCATAATGAATGTAAGTCACACATTTTTATCAGAAATTTGATTACGAATGGGGGAGATGAGTTTAGGAATCAGTCATCCGAAATCAATACCGATTTCTTTTTTCTCCCATTCTATGTTATCTCTGATTCATAATTATTTTATATTCAAATTAAATAAACGTGCTAAGAATTTCTAGTTTTTCTAGTGTGTGAGTGAGTAGGGACTCGATTCTAAGAGCATCTCCAACAGAGTAGCTAAATTTAATTTTTAACTATATTTAACTATTTTTGAAGTAAAATTCAGCTCCAACAGACTAGCTATAGCTTAGCTATATTTAACTTTAGCTAAATTGGCTAGCTATATTTAGCTAGAGAATCCTACATAGCTAAAACAAAAGTTATATTTCTCTCTCATCTTTTGTCCACATGTCAGTTTACGATTCGATGAAACATAATATATCACTTACAAATAGCTATCATTGATGGAGCAACATTGTTAAATCAATAGCTATAATTCACAAGTTTAGCTAAATTTAACTAAAAAATAAATTCTACTGTTGGAGATGCTCTAACGGACCTCATTAAATTCTACCAACTAATTTAATAGATAGACATTACCTTCAATTAAAAAATCGAATAATCTTTGATACTTGGGGTCGGTACTCGGTATCTTTCACACTATTTCTCGTTTTTATCAATCAAATAGAAGCGAGTAGAGTCGGACTGTGACTGAGAGACCAAAGGAGAAGAAGAGCCAAAGGCCGCTAAGCTCTTTCACGGTTTCCACTACTCCTCTCAATTCTGGCTTTTTGTTTCCTTTCTCAATGATCTAATAATTCTGAATGTCTGTCTGATCCTTGTTCGTGTTGGAATTTTTGTCTTCACATTCTCAGTTTGAACGACAGTTTAAAAGGAAAACACACCACTCAGTTTTGAATTTTCGAATAATCATTCAGCCCAGGTAACATCAAATCTCGCTCGCGTCTACATCAATCTAAAATACAATTTGGGCAACTCTCACTTTTTACCAAAATTGGGATGAGATTTTATTTTTATTTTTTAATTAATGGTGAGGTAATGACCAGATAAAATGCAAGCGTCAACTTATGGTTCGATCAGAGAGAAGTTGGTTTTCGGGGTCCAAGTCAGACAGCAAAGGAAGGTGTTGGGGTCAAGTGCAGGGTTAAAGAATCTGCGTATGACAGATAAGGCCACTGGCTTTGGTGGATTGAAGCTCACTTCTGCGCCTATGGGAGCCAACCTTGGACGTCTTGATGGGATTTCCATGACTTCCTTGAAACCCAGATCAGTCAAGGCTCACGCTGCTTCTGGTATGGTTTGTTCCTTGTATAACTTGCTTTCGCTACTTAAAACTGTACACTTATTGGTTTCGCTACTTAAATTGTATAGTGCAAATTCGGTTTCATACATATTTACATGAAATTGTTAACTGTGTAAGATTCTCCATATGCCGCGGAACAAATTTTTCGTCTTGGGTTTCTGTAATGACATGGAAATTGGTTTTCCGCATTTTGTCTGTTGTTTATGCTTGCTCCATGGAATGGTCATTTTCATCAGTGTATCACCTACTCTCTCACTCTCTTTCTTCTTCGGCAGAAAAATATAATAAAGAAAAGGGCAACTCTCTATAAGCCGTTGTTAGTCAGGATTTTTATTGGATCGTGTCGAATTTCCTTGCACTTCAGTTTGATAAACTGATACACTTGCATGATACTACCAGTAGCTGTATAGTATTATTTCTGGAATGCATCAATTTAGTAATTGGATTTTAATACCCAACTTAGCAGTTATGCTTTGGTGTTGATTTGTTTCTGTTCTTACCTCTACTTTATAATGTTCAGACGCAGATGGAGACGTTGAGAATCTTGTTCCTCCCAAGCCTCAGGTCAAATCTTCTGGAATAGTGTTGCCATTTGTTGGTGTTGCCTGTCTTGGAGCCATTTTATTTGGTTATCATCTCGGGTATGATTTAAGTTGATAAAGAAAAGACTTCCTCTGCTATCATACATAATTCAGCCTGTTCATTTACATTATGCATTCAAATTGGTCTGCTCAGACAATTTGTATGCATTGTGCATTCAAATCGGTGTGGTCGGAAGATATGTATGCTGTCATGACTTTTAAGTTTTCTCTTTCCTGTTGTATTTTTGCCATGGAGTCTGAGCTGAGTTTATTATTTAAGACCAAGCCTTCTCTTTCTACAATAGTTCAGTTGTATAACTTGGTCGTATGCGAGTCTTATGGTGGCATCTGCCTGTCTTCTCTGCAGGGTGGTAAATGGTGCTCTTGAGTACCTGTCGAAGGATCTTGGTATTACTGAAAACGTTGCATTAAAAGGCATGTCCAATCTTTCTGTTTGATTAAATCTGAGAAAATAGCTTAAACATTACTAAATTTTTTGTTTTTTTGTTTGTTTTTTGCTTGTTTCTTTTTCTTCTTAAGTTCTTATATATTTATGATTCATGTAGTGTGATGGAGCACAAGCTAATTTCTGCAATATATTGCCAAATTAACAAAAGACTGTCGAATGGTGTTATATATATATATATATATATATATATATATTGTTCCATTGGATACAATACATTGGAAAAGTATTTTTGCAAATATATCTTTTTGATATTTCAAAGCCTTGCTATATTTAGCAATTTGCGACATATATAATGTGACTCTTCTACTAAAATTGTTTTGATTGTGATGTTTCCTTGCAAGAATGTATAGTTCATTGTTTCCACCTTATGCCTTCTGCAGGGTGGGTGGTTAGCACACTTCTAGCGGGTGCCACAGTTGGATCTTTCACTGGTGGAACATTGGCTGACAAGTTTGGGAGAACTAGAACTTTTCAACTTGATGCAATTCCACTAACGATTGGAGCATTTTTATGGTCTCTGTTTTGTCTTGGATTACGAGTTATGATCTCCGATAAAAACATTAGAAACTGATTAATAGTTTTTTTTTTGTTTTTTGTTTTTTTAATATTTCAGTGCCACAGCCCAGAGTGTGGAGCAAATGATAGTTGGCCGCTTACTTGCTGGCATTGGAATCGGCATCTCATCGGCTATTGTCCCACTTTACATTTCTGAGGTATTGTTAATGTTTATATGATATATATATATATACACACACATATAATGATATCTGATTCTTGTTTTTTTATATACTGACTGACCAACACTATGTTCTCTTGGTCAGATCTCCCCAACTGAAATTCGGGGCGCACTTGGATCTGTAAACCAGCTTTTTATATGTCTTGGAATCCTTGGAGCACTGGTGGCTGGATTACCTTTATCAGCAAATCCGTTATGGTATCATCCTTGCATTTTTTCTGCTCTTTTTAAATGATTTGTGCATGTGCATGCAATAGAGGATTGTATGTCTCTGTGCCTTTTTTGGTACATTAGCATAAAAAAATAAAATAAAAAAAACAATTAAAGTGAACGGAAATAATTTGAGCGTAAAAGTCTATTCAAAAACGTCGCTCGCAGTAGGAAATCTTGCTTGCTGTTCAATTTACTTCTCCAGTGAGTTGGGATTTTGGTTTTAGAAGAAGCCTAAAATATGAAGAGGTAAGAGAGCTGGCCTCTTTGTTGGTGGCATTAGAAAGAGTTCATTTGGTTGATTCCAAACTGGATGCAAGGAGATGGAAGCCGGAGTCAACTGGGAAAGTCCATGAACTGTTTAAATTTCTATTTTTTAATATTCAAAATTACTTTTTAAATATTGCAATTACCACATGGGGTTTACGTGGGATTATCATTTTCATAGTCAATGAATGGACTCTAAGGATGCCATGTCACATCAATGGATGGAAAATTGGATAGGAAATGCTGAAATTGATGGAGTAAAACAATTTATGGCACGAACAGAGGAAATTGCCAAAGTTAGGGTAATTTGGAGATAATGCCGGAAATGAATGATCCATGTTGCATTTATGTGAGATTGGTAGAACATATGGTAGACTGTAGGTACAGTTTAGGTTTTTATAATTTGGCAATAATGCCTGAAAAGAATTATAAATACATATCTGAGTTTTACTTTGCATTTATGTGAGACTGTTGGCGGAAAGCTGAAAATAATAGAAAAATATATTATTCTTATTCAGAAGCTCAAATGAATATAGAATTTTTTTGAAGTTGTAACATTGGTTGATAAGTTATAATTTGTCACTGAAGCCAAATTAAACATTTTTGGTTGAGTTATCGATGTTTATATAATAATAACCATTTTTTTTATTTAGACCATAGCTTTTTTAATATCATCAGTGAATGAATGGATTATTCACTATGCTCAGTATTCATGAGAATTGAGTATATCAAAGTAATCAAACCATGTCTAAGAACCTTGGTAGTATAGTTCTCTATGTTTTTCCTATGTTTGGTATATTTCTGTCTCTCTCTCTCAATTCACCCTATTTATTCTTTATTAGGTGGAGGACAATGTTTGGTATTGCAATAGTTCCCTCTGTTCTATTGGCTTTAGGAATGGCTGTTTCACCCGAAAGTCCTAGATGGCTCTTACAGGTTTTCAAGATTGTGTATCAATATATGCAAAGTTGTCATATCTGAATTTATATTATGTTTTCAGCTGTAAATCGTTTTCAGAAGAAGTGCTTAGCGGTGCTTTTTCTTTATTTTTTTTTCTGCAGCAAGGACAAACTTCTCAGGCTGAAAAGGTTATAAAAACATTATACGGAAAAGAGAGAGTAACTGAGGTGATGCATGACTTAACATCAACAAGTCATGGATCTGCTGAACCCGAAGCAGGCTGGTTTGATCTGTTTAGTAGCCGCTATTGGAAAGGTTTGCCTAGTTCTTAGAATTCATGTTTTTGTCATGCGTTTCTTTTTCTTTCTTGACATGTATGTGTTTGTACAGTTGTTAGTGTTGGTGCAGCACTTTTCTTGTTCCAACAGTTAGCTGGGATAAATGCTGTGGTTTATTATTCCACTTCTGTCTTCCGCAGTGCTGGCATAACATCAGATGTTGCAGCAAGTGCTCTCGTTGGAGGCAAAAGTTTCGGTTTATTATTATGTTGTTAGTGTTTTCTTAAACATCACAGCATCATCACTGATGTCTTCTCCTCATTAGTTTTGGAGGAATGGTAATATTATCTTCATCACAGATTTGTTTCATTGTTTGAAGTAAATTAATGCCGTTTTCACTTGATATACAAGTAAATATACATGTCAAAACTTCCAATGTTGTCCAATGATTTTGAGCCGTCACTTTTCTGAACCCCATTCAAGATCACCCTTTAGAGTTTATGGTTCAATAATTCATCCAACTGTGATCTAAAGGATATAAAAATACTGTACCCTTTTAGAAACATTTTGGGATTCATAATAATTAAATGGCTATAATTGATCTCGCTGATAAAAGATGATGATCCTTGAAGGGAAAATAAGTTAATTTAGGTCCCTTGGTCAAATAGTTTGTGATAAAAGATTTTCATTGTCCAATGCAATCAAACTTGCTTTGGCTGTGTCAATTATTTAATTGTGAATGGGAGAAGTATCTGTTTTCTCATGTGTACTGATTAACTCTCTTCTTTTTCTGTTGTTTGTTTGTTTTTTAGGCTGCTTCAATGTTGCTGCTTGCTTTGTCTTTCACTTGGAGTGTTTTGGCTCCATATTCTGGCACCCTGGCTGTCGCTGGGACTGTTCTGTAAGTTAGAGGTTTCTTTTGTAAATAGCACCATGCTCTTCTGTTTGATGTTCATGTTCGAATCTAAACACCGTTCTCATTTTGATCAACAGCTATGTATTGTCCTTTTCGCTTGGCGCTGGTCCTGTGCCTGCTCTTCTTCTGCCAGAGATATTTGCTTCAAGAATCAGAGCAAAAGCAGTTTCTTTGTCATTGGGCATGCACTGGGTAAGTAGCTATAGAAAATGCATTTTGTTTTTGAAGTGAGATGGTACCCTTCTAATCAATATCTTATAAGGATAATTTTTTTCCACTCAACGGCATACTTCCTTTTATTTATTTATTTATTTGTTTTTTTAAGAATATCAAATGGTGTACTTGGTAGATACATTAATGGTTGAGAAAAAAAATTAATGATTGGAACAGAAAGAACTCTACTGCAGAGGCTGCATTCGGTTATGTATGTATGAATTCACATATACATGTGTGCATACAGATAATATACAGATCTTGTGTGCCTGTTTAACTAAATGGCTAATTACTTTGGGATAAGAACTGAATGAAATGTGCTGTAATTCTTCCTCAATCAACATCTGTTATCTCATTTATGAACTTGAATTTTCATTCTGTATTATCAGATATCAAACTTCGTCATAGGCCTGTATTTCTTGAGCTTTGTAACCAAGTTCGGGATCAGCTCAGTGTATCTGGGATTCTCGGCTGTTTGTCTGCTTGCGGTCTTGTACATAGCTGGTAATGTTGTTGAAACTAAAGGGCGATCTTTGGAGGACATAGAGCGTGCCCTTAGCGTTCCAACCTGATTATGGTACAGTTTTTGATTTTGACCCATGAGGATAAGTAATAATCTGTTGTTAATAAATCCTGTTGATAATAAATAATACTTTGTTATGATATTTTGTTATCTCAAGTAAGTCTAAACTACTTATTCCTTTTTACTATTATCCTTAAATAAAATTCCATTTCTTCTCCTCCCTATTTGTCTACAACTTGCTATCATCTATATTCCAAAAATTGTTAATCCGAGCCGTTGGGATTTTCTATTTATTTTCTGTTGCTCAACATGTCCAGCCTAGATTCCATTACTTTGATTTGATGACAAGGATGTCATGGTGTTTTCTTTAACTTTTATGTTTTTTAAAACTAATTATCTTAAAGAATTTTAGGGACCAGACCAAAGAAAAAAAGAATTTTTAGAATTTTGATAAATATATATGAAATTGAAAATGCTACTATAGGTCGAGGGGTTAATTGTAATTAATCCTTACATAAAAGATCATTTTTGGTGACCCTGTTTTTTTTACTATGCTTTGTCACATAAGAGCATCTCCAATGGTATGGTCAATTGAAGTGTGTCAAAACTGAATTTGAAGGATGATGTGGCAATGTTATTTTTGTTCAACTTCTTCTCCGATAGATATGTCAAATAATATTAATATTTTATTTCTTTTTAAAATTATTATAAACTAACCTTCTTTTATCCCTTTTTTCTCTCTCCTCCTCCTTCTCGACTTCTTCTCCTTCTGTTCTTCATCTCCTTCACCACTTCTCCTTCTTAATTCCTTAATTATCCTCTCCTTCTGGGTTTTGTTTTTGGTTATTTGACGAGAAACATCAGATGCCTAGAAACATCATCAAATGCCTCAATGGAATCCTTAATTTCTAAATAATTTCTCCTTCTCAACTCTCCATTTGGTTTTTTACCAGAAACATCAATGCCCATTCCAAGAACATATCTAACAACCCATGACAAATAAAATCCTTCATATTCCAGCTCTTCATCTTCTTCCGCTTCTTTTTCAGTCAACACAATAAGCTTTATCTCAACACAAACCAACACCAACAACCCATTACCAAGGTAAGAATCTTCTCCATCGATTTACTCTTGGGCTTGATCTAATTCAGTCGAATTGGTGAGCTTTTCTTTCTAAATCCATGAATTTTTGGGCAGCTGCAGTACCTGCGTTTTGGTATGGGTTCTGATAGAAAGAAAGAGAGTGAAGAGGAAGAAGAAAAGGAGAAAGGGGCGCTTCGGTTTGGAAGAAAGAGAGTGAAGAGAAGAAGAGAGGGAGAAGGAGAGAAAAACAATAAAAAAAACAAAATGACAGTTTCTCTGCCTCTGTCAAATCTGACAGACCAAGTCCATATGTTATTTATACGTAGGATAAGACATATGGGTTGAAGGAATTTGATATGTCTTGTTACCGGTAGAGATCTCCACGTGGATTTGACACATCCATTGGAGATGGTCTAAGAGCATCTCTGACTAATTGCCCAAGTAATAATTCTACTTAAAATATAAGGGGTTCTTTATTTTATTATATGTATATATAATTTTTTTTTTAATTTTTTTATAACTCTATTCTCTCTCTCCCATTTTAGGGGATTGTTAAAATTTAATTTTTGATCACCTATACCAAATAAGAAAAATATAAAATATCAACTGCTTAATTATCCTTTCCAATTAACAATTGTTCTAAGAAAAAAAAGTCAACAAGAGGGTTGGGCAGAGAGAGAGAGAGAGTGGCGGCGGGCCAGCCATTCCGTCTACTCTAGCAGCTATGTGATTCGTTTATCGTGGGTTTGTGCGACATCTGGCGCACCAGGGCCCGACCGATGTCGCACCAGGGCCCGACCATTCCAATCTATAGAGGGTTTGTTCATTGGCGAGTTATGAGTTAGAGTGCGGCGACGGGCTTTGTCTTTTGTCTAGGTAGCTGGGCTTTATTGGGGAGTTCGACCTTGCTCGATGTTGCCTGAGATCTTGATTGTGTTGGTGGGTTCAACTATGTGGCTCGAAATTTTGGTGTAGTAGTTTGTGTCAGGCTTGCTTTGCTCGGTTTCTCTTTGATCGCCGGTGGGCGACTCTAGTTGCGATTTGATCAGCGGTTGACAACTGGACATTGTGCTAGAAGGGCCGGCCATCAGAATGCTTGACCGCGGCGGCAATGGCTTGGCAGAAGACGTCTGCCCATCTTGCTTGGGTTTGGGCTCGGATTTAGGTTGTTCGGCTTTATTCTATAGGCCTTGCCACCCTCATTTATCACTTAGTGATAAGGGTGGGTGTGGCCTAAGAAGTGGACCTTCTTGGGGGAGTTGAGTGGACATTTGGTCCATGACCAATAGTTTTCGGATCATGACTGCTAGGAGAGTTGGTAATTATTTGAAATTAGATTGAATTTCAAGCGGCTTATGGATAAGGATATGCTCCTATTTATTTGCTAGGAAGTGACATTTTATTGGTACCACAATTGTGTGTCTGGCAGATGAGATGCTAGTTAATTACTTTGCCCTAGAAGACACGGAGTTTCTTTGTTTGTAGGTTCGCTTCCACAAGCGAGCTCATAATAGACTTGCAATGAGTAACATTGCTTAGGTAGAAATATTTAAGTGTATGTAGACTTTGGCCTTTTGGCTGTTGATCTAATGATATTAACCGCTATTTCAAAAAAAAAAAAAAAAAAAAAAAGAACATAGGTAATGTCAATAGCCAATATACTTGTGAAATGTAATTAATTACTTCTCTTTTAGTTGTATATGCGATATACTAACTTAATATTTTTAATATTTATTTTTCCATTGACCAATAAATACTTAAATTTAGCAAAACTGTTAAGTAAAATCGGTGAAGTGAGTTTTAAAAAGTTGCTCTAAGACTACCAAAATATTAGAAATTTCAATATTTACAAAAATGTCGTTGTGTTTTTTATTTTTATTATTTATAATAATGGCACCGCATTCAAACAACTAATGTCATTCCTGAAAAGCAATCGTCAATGAACAGAAAACACTACTGCCAACGAACCGAAAAACTATTGACATTTTTTAGAAAAGCTGTCATCATCCTTCGAAATGGCTATTGTCGTTCTTCATAAAAGTTATAATAGCCAAATTACCCCCAAACTTTTCTTATGGCTGGCGATTTACCCCATGACATTTCAATTTTGATTATTTACACCCTCACTTTTCTAAATGTTATTAATTTACACCCTATAGTTAAATTTTAGACTTTCCATCCAATTTCTCCGTTAATTCGGGTTGCATGTGAGGGACCTTTTCGTCTCTGCAATTGTCACCCAAAAAAAAAATCAAGAAAAAACACAAAATTACCTTGTTAAAGAATAAAAAATAAAATACTGTTATTCATCTCCCACAACTTTTTTTTTTTCCCTCAGCCTCTCATCTTCTTCTCTATCTATCTCTCAATTATCTTCTTCTCAGCATGACCTCTTCTTCTATGTTCCTTTTATCGAGATCAATATAACACAATCCCAACTTGAATCAATCAAGATGACCCTCACATGCTTGCTATAATTTTAATTTTCATATTCCATACATATAAATATTTTAGTTTGTTCGATGACTTCTCAATCTTATACACAATACAAACCCCTCCAACTGGAAACATGGATGAAGATCAAATTCTCATATGAATGTTTAAAATATTAATGACCAGTCCAGCCTTCAAAGAAAAAGAAAACCAGAAACCTAAATAACAAAGACCGTTTCTCCTTCAGTGATATGATCATCCAATCATTTGATGTGACTAGCAAATATTAATTAAGTGATCAGTTGCAAGCTAACGATCAATCTTAAAATAAAGGGAGTGAAGAAGAAGAAGAAGAAGAGATGGACAATGAAGAAGTGACAAAGGGCAAGTTTTTTTTTTCCTTTGACGATGAGTTGGTTTGTTTAATATTTTTTTTGGGTGATAGTTGAAAAGACAAAAAAGCCCCTCACGTGCTAACAAAGTTAACGGAAAATTGGATGGAAAGTCCAAAAAATAATGATAGGGTGTAAATCGGCAACAATTAGAAAAGTGAGGGTGTAGATAATTAAAATTGAAATGTCAGGGGGTAAATCGGCAGCAATGGGAAAAGTCATGAGGTAATTTGGCTATTTTGCCCACCTTTTTTGAAAAACTACTAACCCATGAATTAAGTTATTGCCGAAAACTGAACAGTTATTGTCCTTATCCAAAAAAACACTATAGTCATTCATAAAAATAGTTATTATTTTTTTTTTAAAAGCTACTACCGCAAATTGAAAAGTAGCTAGATTACAGAAAAAACTATTGACCTATTTTCAATTCAAACCCGACTTGGCCAGATCTTCATCGTCCTACCACCTTTCAATGGCAAAACGGTACATGTGTGTTCCTCTCACTGGTATGTCCATGGATCGTCCATCCAATCAATGTTAACGACATATCAAGTCTTGAAAGCTCATAATTCTCTAATGTTTTTTTGCCATTTTTCGGTAACTCTGGTCATCTCTAGAACCAATTCAAGTATGAAACCAAACATTTACTAGTTTCATGATACATCTGTTAAGACACTTTAAGATAGCATTTTTTTTTCCAGGGATAATATTGTTATAGAGGCAAAAACCTAAAGACAAGCACATAAGGGAAGCAAACTACAAGCATAAGCAAAAAATAGTGTTGGCATGACAACCAAAGCAAAAAGCACCACATCAGTCGGCAAAAAAAACTAAACAAAAACCTTTATTCCAAAACACAGAGAACAAAGAGGTTGGTAGTTGATTCACCTATTCTTGGCATTGCAACCTCTATATGGCAACCGTCGTGCCTACTCATTGTCAAATAAAGGCTCGCTCCTTGAGTTTCTGACTGTCAAGAGTGCATTATAAAATTTATTAGAATTAAAAAGAGTGATAACACATCAGGATTAGCTATTCCTATATTATAAATTGCAGAGCACCTCATTTGCCAAATTTAAAATAAGAGAAAACCTAATTGAGAGATAAAAAAAATCTCTGATCTTGTGAGATGTGATCCTTCTTCCATGATCTTTAAGATCCAATAGTCGATGATGGAAATGTTTTCTTTCCTAGGGTGGTAACCAATGGAACTACCAAACCAAGCTCTTTCAACCCAAGGGCATAGAAATAGGCAATGTTCAACAATTTCTAGAAATTGACCACACAACTTGCACAAAGGACTGAAAGGAGACGGAATGATATCCCCTTTTCCAAAACATGGGAGGGCATTAATGATTGCTCTCCAAAAAAGTTCGAAAGTTTTGCAACCAAACCTAAACTTTCAAATTATATCCCAAGACCTTACCATAAATAGTATGAGAAAATGAAGGTTTCACATCATCTAGGGAGTTGATGACATAAGACAAATAATGGTAACAATTTTAACTTTGTAATTCCTTGACTTTTATGGGGCCTGATTAAGCAATCTTCCTTGTTATAATCCCCGAGAGGAACCAACTTATGACTTGAATGTTGATTATATCCAAGAAAGGTTCAATATGCTATATTTTTCAACATTGACATTTTTAATCCAAAAGCTAGTGAACATCAAGGGGTGTGAAACGATTTCGGGTGCTAATAGGCTTGATAATTTCCCCACTTGATTTAGACACCCATTGATTTGACCAAACATCCACAGACTCATTGTTGATTTGCTAGGACTAATGTTGAGTGAGTTTCCCTTCCCGCAATAAAGCTATTCCAAACCATGAAGGTTTTACATCTAGGAAGGAGGAGTTTAAGAAATATCAACCTTTGATGACTGTTACCCATAGCACAACAAGTTTTTCAAGACACGCCACCACTGCTTAGTGTTAACCGAATAGCTACTCTCAAGTAAGTGGTACAAGAAGTAGTATAAGGATTTAAGAAAGGTTGTCAAACACACAAGAATTGGATTCCTTTCACTAGTTAAGGTGTGAATCTAAGAAGAGTTGGATTATGCAAATGTACGAACAATTACAAACCTAGGTTTACAACAAAGTCTAGTTTCATAGTGAGTATGTGCATTGTGGTGGTAGTGATATGCTTTTTTTGATTGAATGGTGAATCAAAATTAAACTAAATGAATCAAATGTAATTATGTAAACTAAGATACACTAAACTAAAGTATTGGTCAAATTAATGAAAGTTAGGGTTTGAATTGTCTACTACTAACCTCCCTTGAAATGTATGTCAATATGAATGATGTTAAGTCAATTAACCAATTTCTCTTCTTGTATCTCTCTCGGGTATGACAATTGACATGCTCATTTTATGATATCAAGAAACCCCTCTTGGGTGTGGTACTTAACTATTTAAGTTATGCATTTCAATCTGGTCAAGTATCTAGTGCATTACCCCTAAGTGGATAAAGCTTGGAGATGAAGAAATTATACAAACTAACCAAGCTTATCTCTAAGTGATCGTAGTTGACAACCCTATGTACACAGATGGTGTACTTTTATGCTTTAGCAATCAAAGGTTGCCAATATCTTAACATTATAATAGAACATGGCAAATACACATACTCAAACTGGTAAAGTCTAAGTATATGTATTTAAATCTTGAAGTAGCTTGTAGGCATGTTAAAAAAAAATTGCATCACGTTATATTATAGTATCATTCCATACAAGATTGTCAGGGCTTTCAAACTTAGCCCAATAAAGTGGTTACTCACTCATAATCATACAAATTAGCATCAAATCTATTATCTACAGCAAGGTAAACTGAAGAGTTAAGAAAAGAATATACTAGTTGAAGCATGAAAAATTGATGGCTAGCTCCTCCTTGATATTCACCCTTCAATGCTCTGTAGATCATCCTTGATGGTAGAATGAATAGATTATGATCTTCTTTATGACGATGAACAAAATTGTGATGAAGATATGATGCTCATTTGACTAAATTTGAGTGGTAGTGATGGAGTAGTGGTGGTGATGATGAAGTTTATGGTGGTGGAAGATGGTAGTTGTGTTGGTGGTAGTGATGGAGTTTGACTAGTATGACTTTAAATTATGGAATGTGGAGTGTGTAAAGAAGAGAGAAGATGTAATGAAGATGGTTGTTAAGTATGGTGACATGAATGTGGACAAACAGGAGAGGTGAGAGAATTTATCATCTTTCTCTTGGACAAAGAAGAGGAAAAGAATGGAAAACAAAGTAAGGTCTTAATGGCATGAAGTAAGGAGAAGATGACGACACAAAAGTGAAGGCAAGCTGATTGCATGGAATGGATGTAGCCATGTAGGTTATTACCCAATGAGTAATATGATGGGTGCTAAAGCAGAATGAAAAGTCTCCTCTTTCTTACTCCTCCTTTGCTCCTCCATGAATATGATTGAAAAAGACATTTCACCACCATGAGTGGTGGTTATCCGACACTCATGCTGTCATTTGTGGTGGTTCGCTGGAATCTGAAATTTACTTTTTGCTCCACATTAGACTATCATTCTTCTTTGCTCTGAATCTCAATTTCAAAGCTCCAACATAGATTTTTCCTTCCCTTTTGCAGTGCTTCCTAAATAACAAGAAAATGCTTCACTCTTGATGATTCTATCTCTTACACAAGCAACAATTTGCCCTTTCATCTTTACCTAATGTGATGGAAGACTAAGATAAGTCCTAAGTTTTTTAGCGGACAAAATACTGTTTACTCCCTATACTTATAGGGAGTCGACGTTTCAGTCCCTGACGTTTCAATTTCACCTGGATAGTCCCTAAACTCTCTAATTTCACACAAAAGGTCCCTGCCGTCAATTTTCCGTCTAAAATTCCGTTTTCTTGCTGACGTGATACTTTTTTCACACTGAAATGACTATTATACCCTCACCTTCTTTATTTATTTATTTATTTATTTGTTCTCTCTTTTTTTGTTTTTTCTTTTCACCTCTTCTTTTTTAGCTCTCTTTCCTCATTCTCTCTCTCTCTCTCTTTCTCTCCTCCTTCTGCCTCCAAAGAAGAAGCAGCCGCAACAGCAGCCCAAGAGGCGGAGCTGCAAACCCCAACCATTCAGGCTTTAGAAATAAGATCAAAACCACAGAAACCACAGCAATAGTATTATCGTGCTTTCATTAACTATTGCGTAAAGAGATTCTCCAATTTTGAATTCAAACATAACCAACAATCAGAATCATGCTATAACGTTTATCACTTGGATCAAAAAACTAATCAAAGAACTTCAAAATCGCTACTGCCAACAATGAACACGTAATGACCTCAAAAAACCCAAAACCTCAATTCTTGCAAACCCAACTAAAAGTGAAAACTAAGCTTACTAGTATGTGTAGCTCTATGAGGCGATGGAGTATGATGTCCTGTTCGTCACCATTCATGGCCGGAGCCGTCGAAAAAGCAAGGAAACTTGCCGTAAAAACCCAAAAGCTTCCCCTTTTCGATTTTCTCATTTGGATCATCATCTGAACAAATAAACACCATGGGTAGATCGGCGAGGTAGAGAGGAAGACTCTGATATAGGTGTGGCACCGCGATTTGGCCGGAACCGGAAAACCCGCCGGCGAACCCAGAAACTTTTAGGGCTTCCTCCTGCCGCAGTCGCCGGTATTTCGGAGCAGAGACTACCGGGATACTGATCGTACCACCGAGACAAGTCGACCAGACCTGTCCGGCGTCCATCCATGGTCGGAAGAAGAAGAAATTGTCGGATCGCTGTTGTTGCAAAACGTTCTCTCTTTCCTTTTAACCTCTTCTTCTTCCCCTCTCTCTCGTCTCAGATAGAGAAGGCTAGTTTTTTTAATTGGGCTTGACGAGACCTGTTGGGGTTTGCAGCTCCGCCTCTTGGGCTGTTGCTGCAGCTGCTTCTTCTTTGGAGGCAGAAGGAGGAGAGAAAGAGAGAGAGAGAATGAGGAAAGAGAGCTGAAGAAGAAGAGGTGAAAAGAAAAAACAAAAAAAGAGATAACAAATAAATAAATAATAAAAAAGAAGAAGGTGAGGGTATAATAGTCATTTCAGTGTGAAAATAGTGCCACATCAGCAAGAAAACGGAATTTTAGACGGAAAATTGACGGCAGGGACATTTTGTGTGAAATTAGAGAGTTTAGGGACTATCCAGGTGAAATTGAAACGTCGATACCCTATAAGTATAGAGAGTAAACAGTATTTTGTCCTTTTTTAGCAATAATAATACTCAGGAAGTTGACCAAATTTAACCTAAACTTTAGAAGGAGTATTTGCCAGAGAGAGAGAGAGAGAGAGAGAGAGAGAGAGAGAGAGAGAGAGAGAGAGAGAGAGAGAGGACTTTGAGATTAATAGACTGACTGAATGCTTGGCGGTAGTTTAATATGATTGAATATAGGGCTAATTTCATTTTAGCTCACTGACATTGATAGCTGAAATCAATTGTGCTCCTACACTTCTAATTTCATTATATGTACCTATGTGCTCTCCAATATTAATTAATGTCATCCAATTGCTAGTTTTTTTTTTTGTACATTTTTTAATAAATTGAAAACATAGCTGTAATGGGTTCTCTTGTAAGATGATCATCCACTAATGTGACACGTAAAGTTATATTGTGTGTAACAAGAATATCAAAATATATTACATAATAGTTAGCAATAAAGCTAAGATTTGGATAAGATTGATTGAAATTGATAAGTACAATGGTGTGTAATAAAATTAGAAGAGGAGAAACATAAGTAATCTAGAGTATAAAAGTCAAGGAGGTAAACTAAAACTTCCCCTTCAATTTAAAAGATCGAAAATTACAAAAAAATTAGTCGAGTCAAGACAAAAGAAGAGACGAACGATGTTGAAAGGTAGAAATTGAAAGGTACAAATTTAAAGACGTGTGCCTTAAGGCGAGAGATGCAAGTGTACAGAAATGAAAATATCTACTCAATTGAGAGTGAAATATGTAATTCTCTTTTTATGAGGTACTAAAATGAAAACTTCTAAACAGTTGAGAGGGGTAAACTGTAATTCTTTTTATTTACATTAATTCCTGGACAAGAAAAGAGCATGCACGTGGTTTATATGACTCAGCACACAAAACAAAAAAAAATTTCTCTTCCTTTTTTCTGGATCATTCCCTTAAATTTTAACCCCTTATTTTTCTCCGATCTCATCACCCCAACCGGTTTTTACACGATCCTCTCTTTTAAATTTAAAAATAAAAAAAATAAAAAATGGTGCTAATTTTTTATTTACAGAGATGAAAGTGACGAGATGGAATTGATTTCTGAGACTTGTTGAAGAGAAGAAGAAGAAGAAGAAGAAGCCATAACATTCTCCCAATCACAGAAGCCAGTCTAGTTCGGTCCAGAACCTTCTAGGATATCACCGATCCCAGCCTCACGCGCCGCCGTGATGGTGGTGAACGAGCGACCTCAGAAGCGGATGAAGCGGCGGATTACGGCGGATCTCAACGACTTCTTCACCTTCCCCTCGTCCTCGTCGCCGCCGGCCGCCACCGGCCCCTTCAGGACCGCCGTCAGGGATTTTCTCTCTAACCATGCGCTGGTTCCTCCGCCGTCGTCCCTCTTCCCTCACCTCATGACGTGGCAGATCCTCTTCAGGGTCGGCGATGCGGATCAGCTCCCGACCACTGCCGCGACGGACGGTCCGGATTCGTTCCCTCCGCCCGTCGTGTGTCTCGATATCGTCGAGGAGGACGTCGCCAGATCTCGAAACGTCTATTGTGATCAGTGCCGAGTTGTCGGTGAGTTGACTCACCGAGTCCTTTGCCTCTGAGGATTTAACTTTTTTTTTTTTTAAATTTTTTTATTTTATTAATCATAATATAGCATTACTAAATCTAAATGTATGATATGATAATCTATTTGTTGCTAAATGTTGATCTGTAGAACTGTAAATTCCTGGTTAAAAAGAAAAAGAAAAGATTAGGTAATTGTCAATTCATCGGCGATTGTGGGTCCCGGTGATGTTGGGTGGTTGTCCTCTTGTGATGGTGGTTGTACGGCAGGGCAATTTTAGCTGTGGAAAATGCACCAAGTTGGGGTGTGTGGGTGCTTACACACAGGTCATGACAATGAGTCCATGACAACAACTGATAGCTGTTGTTGCTTTGACAGCTAGCTATTCCATCAGTGGAATCTGCCCTGTTGAGTTAGAAACTTCTGCTTTAAGTTAATATTTAAGGCTTAATAAAGTTGAATTATGACGTGTGTTCTTCGTAATTTGATTTGATATTTATCAATTAGGATGTAGTGGGACTGAGGACTTGAATGTAATTGGGTGTCACCGTAGGGGTTTTATGTTCTGGTCACGATAAAGAAGTCATGACTGATGACCATTACAGTCTCAAAAGTTCATGCTCCAGACACTAAAGAGAGCTTCTTGCCAGACCATTTTATAGACCAAAGTAGGGAATTGATTCAATGAACTTGGTTTATGTTTAGGCATCATGGACACTCTAGGTTGTAATCAGCTGTTTGTAAGAATATAACTACTTGTATGAGTTGTTTTTATCAAACTTTCTCAAACTGTACAAACCACCAATAGTCAGTCAGGTGAGTTCTGACATTTTATTTCTTCTCAAACGTTTAGGATGGAGTGGTCATCCAGTTTGCGGGAAACGTTATCATTTTATTATTAAGGCTGATGGTAATTCCATTGGTGGGTATCACAAGCCTTGTATGTGCTGTGGAGATGTTGTGCATATCTACGAATCCAAGTGAGGACTTGAATTTTTTTTCTCCATAAATGCCTTTATTTCTGATAATCTAATTTAGTTATTTTAAGCATGGTTTTTTTAAGTTATGTTGGCTTGTGTCGTATAGATACTGATTCTAGTACTAATGCCAAGCAGATGACACATACATATATGATACATATTTATTAAATGATTTAAGCACGTTCTTATTTCACCAATATCATATGGTTGGTTATTGTTTTTTATATATATGTATTTATATATAGATCCCTATTTCTTGTCTTCTCATAGAACATATTGCTCTTATAGACACCTTGCATATCTGATACCTCCAAGCTTTGATATACGAGATCAACTTGTTTCTGTATATTGCTAATTGCCATTAAGTTTGGTATATATGTGATGATGGTTGCTCAAACAAGCCAATTCTATGTAGAGGTTTCTAAAAATAATGGACAACTCATATAATCATATGAAGTTATATAATAAATCCAATGCAAGCACTGAGTATTTTTAAAGAGAAACACAAACAGAATTAAAACTATTAAACTTAGATGTTTTTTCTTGTACACCTAGGTGCATCAGTTTACTAAATGTTTCAGACTAAGAGATATTATCCATTCTTCTACTGCTGTTAATTCGGTTGAGTGATCTTTGATTTCTTATGTTGTGGAAATGTGTCTTGGTTTCAGGTGCAAATCTTGCAACCTTGATGCTAGTACAGATGATGTTGAAGATTGGGTGTACAACCAATTAGAGAACACAACCCATCTTCTGCATGGAGTGGTCCATTCAAATGGTTTTGGACACCTTCTTAGGGTCAATGGAAGGGAAGGTGGCTCGAGGATGCTTTCTGGATGTCATATCATGGACTTTTGGGACCGGCTCTGTAAAGTGCTTGGAGTGAGGTTTGGTTTCTTTCCTTTATCTATTTTTTTAATTTTATTTTTATTGTTTTTATGAGTATTCTTTTGCTTCAGTAGCTGGGCTAGATAATTGGGGGTTTGATGATGTACTCTATTAGGAGTTAAACGTGAAGCCTCTATCCTAATCATGAGAGATAAATTCCACATGCTACATGGGCTAGTTTGGTTAGGGTCTTTAATTGTACAAATTCCGTCCTTACACTTTTTTGTTGTACATAAAACAAATTTTTTTACGATGTATGCCTTCATTTAACATGCTTTGCTTTCACTCAAAATTTGTGTTTTTATTTTGTTCACTATCTTTGTTTGTAATGATCGTTTATCGGTTGCCTATTTTGTTTTATTATTGCCAATCTTTCATTACAATAAACTCCAATTTGTCATTTTCCACACATGAACAGAATGGTCAGTGTGATGGATGTGTCAAAGAAGTATGGGCTGGAATATCGGCTACTTCATGCAATTATCAAAGGACATCCCTGGTATGGTGACTGGGGTTATGAATTTGCTACTGGTAGTTTTGCTCTCACTCTTGATGCCTATAATTTGGCTGTTGAAAAACTCTCTACCCTACCCCTGTCCACCTTTCTTGCTCAACGTCGATTTCCATCTTGCATCCGTGACATCATCTTGCGATACCAGTCCCTATCAGAACGTGAGCTTTTGAATATAAGAGATCTCTTTGGTTTCTTGATTAAATTGCTCCATGATGCTCCCAAGTGTTCTTCAAGGGTTGATGATGCCATGAGCAAGAAGCGACGTGCTTCCGGAGTTTTGTATTCATGGACCAAGAGTGATGTTGAATGTGTAGAAGAGGCCATGGTCAAGGTGCTGCGTGCAGTTACTGGGTCAAATTGGGTAAATCAGCGTAATCTTAGGAAAGCCATATACAAGGGGCAACCATCTGATCTCCTGGATTATTGCCTGAACGAACTTGGAGGGAAAACGGTTGCAGATGGGATCTTTGTTAGTTCTAGACGCAATGCTGATGGTGATTTTGAGTACAGGTTAGTAGTAATTTCAGTCAATAGTTGTGCCCTTTTCCATTTTCTCTTTTGTTTTGTTTGTTTTCTCTCGCTTGAAATCAAACTCATATTGCCGGTGTTATTGGAGGAATTTGGCTTCTCTGTCCCTATGCCTTAGTTATCTGCATTTTATTGCATTAAGAGATCCTCACCCCCTTTATTAATCTAATGATTTTCATAGCTCCCCATCAGCAGAACTTTATTTTTAACCAAATTCACTGTATAAGTGCTTTACTTCTCCCTGACCCTTTCTCCTATTGTCAAGTAAGAACCACCTCCCTCTCCTTTATGTGTGTGTGTGTAAACAAAAATATTAACATCCACAGAAATCATCTGTACTAGCTGGAAAACCTTTGAAGAAGTTCCAACTAACAGAAAAGTTTGATGTGAAATGATAAACTATGTGTTCAGCAGAATTGAGTTATGAACTCCAAATTGGACCTATTGCCTTGCTGTTATTTACATGTAGTTAGCATGATAGAACATGAGGTTACCCATCCTGTGAGTCTCTGAGATTCATGCAATGAATCTTTTATTCTTCACTCTGTAGTGAATCCACCAGAATTCAAACTATGTAGATGTTCATGCAACACATAATTTTCTGGTTTGTTTGTGAGAAGAAAGAGAGGGAAGAAAATAGACAGGAACCGGACAGTGAGTTGTGGCCAGATTAAGAAAGTTAATGCTAAGTTGTTTGTTAAAAGGGTGATGATCTAAGAAATGCTGAGATAAATTTTAAAGAAACTTTGGGTAGGAAGGTTCCAATATAATTTATTTCTTTCTACTGTCAAGTTAATTCTGCTACGTTTAGGCTCAGCCTTCTTTAACTAAGGATGGTAAACTTGATGCATTTATGTTGGGATTAGTTATTATTTTGTGACCTGTCAGCTAAGCCAATGGATGCAACTACAAGCTTTAGTCCATTCGATTGGAAATTGCATACATTGATGTCATGACAAAGGATTTTAATTTCTTATCAATCCATTAGAGAATGCTTTACACAGTTTCAAATGAAGTGATGATCATTTTGAGCGTTCTAGCTTTGAAGTAACGTTATGTTGATCGTCTAGTCGTCTGTATTCGCTTTGGCACTACTCTTATTTTAATCTTTTTTCTTTCTTTTTTAGTTTTTCTATTATTATTTTTTATATGTTGGAAATGATTTCTTGTCCTGTATGCGAAGTACACATATATCTAGTTTTCACTAAATGTAAACAATCTTCTCTCAAGCGATACTCGTCTAGGTATGTGTGAGATATGCTAGATTTGTCTTCTATGTTTAGCATTTCTAAGGTTTTTTACTTGGGAAGTACGAGCAATGCACAGGACAGGTGACTTACCTAACAGGTTTATGCAACTTTATGCAATCTCTCTTTTCAGTTGGGAGAGATGAATTATAGCTTTTACCAATCAGGGGTTAGTAGGACTGGTTAGCCCATGGGGTTTGGGTTTCATCTGATCTACCTCACTGTACTACCTAGCAATTTGCTGGAATGGCCCTCCTAAAGATTATTGGGTTCAGAAGGAGGCCCCTGATTCGAGCCAGGTTGTGGGAAGCAGATTTAGGGAACTTCTAATATAAAAAGGAAAAAGGACTAGGAAATCCTAAGACTAAAGATGCAAATGTCTTTAAACACCAAATTTTGATCTGATTAGGGACAGGTATGTTAATATAAGTTTGCAACTATGGGTCTGTAGCAGCTAATTTTTTCTTAAATCCAGATTTCGGCCGTTTGAGTTCACTTAAGCATCCAGAACTATGCTTGTTTCCAAACTTGCAAGAGAACATTTTTGGGTCTAAACAGGAAGTTGATACTTTGCTCAACTTTTGCCCCTACTAAATATCCAGACGCCCAGAGTAGAGTAACTCCCGTAATCACTATGTCGTATACACACGTCTATTTACAAGATGTATTCAACACTCGATCATTATGTCTACATTCCAGAGTGAATATTTTAGTTTTCTACTCACAAAAGCAAGAGAATGGAGGAGTATAGGATGACTTTTGGGATTGTTAATAACAGTTCCCTATTTCAAATACATATTTATAAAGTTAAAAGTATTTGTAAACTTTGAATTTGGCAGAGATGTTAAATAGAAAGAGAGAACTGTCTAACAGATTAGGCCTCCATTTCTCTTATAAGACCTTCACTGTCTAGCAGCTTAAGCAAGATTGTCTAAATAGTTCATATTATATTCTAATTGTTATGCAGCTCTGGTTAGTAAGTTTCTAATGTGCTGAACAACATTTTGCAGACTTGAGGCTGGAAGTAGTGCATCAAACTGCTCTTCCACCTCTAGAAGCCTATCAGAAGAAAGTCTCGTACTGGACATGCGCTTCTTATATGAGTCCATGCTCCACCCCCAAACTATGATGAAAGATTTGCCTCAGGAAACAAGGGATCTTGCAATCAGCTGTGCTGAAAAGCTACTTGACTGCAAGCAGTTTGTGAAAGACTACAGGCCCGAAAGGATGTCAATTAATGACCCATCTGTTACATGTCTCTTATGTAGAGTTGAATTTACAGACGAGTCTGAAGAATATGCCTCCCTGGATCCCCCTCCAGAACTGATTGTGCTATCCAATGCTACTGTATCTGATCTCAAGCTTGCAGCATCAAAAGCTTTTCAAGATGTGTATTTGACGTTGAAGAGGTTTCAAGCTGAAGAGTTGGTTGACTATGGCAGTGTTGATGAATCCACCCAGGTTAAGAAGTTGTTAGGGTTAGCAGAATATGTTCGAGTGAGAGGGCGGTGCAATGCAAAGAGCGGATGGAGTAAGTTTAGCATGGAGAGAGGGATTGAGAGGTGGACAGTGGAGTGCAGCTGTGGGGCAAAGGATGATGATGGAGAGAGAATGTTGGCTTGTGATGTTTGTGGTGTGTGGCGGCACACTCGATGTTCTGGAATCCCAGACTCTGATTCGGTTCCTACAAATTTTGTTTGTCAAGGATGTAAAAGCTCAGTTTCAGTAACAAAAAATGCTGGGCCTTGCAAGGATGAGGCGGTTGCTAAGGTTGCTGGAGAAAGTTTGACTGCCCCTCCTGGCGCTCGCTGAGATTATTTTATTTTTATTGTCAATAAGTAATTGGTTTGATTTCATCATTTCTTTGCTAAGCGAGGTTGGTTTCCTCGACCCCCAAAGGACCATGTACATAAAATTTGTAGGCCTTTTAGAGTTTTTCCTGGGCAGTTGTACGGACTCCCATTTTCTGTCTAATTTCCTACTTTTCTTCATCTCTGTATATATTCTTTCTATGGCCAACAAAAGAGAAGTTGAAAAGTTAGAACATGGCAAAAAAAGAAAAAAATGAGCAAATATTTGTATAGTCGCGATCTTCTATTTGCTTTTTCAAGGGATTGGAGCTATATTCAAAGAAGAATCAATTATAAAATATTCTTGAATTATGAGGTTATTTTCAGTTTCATTAATTTTTGTATTTACATACCTTTAAGTATCCTTCCGTTAAGATATTGATATCTTGACCACTAACACTATTAAATTTTGAGGACATTTCTATTAATTTCATAAAATTATAATTTTTAACATTTACTTTACAAAATAATATTTAGTTCTTTTATCAAAATATTTAACAAATACTAAAATTACAATGTACTTTTTTTTTTTGAAATAGAAGTTGAATGCATTAGATCAACAGCCATGAAAAGGCTAGAGGTGACTGCTTTCCATCTTAACAAAATACAATAAATCATTGGACAAGCAAAATCTAATACAATTAAAGGTGACTCTTTTTATTCTTATTAACTAGGACATGAACGAATGCTGTACTTGCCTTTCAGTCTTTAGAGGTGTCAATTTTGCTAGGCTGTTGAGTTTGCGGATTCTTTTGTCACACTGCAAGTTTGCAACTGATAGAGTGCTTCAAGAAATAAAAGAGTGCTCAATGTATAAAGCTTTAGATTATTTGGTTAAGCACTCTTTCAATTAGTTAGGAATTTGGTTAAGTTTGGTTTAAGGTTCGATCTCCCTCTAATTTGATAAAAGAATAGAGGTGTATTAATTAGAAGTTTAGAAAATGAACCCTAGGTGAAGAACAAAAAACAAAAAAAAACCCAAAAACTGTTAAAGGAAAAACACATTATGTGCTTTCGTTCGTCAAAGTAATTTACGAAGAAGGAATTAAGGAATTAACGATTACAGCTCAATCATCATTTATTGTCTTCATTGTAATTGATATTTTCATTGTAATTCTCTCTCTATATAAAGAGTCTATCCAATGAAATGAGTAGACCAATTCTCATTTTACTTTTACGCGTTATCAGCACACTCAGAGCCAATAGCCAAGAAAAAAACTTTTTCTTCTTTTGTCAGCCCACACGTGCCTCAATCTTCTTCCTCCTTTTCCTCATCCTCGCCGCTGGCGCTCTCCACCGTTGTAGCACCCATCTAGGTTCTCCCCCTGACAGACAGACCCTCCCTCAGTTCGCTTATGAACCCAGAAGCCCACGGCATCGTCCTCCGCCGGCCTAGTCCGATTGCGTCATCTGCCTGGTCGAGTTTCGGGAAGGCTAGTGGTGTCGGAAACTCCCTGCATGTGGTCACCTGTTCCATCGGAGGTGCCCCCACATGTGGCTCGTGAAGGTCTCGGCTTGTCTCATTTTCGCCTAGCTCGCTTACACACTACCAGCAATAACGAAGCTGCCCTGCCAGGAAAAAAAAAAAAAAAACCAGAAGGAAGAAGAAAGAAAGAAAAAAAAAAACAAAAGGTGCGTGACCCACGATTGTGACCCGGCCCAGAAAAGAAGAAAGAGGACAGGCCCAAAAAAAAAAAAAAAGGGGGAAGAAGGCCTTAGCCCACTGCTGAAGAAAAAAAAAAAAATTGCTGCGCACGCCTACATAAACTCCCGCGTGGGCTATAAGATCGTTTTGTTTTTTCGAAACCAAGTATGTTCTCTTTTATTTATTTAATTTCATACTCTGGTAAATTTAATTATATTTATTTTTATTTTTTATAATTAGAACTTTTTGAGCATGTTTGGTTAGATAATATTGATCCTTTTAGCATGCCTTGTTATTTTATATATGTTTTATTATTCGTAGAAATTTGAGCATGAATATTATTATTGCTGATTATTATGTGTAGCATATATATATATATATATATATATATATATATTTTGTTATATATTTGTGAAATTTGAGCATGTCCTGTCATTGATATTACTATCTTCTATAATTGTTATTAATGTGGAATTCTAAAGCATGTTTTAGCAAGTTTTACTATTGCTTATAATTGTGATTTTTATATGCTATGTTTTATTCATTATTAAACAAGCTATGGGTATTCCTTATTTAGTATGCTATATGTAAACTGAATTTTACCATGATAATGAAAATTCATGCGCATTATAAATACATAATTATTGTGATAAAGCATTTTCACATAGCATCGAAAAGAAAAAAAATGTGACCATTACGAATCTTGGTGTTGAAATCTAATTCATATTCTCAGAAGAGAAATTCTTAGGTGGGGGTTTCCCCACCACGTGGCTTTACGGCTACCCAATCAGAAGAAAGGAAATTTTCCATCTTTTTCGAAACTGCCCCTGCTCCCTAAAGTGCAATACCCAAAACACCCCCCTGCTGGGCAGTGATTGGTCCTCCCCACCATGTGTTCGTGCGGTCCGCCCCACTCATGATTCTCTCTTCTTAGAAAATAATTCACGTGGATGTCTATAAGACTGCATAATTTATATATCTTCTCTCTTGTTTATGTAGATGGCTGATCCAACTTGACTTGAATTTGATATTTGGACTTGAGTACCATTGTTGGGTTTCTGATGTGGAAACCACCTTTGTGGCAAAAAACTACACTGCCACCATCACCAACCCCAAAGATGATGTACCATCTAACAAGGTGAAAGCAAGTGCCTTAATGTTTCTAAGGCGACATATTGCCTATGCTGGGAGTGCCTTCAATTAAAGAAACCCAAAGAACTGTGAGATTCCCTTAAGGGACAATTTGGGAACATTCATGACACTTTGCTCTTAGAACTGACCATTCAGTGAAATGAAATCTGCTTGCTTGACTACAAAAGGGTCAATGGCTTCAACAAGGACATGTTGCGCTTAAAGGCACGTCTCAATTTTTGTGCAAGGGAACTCACAGAAGATGATATGATCTAGAAGACTCTTTCTACTTTTCCTACTTCAGCACTTATACTAGCGAATCAGTATAGGCTGGAGTATGACAACAAAAGAATCACAACCTTCAATAAGCTGATCAACCTACTGCAAGTGACTGAGAGGCATAATGAGGTTCTTTTGAACAACAATGCCAGGCCCATTGGGACAAAGAAAATTCCCGAGGTTAATTATGGCAAAGTGAAAGGTGGAAAGAACCCCAATGAAAAGGGGGTTGGATGTGCTGATCCCTACCCACGTGACAACAATGCACCACGTGGAAAGGGACATGGGGGTGGTGGTATGGGCCGTGGAGGCCCTCCTAATGTATAGCGCATAGATGATGGTTCTGGCCCTAGTGGCCATGGAAACAAGGTGCAAAAGGCACCTAAGAGCCCTTCAATAAAAAAGGAAAGAGTTGGCAATGAACCATGCTATAGGCGTGGAGGTATTGGGCATTGGTACAAGAACTGCCAAGCAAGCAATAGAGTATGGTTTGATATCATCGTGCTATGTAATTTCTTGAGCAACAGTGTATGCAAATACATCATCAATGTGTATGGAAGATCTTTCCATCAACTCATACGCATTCTCATAATCCATTGAGATTTCTTTATTCTCTGGAATCATTTCAAACATCGAAGCGTCCTCCAGTATTGATTCATGGACATAACTATAATCATAGACAATTTCATGAGAGGGATTCTCTACATTAATGATTAATGGATCAGTTTGTGCCTTACTCGCCATCTTCTTACTTGGGTGAATGTCAGTAGAACCAAGTGGCTTCCCCTTCTTCGTTTGGGGAGCCACGGCCTCAACCACACCTCCACTGAGTGTGGTTGCACTACCTCTATCTGTGGCACCGTTCCCCTTGTTGGGGAATTCTAACCTTGCAGGCACATTTGCAGCTGGTATATGTGATCCCGTCACTTTTGCGATATTAGTAAACGCATTATGCATCGAATCTGCTACATTCTGAAGATCGATTATTCTTTTCACTTCATTTTCACATTGTAAAGTATGGGGATCAAAATGAGACAGAGTGGGGACAAACCATGACAATTTCTGTCATTCCCTTGGAAAATCCTTTTTCCTATCTCCCCCTAACGATGGGAAGACTGTATCATCAAAGTGAGAATATGCAAATCTAACGGTAAAGAGATCGCCTGTCAAGGGTTCCAAATAGCGGATAATGGTTGGGGATTCGTATCCAACATAAATACCTAATCGTCTCTGATGACCCATTTTTGTGCGTCATGGGGGCGCAATAGGCATATATTGCACAAACAAATATGCGTAATTGTGAAATGTCAGGCTCATATCTAATTACCAACTGGTACGCAGAAAATGGTCGGCTAGCAGTGGGTCTGAAACGAATCAGTAAAGCTGCGTACAATGATAGGAGCATTTTAATGCGACGTTTTAATTTTTATTTCCTCATATTTACTTAGTTATTTCCTTAAATAAATATTTCTTGTTTAGGAAAGTTACTATTTTTAGAAAGTTTCCATTTTTTTGTAATAGTTTCTATTATTAGGTCCTTAGAGCAAACAAGCTGGAATAAGTTCAAAAGGGAAGGAAAATCTAGAGAACGTTGGAGGGAGCTCCAGAACTGCATAAATGAGCTGAAACGAAGAAATGAAGTTTTCCTGGTCCAACCAGGAAATCCTGTTTCAACCAGGAAACCCTGTCTAGAAAAGGAAACTTTGTCACAGCAAGACTCCTGAGAAAACAAGGAAGCATGAGCAGAAAAATAAAGGAAGTTTACGTTGGAGGAAGATTCCTGGAAGCACTAGGAGACTACATGGCTTGAAGGTGACGCATAAAGGCCCAAGACTCTCAAGAGACTATGGATTTCGGCAAAATGGATAAGGCCCATTGGAATTAGGGTTTTCTGATGCATGTGAGATATTTTTGGGATAGTAAATGTGGTTTGCCGTGAAAAGGGAGAGAGAATGTGTGAAGGCAACGTGAAAATTATAAAATATAAAGGAGATTTCAATTGGAGGGACTCAAGGGAGATTTTTAAGGGAAGATATATTCTTGGAGGATTAATTGTGATTGATTGCCGTGAAAAGAGAGAGAGAAAGCAAGGAGATTGACGCCACACAAGGAAGATTTTCGTTGGAGACTTTCAAGGGAGAAGTTTAAGGAAAGGAGGAGTGTGTGTGCAATAAATAAAAGATATTCTTAGAGAATTAAAACTGATTTTGCCGTGGAGATAAAGAAGTTAACGTGAAAATTTCAAGAGGAAATCAAGGGTGACGTTGGAGATAAGGTTTGAAGAGTTTTAAGGAAGGGTGAATGCTCAAAACAAGTCGAGGTTCATCCCTACATTCCCTAAAGGAATTTTGGCCGAAAATAAGGACATAAATCAGATTTAATTCATAGATATTTCGGCAAATATATATTAAGGGATTATAAACTTATTTTGGAGAGTTGGATGACACACCAAAGGTGACATGGCACTACGGGATTGGATGGATGACACACAAAAGGTGACATGGCACTCTATGATTAGTCGAAGCTATGTGGAATTTTCTGAATGCTTGGAGAGCCTTGGCCGTCCCTTATATATACTCCCCTATTCTTGACGTTTTGAGTTCCACACTTTACAATTCAGAAAATTACTCTCTCATAAACATCTAGCCTCTCCTCCTCTCTCCATCCTCTAGTGCATCCCACGGATTTCAAGCAAGGCCAAAGAAGAGAAGAAGGAGCCGTGAGCATTCACCATCCATCACCACCCTTGAAGCTTGCTTTCGAGATTCAAGGAACCAACAACGTCAATCATCCATCCTCATCTTCCATCCACGGTGTAATTCGACCTCTTCTTTGTAACCTTGTTTTGATTTTCGTTGGTTATGTTCTAGTTGACATTGATGTTTGAACAAAGTTGTTAATTCTGAAATTTATATAATTGAATGAGATTTTCGATTCCTATATTGTGATTCTTAGTTGTTTTTGTGAGATTGTTTACTTAAATTTGCTTAATTGATATCTCTTGTATGTTAATCTTATGTGGTTTGAAACGCTTAGGGTTTTTGTATGATTGGTGCTAGATTTAAGAACATGATTCAACTTATTGTTTTGTGAACTTGAATCAAAAGTAGTAAAGGTTTTGGACAAAAACCGAATTTAATTGAAAGGATTGCAATTAGATGGACTTTTTCATACTAAGTTGTACACTCGAGTTGATAGCCTTTCTATGTGTTCTTCGTGCGTCTAACATGCTATGATTGCCTAGCTTTCTAGAACTTGATTACATGTTTGACAGGATTAATCTTTGTGCTTTCACTTAGGTTAATTAGCATTGGAAAGTAAAATATGGGAAATTATTTGCTTTGAATATTTCACATGATCAACTTCTTTCTCATGACTTAGATGAACAATATTAGGGTTGAATCGAATTTGATTATGACTTTGGTTTTGATTTTTGATTCTCTCATTTCATTCTTGTAATTATGTTTTTGTGTTTTATTTATTTTCTTTACTTAGTTAATTTTCGGAACCCTAAATCAAAACCCCCCTTAATTTTGTAAATATGTTCATACTTTGTTTTATTTTTGTAAATAATTTACTTTGTACTTATTTTAATTCTTTATTTGTCCTACAATGACAGGTGTACCCTCAATCCCCGGAATAGAATGATCCCTATTTACTGCTTACTAACGATGACATTTTCAGGGTTAAATTATACGCTTGCTTTTAGCGTATCATAAAATATTACATAACCCGAAGCAGATATAGGTAGGTTAGTGCACATAACTAGTGCCCTAGCCACCATCTGCAGCCTTTTGATAGTGGCTTCTGTGAGACCATTTTGTGTTTGCACATGGGGTACAAGATGCTCCACATCGATCCTAATAGAATGCAATAATTATCAAGTGCTTTTGATGTAAACTCTCCAGCGTTATCTAGCCTTATAGACTTGATAGGGTGATCAGGGTGGTGAGCCCTTAAACGTATAATATGTGCTTGGAGTTCTGCAAATGCAGCATTTCTTGTGGACAATAAAGCGACATGTGACCAGCGTGTCAAAGCATCCATCAGAACTATAAAGTACTTGAATGGTCTGCATTCTGGATGGATAGGTCCACAAATATCTCCTTATATCCTTTGTAAGAAGGGTTATTATCACAAATGGTACCTGAACTTCAATTTTGATCACAACTAGTACCCGAACTTTTTGATTTCATTTTAAATGGTACCTAGAGCCACCTCCGGTCACTATTTTGATTAAAAACGGCATGTGAGGTGATCATAGTGATGATTTTTGATGATTTCGAGGGTTACAATCATATATAGTGATGATTTATTGGTAATACACTTGCCTTGAACTTTTTTTGTTTTTTTTTTATTTGGCTTTTTTGGCCGAAATAGTGACCGAAGGTGGCCTTAGGTACCATTTAAAATGAAATCGAAAAGTTTGGGTATTGGTTGTGATCAAAATTGAAGTTCAGGTACCATCGATAAAATAGAGGATAAGTTCAGGTACCATTTGTGATAATAACCCTTGTAAGAATGAAATATTTTTTTTTTATCTTTAGCATATGAAGGTCTCGATCCTGTTTTTACTAAAGAGCAGACTTTGCAAAACGAGTGATGTGCCTTGAAATAGTCAATGAGGCATAATGGGAGGAAGGTAGTGCTTCTGGTACTTCAGAAGGCAATGGCTGCACTTGAGCAGTACTAGGACCGACACCTTGCAATGTGGCAGATTTTTGTTCCATTTTATTTTTCACTCGAAAGAAAGGATGTCCGTGTGAGTTCTTTAAAATATGGATCATCATGTCACGACCAGGATGCCCTAGACGGTCATGCCAAAGCCTATATGAGTCAGTGTCCCACATTCCATTGTTGGTGATGGCATAAAATTCAATGATCCGAATAGTAGTGAGGTACAGTCCACTAGATTGACTCATTAGTTTCTCTAAAATGCGTTTCTTTCCACATTCATTAGAAGTAATATAAAGGTATTCGGTTCCATTCTCGCAGTGTGTTTCTATATGATAACCGTTGACATGAATATCTTTGAAACTTAACAGGGTTCGATTGGTGCATACAGAGCATCTGTGACTTTAAACATTGCGCCGTTAGGCAGTAAAAATTGGCAGTTCCTCGCCCTTTTATTACTTGTGATGATCCAATCATCGTAGTCACAAATGAATTATAGGCTATTAATTCAATGAATAATTGTCTATTGCTTAATATGATGTGGGTAGTCCCACTATCAACTAAGCAGTCAAATTCTCCTCGATTGATTCCTATAAGTAAATGGGAGATATTATTAAATAATTCAAAAATATATCTCATATTGTTTAGAGTATTTCTATTTAGTTAGAATGATAATCTTTTCATTCTAATTTTTTTTTTTCTAGATGTATTGCTTTACATCTTTATAGTGCTATTTTGAACCATGTATATATGTGTAGTAAATAAAACCGAATAAATTTAATGCTTCAGAATAAAATCTGAAATTCATAAATAAGCCAACGATAATCAAATCAAGGTCTTATTCAGAAATCTAATTCATCAAACTATTATTTAAACTTTAAGACCAAGCAATAGTCTAATTAAAAAAATAAGGCATTATGCCTTCACAACTGTCTTTGGAAAATAAAATAAAACAGATCAGTCAAAATCTAGAGCATCCATTGACTGAGCAAATTCCTTGTTGCCATTGAAGTCTGCAATTGCAAGGTGACGTCTGGGTCATGGCCTTCTTCTTCCATATAGTGAGCCTCTCTCTAGTAATGGACATTATAATGTTCCGCTATTTAGTTAGCTTGGTAGTTTCCAAAGGACTGGAAATGCAGCTCATGGATGTGGTTACTGCATATCGCTATGGGGATCTTGATTCAGAGATATATATATATATATATGAAAGTGCCTGATGGCCTTACATTACCCAAATCAAGTGACTCTAAACCATTGAGGGCGTTTGCAATTAGGTTGAAACGCTCACTTTACGGATTGAAACAATCCGGGATGATGTGGTATACCCATCTAAGTGACTACTTGATTGGGAAGGGATATAAGAACGATGAGTTATGCCCCTGCGTATTCATAAAGAAAACAAGTACCGGATTTGCAATTGGAGCTATATATGTCGATGATATGAACATAATAGGTACTCTTGATGAAGTAAGAGAAACTGCAAGCTACTTGAAATCCGAATTTGAGATGAAGGATCTTGGGAAAACTCGATTCTGTCTAGGCCTTGAACTAGAACACCTAGTTTGTGGAATACTAATCCACCAATATGCATATGTCCAAAAGATGCTCAGGCGATTTAACATGGACAAAGCGCATCCTGCTAGCATTCCCATGATTGGTCGAAGTTTGGATGCAAGGAAATATCCATTTCATCCAAAAGAAGATGATGAAGAGGTGTTGGAAGCTGAAATTCCCTATCTAAGTGCAATAGGCGCATTATTATACTTAGCCCAATGCACTTGACCAGACATTGCATTCTCAGTAAACTTGTTAGCTAGATTTAGCTCAGCGCCAACGCAGGTCACTGGAATGGTATCAAGAACATTTTCCGATACCTAAAAGGAACCATTGACTTGGGATTGTTCTTTCCCTACAGAAAGACAAGAGGGCCGCATATGAAACTGCAATCCCAAAGTAAATGTTGATGGCGAAAGCGCTACTCACAACACCGAAACCCCAAATAATGTTTTGGTTGGTTTTGCTGATGCTGGGTTCCTCTCTAACCCACACAAAGGTCGTTCCCAAATTAGTTATGTATTTACCATTGGCAACACGGCGATATCTTGGAGATCAACCAAGCAAAACCTTGTGGCTACCTCTTCGAACCACTCTGAGATCATTACTCTATATGAGGCGGTTCATGAGTATATATAGTTAAGAGCTATCATTACACATATTCGAGGGACTAGTGGTTTGAGTTCTACCACTGAAGAGCCTACTTACATTTATGAAGATAATACAACTTGCATCGAATAGATGAAGCTAGGTTATATCAAGGGTGATAATACAAAACACATATCGCCAAAGTTTTTCTACAATTAGCAACAACAGGCTCTCCTCAAGATTCAAGTGAATCAAGTAAGGTTTGAGGAGAATGTGGCAGATTTGTTTACCAAATCATTGCCTAAGACCATATTTGAGAGACATGTGAAAAACATAGGAATGCAAAGACTTTCCAAGCTCCCTTGACTAATGTAAGGATCCGGGTGAGGTGTAGACATCAGAGGGAATCTAACACACACATGTCATCATCAAATGTAATAGGTGCGTTGGCTCTTTTCCTTCAACCAAGGTGTTTTTTTTTTCTTTCCCACAGAGTTTTTGTTTTTACTTGGCAAGGTTTTTAATGAGGCAACAATTCATGCACCATTTCGTCTTTGACTTGGCACAAGGGGGGGTGTTAAAGGAAAAACACATTATGTGCCTTCGTCAAAGTAACTGATGAAGAGGGAATTAAGGAATTAGTGATTACAGCCCAATCATCATATACTGTCTTTATTGTAATTGATATTTCCATTGTAATTCTCTCCCTATATAAAGGGACGATCTAATGAAATGAGTAGACCAATTCCCATTTTACTTTTACAAAAACAAGAAAAAAAATCATGGTGGCAAGAAAATCAAGGGGAGCAAGAAGAAGAAGAATCATGATGCAATGAAACACCTCTACACTTTTGCCTCCTCCTATATTTTGTCTCTGTATTCTATCTCTCTATATTATCTGATTCCTACCAACATAAGTTTCTAGTTTATAGCATATATATATATATATATATACATACATACATTGTAAACAATATCAAAACCATCATGCATACTTGGTTTTGAATTTGTAAGTTTTTAAGTTTTATGTTTTGTAATTTGAATTTCATAGTAATTAAAAGTCAATTTTATTATGGTTTCTATTAACAGTATATTTTCCACTTCTGCTCGGTTTCTGGTATCAGAGCCGTAAGAGTTGATTATTATTTATAAAAGCTCTTAAACCCCAAGTGGCGGAGTACCGCCTAAGGGAGGTATTTGAGTTGATATTTGTTAAAACTCCACAATCCCCAGGTGGCGGATTACCACCTAGGTGAGGTAATTGAGTTGATATCTCATATTCTACTTTTATGCTAAGTGATTATCTGTCTGGTTCTCTTTCTTAAGATTGTGAGCACTTCCTTTACCTTTTCTTTTCCACCTCTAGTCTATTACTTTCTCCAACCAAACAATAAGTTCAGGTCCAAACAATGAGTCCCGGGTGAGGCATGAGCGGATGCGGCATGAGCAAAGAAGAGAAATGCCTAGTCTAAGGTAGAATCTTCAGATTTTGTAGTCTTCCAATCTTTAGTATTTAGTCCCGGCCTTTTTAACCACTTCTCATGATGAGTAGACTGTTTAGATCCAACTCAGTTACCTCCAGTTCATCTAGATCTTCCCTAAATAGGATCCCTGACATAGTTAATGAAGAACAAATTGAATATCAGTCAAACGACAATATTGATATGAATGATTGGAATATACCTAGAGTCCCTAGTAATGAAATTTATAAGAAAAAATGGTCCCTTTCTTCTTTCGAAAGTGAACATCATATTAAAACAGTAGAACAAGTTTATGCTCTTAGTAAATAACATGAAACATGTCAATTATTTAGTCCTGAGTCAATCAAAAAACATAAAAAAGATGGTCACAACTTTTTACATATAGGTTTAGTCCAAATCGGTGTTAAACCATTAACCCGAAAAGGTCTAAATGCCTCTATACTTTTATGTCTTAGAGATGCAAGATTCACCGACTTCAATGACAGTACCCTAGGGATAATTGAGTCAAGCCTATTCAATGGCCCAATCCATTTTGATTGTTACCTAGATTTTACAATTAGTCTTAGTAATCCTCACATATTAAAATCCTTAACCCTAAATATAAAAACTTCATGTTACAATGTCCTCGAAGGAACCCAACCATTAGCCTTAATTTACAGAATCCACTATAAAGTCACTGGTACAAATATGAATTTTCAAGCCATAAGTAAAAGCCCAAAAGATCAAACTCTTTTAATTCAAAGCAGTCAAGAAAATGCTAATATTAGAGTTCCACACACAATCAGATGGTTAGATGTCCATCTACCTTCTGAATGATCTCTCACTAGGGAAAATCAACCTATCAACATACAACATAATTTATCGGATTTAAACTGTATCCAACAATATAATGATGGCACAGTCAGAATTAACTTTCATAATCCTAGACTAAGTCAAAATCTTAGGATTCATGAAATAGGACAATCATCACGACATTCTTTCACAGCTTCTAGGCATTCTTTTGCAAGATCTACATCTGCTGAAACTATGTCAAGACAAGACTGTGACTTAGATAAAGAAATAAAAAATATTAGAATAAGAGAATTAGAGGAAGAATTACAAAAACTAAAAATTAAAGATATTCAAACCACTTCTCAAGTCAGTTACCCTAGTTACGTAGAAATTGTAGAAACCCAATCAGTCTTAGATGAAGAAGAACAAACAACTCCCACGACCACTGATTTTGAAGTCGTTCCTCCTATAAATCCTCAATTAAGTACACTCAGTCGACCATTTACAATTAATTATTCCAAATTAGATAAAGACCTTGAATCTCCAAAAAAATATACACAGACGAAACCTTTATAGACAACAATATCCTTTAATTGAACAACGGAAACAATTGTTTAAAAATTGGCAAGCTTTTATGCTTGACACTCAATCTGAAATATTTTTCCTAGATTTTATTGACCAACAAAGCCACAAAAATATTCAAACCCTGACGAAAGCAAAATGGAAAACACCCAACAACTCCATTGTCTCTTCCAGTAATATCCCTGTTGAAACTATAGTCATTGATCACCTTCAAACACCCATAACTGCATCACCCTTTAAAGTTGCTGGAGACAATCCAGAAATTAAAAAAACTATTGAACAAAATAATTATACAAATCAAAGTCTAGTCACTATAGGAACCCAACTAGACAAAATAGAAACAAAAGTCGATAACATTTTTTCAAAAGTAAGCATTCTGCCTCAACGCCAACCAGAAACACCATTAATTCACTTTAGTGAAATAAATAAACCTAATCTCAAACCCATCTCCACTGCACAAAAAATTGAACAAATGCTCAAAAAACTCAAAGCTGAACCCAACAGAATTGCAGTCATCCATGCCCACGAATCCTCTTCTGACTCCTCCTCTGGTAGTGATTCTGATACAATTTCCCAAATCAATCAAACATTTCACGAACTCCAATTACACAGAATAGTTCACCCAAAGAAACGGCCTTTCAGAAATTGGACAGAACGCCCTTTACCATTAGATATTCAACCCACTACTTATCCCAGTAATCAATTTTCAGTCTCTTCCGATAAAACATACAAATGGAACATTGATAATTTATCCGAACAGGAAATCTTAAATAAATTACATCACATGTCCATGGCGGCCAATAGTTATGTCACCAATCATAATTTCATCCAGCTTGAAATTATTGATATCCTCTCTACAGGATTCACATGAATGCTTCATTCCTGGTGGGAAAAACATCTCACTCCTGATTCTAGAGTAGCCATTAAACAAGCAGTTAAACATGATGAAGATGGAATTCCAATCTTTGATGAACACATTGGGATGGGAATTTCTGATGCTGTCAACACCTTATTTTACACCATTATTCAACACTTCATAGGTACACCTAGTCACATTACCTCCAGAATCCATGATCAACTTAGTAACCTTAGATATCCCACCTTAAGCGATTTCAAATGGTATAGAGATGTTTTCATTTCTAGAGTTTTGCTTAGAGATGATAGTAACCAACCTTTCTGGAAAGAAAAATTTATAAATGGTTTGCCCAAACTATTCGCTCACAAAATTAGACAAGTCCTAAGTAATGAAATAGGACACATTAATTATGATACCCTCACACATTAATTCAAAAAGAAGGATTAAAAATGTGGATAGATATGAAATTAAATTCTCAAGTAAAATCAGATAAGAAAACAGCCAAATATTAATTAGGAAACTTTTGTGAACAATATGGCCTACCATCTCTACCCCCTTCAAGAAGACATAAAAAGAATGAATTCGACTATCATCATAAAAGAAGAAAATTTACCCGTAATAAATTCTACTCAAGAAACAAAAATGATTTTGAACCAAACAAATTTTACTCTAAAAAAAAATTCAGAAAATCATGGCCCAGAAAAACAAATCCTCATTCAACAAGAAAGTCTTTTGACAAAAGTAAAACCAAATGTTTTAAATGTAACAAAACCGGCCACTTTGCCAACAACTGCCCAGTAAAAAATACTATTAAGCAATTAAAAATCAGTAAAGAAGAACAAGAAAACCTTATCCGACTTTTGGAATTAAGAAACACTGACTCAGAAAAAGATCATAGTGAAAATGATTTTACGCCCATAGAATCTTCCACCTCCACTGATTCTGATGAACACTCTTCACCTGATATCACTTCCGGGTGCAAAGATACTTGTTGCAAAATAATAAATGTTCTTTCTAAACAAGAAGAACAGGAAGAATTATTAATTGATCTAATAGGCAAAATCGACAACCAAGAATTAAAATCAGAATATCTCAAGAAGTTGAAAAAATTAATCACACAAGAAACCGTTATTAATATCCCTCAGGAAAAAATTTGTCTTACTTCAACCTTTGACAAATTTAAAACTAGTAAAAAAGAAATAACAATCTAAGATTTACAACAAGAAATAAAGACAATTAAAACACAAATACAATCACTACAAAAAACAAATTTAGAAATTAGTCATGACAACAAAGAAATCAAACGTGACTTAACTATTCTCAAAATAGAACATCAATTCCTTAAATTACAACATCCTAATGACAACCCTTCTGATAAAGATTCACCTGAGCAAAATTATGTGGAAACATTAGAACAAAACACTATTAGTATTATTCGCCAAATCCAACTTAAAAAATGTTATACAACAGTACAACTTAAAATTAATGACTTCCAATTAGTAACAACAGCGCTCATTGATTCTGGTGCTGATCTCAACTGTATCCAAGAAGGCCTAATACCTTCTAAATACTTTGAAAAAACAAAAGAATAATTAAGATCAGCTAATGGAACCAAAATGGATATGAAGTACGAAATCCCTAAAGCACATATTTGTCAAAATAATGTATGCTTCAAAACACCATTTGTTTTAGTCAAAAACTTAACCGACAAAGTAATTTTAGGACTTCCTTTCATTAATTTAATATATCCTTTTACCACAGAGTATGATGGAATTATCACCTATCCATTTGGTGAACCAATCAAATTTACCTTCTTATCCAATCCTGAAATACATACGCTAAAAGCTTTCCAAGAAAATTCTATTTCAAAAACACTAAATTGTATTCAGGCAAAATATAAGCAGATCACCTTTCTCAAAGAAGAAATCAATTTCAAAAGAATAGAAACTCAACTACAAGAACCTTTCCTTCAACAAAAAATCAAAATATTCGAAGAAAAAATTATTAACGAATTATGTTTGGATATTCCTACTGCCTTTTGGCATAGGAAAAAACATATTGTCACTCTCCCTTATGTTAAGGGATTCAATGAAAAAAATATTCCTACCAAAGGCCGTCCAATTCAAATGAATCAAGAAGTCATGGAATTCTGCAAAACAGAAATTAAAGATCTACTTCATAAAAGAATCATCAGACAAAGTAAATCCCCGTGGTCATGTCCTGCCTTCTATGTGCAGAAAAATACTGAATTAGAAAGAGGAACTCCACGCTTAGTCATCAATTATAAACCTTTCAACACAGTTCTAGAATGGATTCGATATCCTATCCCAAATAAACGAGATCTCATTAACAGATTAACCGAGCGGAAGTGGAAAAAATACTGTTAATAGAAATCATAATAAAATTGACTTTTAATTACTATGAAATTCAAATTACAAAACATAAAACTTAAAAAATTACTAATTCAAAACTTAAAAACTAACTAATTCAAAACCAAGTATGCATGAAGGTTTTGATACTGTTTACAATGAAGGAAGAAAAGGGATTCTGCTCAACACATGAGCTCCTGAATCAGAAACTAGAGGGAATTGAAAAATGAAACTTGGGTTAACTGAAGGAGGGATGCTCCTTATATAGATCTTGAAACCCAGAAATTACGGGCAGGGAATCTGCTTTTACTTGAGGGAATTTGCTTTTACTCGAAAAAGGCCAAAAACAGGAAGCAGCACTATTAGCTATGTTTTTGCCTTTTGCCATGTGAATGAACAGTAAAAGGTTCTTTATACTATTCATGAATAGTGGAATGTCTTGGTAGTGGGTCTTGACTGATTTATTTAAAATCTTCATATGGGTCTTGGCTGTCTTGAAAATCAGCCCATTTGACTGGTTTATCGGGAGTGCCTGGATGACTGCGAGATGAGGATGAGGAATGGGAAAAAAATTTCTTCTTCTTCTTCAGATTCATCATCATCATTACTGACATCAGTTGCTTGTGCTAAGAGCTTTTTTGCTAACTCGTTCAATTCTTCTGACTTGGAGGATGTATCTGATTTCGATGACTTTGCTTTTCCCTTGGACTTGGAAGAGGAATGTGATTTGAGTTGTGACTGGGAAGTGGATGCCGTTTGAGGTGGCAATGGAGTGACTGGAGCTCTTGACTGAGTAGGTTGTGATGGAGTGACTGGAAATTCTTCATTAAATTGGGAGATGATTCTTTCAGTTTGAATTTATCCCACCATTTGACTAAGAAGTGTCTGGAGACTACATGTTCTTTGACTTCGTAATGCCATTTAAAGATCCAGGGGAGCCTGTATTTGGCCATAAAATGTAATGTGACTGGAAAATTTAAGTCATAATTTCTGAAATTCATGACTGTTAAGAAACAGGTGACTGCATATTTTATTTCTTGTGGGAGGATATCAAAGGGGCAACCATGAGCCCTCCACCATCCGAGGAACCACATTGGAAATTGTCTATTGAATTTGAAATCGAAATTTAAGAACCATGAATGACTGGAATCATCAGTTTGATGAAGGAAGATGGTATTCCATGCCGCTTCATAATCATAGTAATTGAATGTGAGATCTCCTCATTTGTGATGGGTGAAAGGAGGATCACCCCATTGAGAAAGAGAAATGATGCGAACTATGTAGAGAGAGTGGTATAAAATTTTGGTAGGGTCTTTTGTGTCAGGAATAGGTTTAATGGTGATTGACTTAGTCTCAAAAAGAATATCTCTATAAAATTTTAATGACTTGGTAGGGTGACTAGGTAAAAAGTGAAAACCAGGAGGGTAATAGGCTTTGACTAAATACATTGGATTTTTTAGTTGGTTCAACATAAAAAAGAGGGTGAACAGTTCGTTGAAAGTAAGGAGAGGTTTTTTTTGTAATTTGGTTGGGAATCAGATTTGAATGGGTCATATTGGTTGACTAAAGCTGACTGGTAATTGGGACAATTAGTGCCAAGGGTGCTACCAATGGTATTGAATCTAATAGTAGGTGGTAATGGTAGGGGTGGATGCCCAGCATATGGGACTAAACTAGAAGATGACTCTTGTTTGACTGGTGTTGATGATTCTGGTCTGACTTTGTTTTTAGGAGCACTTGGGCAAATATCAAAAGGGTCTTCGTTTACTGGATTTGAGGGATTTCTCCTAGTGGATGATCGGGTCTTCATGTTTGGAACCCTGTTGTGATGCCTCGGAAATTCGTAATTATTTTCCGAGGAATTTCCAGAATCTAATTTATGGTTGTTGGACGGGTTCGTGGCTTGTGGACGGAGCGGAAGTGTTTCGGACAAATTAATAATTTGAAAAGTATGACTTTACGGGGGGGGGGGGGGGGGGGGGTTCAAGGTTGACTTTTGATACGTTGAGATTCTCCGAAAACTTCCTTCACGAAAGTTGTAGAGCGCGTCGATACGAGTTCGTGGACATGTGGAATGCGGAAATCGGAGTTCGTATGAGAAAGTTATGAGCATTTGAAAAGTTTGGAAAGTTACTATATATAGGGGTTTCCCTTTCGAGAAAGTTACTATTTTCATTTTGGTAAGTTTGCATTTTCGGAAACTCTCTTTTCTCTCCGTTCTCTCTCCTGATTCTCGACTGACCCGACCCAGATCAGGTGGATCTGACCCGGATTTTCCGACGAGCTCCGGCGACGGCAGACCACCAGACGAGCCCAGATCAGCTCGCCTCCTCCGTGCGCTCCTCCCTGTGGTGTTGGATTTCACGGCGGTTCACCGGAAGGTAGAGATCGGAGCCGCTACAGAAGATGCGATCGGGACCTGACCGGAAATCCACTTTTTCGGTGACGTCTCGGCCGATCCTTCTTGGTTTTGGAATCTCCTCCTCCTTGTGATCATCCTCATGCCCGCCTTATAGGATGATTTTGCGTGTGGAGTGGAAGATCTAGGTTTGAAAATCTGCGGTGCACAACGAATCTGGGGTTTGATCAGACGGCTGCGATTGGCCGATCTTGCAAGCTTGATCTTGGACTATCTAGGTTGAACCAGACTTAGCTCTAGGTATGAAAGTTGCTCTACTCTTCATGATGAACATTTCTGGTTGGCTTGATTGTTGTGGTTTTGAGTTTTGGCCGGTGGTGGTTGCACCGCCGACTGTGGTTGCGTTATGGTGGCCTTCCGGCCATGGAATGGTTAGTTTCTGGTATTGTATATCATCTACTCGTTGATATGAGCATTTCGATATATAATACGTGATTTTTGGAGATCGTATGAGCATGTTAGGGTTTTCACGGTTTAGGACTGTTCGATGTTTTGATCCGTGAGGATTCGAGCGTCCGATCGACTTGTGGTTTGGACATATCAATCGTAGAAGTGTTCTGGGGACATTGGGTGGTCTCGGATGTGGTTTCGCCTCGATTGGCGTCACTTTGGGGATTTAGTTCAAAACAGGGGTTTCAGACTTAAATCATTTGTGAATCGTTACTGATTTGAGGTCATTGGTGATTAGGTGCATCTAAAGGTGAATTGGACGAGTTGTTGGTGATAGTTTTGGTTCGGTTCGGTATTGAAGACACAGCAGGAGTTTCGAGGTGAGTAATCTCACGAAGTTTATTCAAGAACGGGTTGACCTTATTGTTTTGAGAGTTATTTAGTTAACTGCAAACTATAGTTGGTATTAGTGGCATTCCTGAGTGAATGACCACGTATATATATATTTACATGGAATATGTATATTCTTGTGGGTAAATGAGTGAATTGAAGCAATAGGTATTGATGGGTTTCATTCTATTGTTTTGCGGCTTGACTTTTTGGGAAACATTGTGTGGGAATTGGGAATTTCTATTGTTTTGAAAAGTGTCAAGAATTGGTGTGAGTTGCTTTGATGTGATTTGAATGTTTTGATCTAACGACCGGGGGTCAGAAGATCTGAGAGTCATAGGTTGTGATTTCTCCTTTTGGTTTGATTTAACGTTTTGATCCGATGACCGGTGGTTTGAGGATGTGAGAGTCATAGGTTGTGATTTCTCCTTTTGGTTTGAGTTAATGTTTTGATCTTATGACCGGGGAGGTCTGATGATTGGAGGTCACGGGGTGACATCTCCTTTTGTGTGAGTTGAGTAACTTTTGGGTCCTGAGTGATCATTTTGAAAGGTTTTGATCTGCCGACCGGGGAGGTTTGAGGATTTGGGGTTGCTGGGAGTGACCTCAGGCACATATATCGGGACTTCACGCCTTTGGCCGGGTTTGTGGATACGATCAGTTAGAGCTCTAGTCTGTTGCCATAGTACATTATAGGGGGTAGCGGGAGGTATCTGATGCTCATGAGTACGTGTTTTTAAAAGGGAGTTTCGGGGATTCTTTCTTTTAAATGTTCTGGGAGGACTTGTTTATCATATTTAACTGTCAGAGTTTCAATTATTATGATTTTGTCACGGGGTGACGTGTTGATTTGAGTACGTGTTTTTAAAAGGGAGTTTCGGGGATTCTTTCTTTTAAATATCCTGGGAGGACTTGTTTATCATATTTAATTGTCAGAGTTTCAATTTATATGATTTGGTCACGGTGTGACCTTTGTTGTTTCTTTTGGGAAAAGAATGTGTTGTTTTGGGAAAACATGGTGTGTGTGCCCCTTTCTACGAGTTGATGGGTTTCCTCGTTGGCGAGTTGTGCATGTGTGGTTTTGAGTTACTCATACGGGCTTGCAAAAGCTTACCGGGTTTGTTGTGTGGCAACTCGGTACACCATTCAAACGGTGTAGGGGTTAATCCTGCAGGTTAGGATAATCGGGGCTGGAGCGGAGATAGCGCCCTTGCAACTTTACGGTAGGAAGCCATTTTTATGACTTTACCATTGATAAGGACTTCCATTGTATAGTTAACTCTGAGCAGCATTTACGTTTTATCTTGTTGTCGACAATTTAATTCGTAAGCTTGTGTAATATATAACTCTATTGAGCGAGTGTATATTAACTTTGAGGGTTCAGGGCATCAGTATGTACTTATTTTAAAGGGAAAAAGATTTCGGGTATTTTGAATTGATGACTGAACGTTCACGTATGTATAATTATGGGATTATATATATCGATTTTCATGTGTGTAAAATCAGGGGCGTGACACCTGTAGAAATTCTCGGGTTAGAAAGTCTGGAATGTGATTGTCACTGCCTTTAATGAATGCAATTTCAAAATCAAAAATACTTAAAATTGTTTGCCATCTGGCAAAGATTTTTGTACTAGCAATATTTTGAACTTGTTCTAGGACATCTTTTGCACTTTTGCAATCAACTCGAACTAAAATTTTTTGTTTTAATAAATCATCTTGAAATTTACTGATACATAAAACAATAGATAAGATTTCTTTTTAAATAGTACTGTAATTGCTTTGTGATTGGTTCCAGACGCCGGAATAGTATCGATTTGCTCAGGATGAGTAGGAGAGATTTGTTGTTTTAAGACACCTCCATAACCGACTTCAGAAGCATCGGTTTCGACAATTTTGAAGGAATTGGAAAGGGGAATACTAAGACATGGAAGGGTTTTGACATAACTTTTGATTTCTTTGACTAAAGAAGTATGAACTGGTGACCAAGGAGGGGGGTTGGTTTGTAACCTATCAAATAAAGGTTTGCATTTTTCCTTAGATTTTGGTAAAAGTCTGCCACATAATTTAATGATCCTAAGAACCTTTGCAATTGATTTTTGTCTAGGATGACATCAGGGAATTTGTCAGCAAACTGGGTTACTCGATCTATTGGACTAATTTGGAGATGATGGATATTAAATCCTAAAAATCTAATTTTAGTTTGAAAAAGTTTAATTTTGGAGGCAGAGACTGCTAGACCATTGTTTTTTATGATAGTGAAGAATTGGTGCAAATGTTTCCAATGTTGATCAATTGATTGTGAGAAAATAAGGACATCATTAATGTAAACTATGGAAAAGTGACTATAGGAATTGAATATATCATTCATAATATTTTGGAATTCACTGGGGGCATTTTAAAGACCGAATGGCATGACATTCCATTCATAATGACCGAAAGGGGTGACAAAAGCAGTTTTATATTTGTCTTCTTCACTAATTTGGATCTGCCAGAAACCAGATTTCATGATAAATTTGGAGAAAATGACAGCATTATTCAATCTGTTAATAAGATCTCGTTTATTGGGGATAGGATATCGAATCCATTCTAGAACTGTGTTAAGAGGTTTATAATTGATGACTAAGCGTGGAGTTCCTCTTTCTAATTCAACATTTTTCTGCACATAGAAGGCAGGACATGACCACGGGGATTTACTTTGTCTGATGATTCTTTTATGAAGTAGATCTTTAATTTCTGTTTTGCAGAATTCCATGACTTCTTGATTCATTTGAATTGGACGGGCTTTGGTAAGAATATTTTTTTCATTGAATCCCTTAACATAAGGGAGAGTGACAATATGTTTTTTCCTATGCCAAAAGGCAGTAGGAATATCCGAACATAATTCGTTAATAATTTTTTCTTCGAATATTTTGATTTTTTGTTGAAGGAAAGGTTCTTGTAGTTGAGTTTCTATTCTTTTGAAATTGATTTCTTCTTTGAGAAAGGTGATCTGCTTATATTTTGCCTGAATACAATTTAGTGTTTTTGAAATAGAATTTTCTTGGAAAGCTTTTAGCGTATGTATTTCAGGATTGGATAAGAAGGTAAATTTGATTGGTTCACCAAATGGATAGGTGATAATTCCATCATACTCTGTGGTAAAAGGATATATTAAATTAATGAAAGGAAGTCCTAAAATTACTTTGTCGGTTAAGTTTTTGACTAAAACAAATGGTGTTTTGAAGCATACATTATTTTGACAAATATGTGCTTTAGGGATTTCGTACTTCATATCCATTTTGGTTCCATTAGCTGATCTTAATTATTCTTTTGTTTTTTCAAAGTATTTAGAAGGTATTAGGCCTTCTTGGATACAGTTGAGATCAGCACCAGAATCAATGAGCGTTGTTGTTACTAATTGGAAGTTATTAATTTTAAGTTGTACCGTTGTATACCATTTTTTAAGTTTGGTTTGAATATTTTTAATTTTTAATTTTTGTAATTCTTCCTCTAATTTTCTTATTCTAATATTTTTTATTTCTTTATCTAAGTCACAGTCTTGTCTTGACATAGTTTCAACAGATGTAGATCCAGCAAAAGAATGCCTAGAAGCTATGAAAGAATGTCGTGATGATTGTCCTATTTCATGAATCCTAAGATTTTGACTTAGTCTAGGATTATGAAAGTTAATTCTGACTGTGCCATCATTATATTGTTGGATACAGTTTAAATCCGATAAATTATGTTGTATGTTGATAGGTTGATTTTCACTAGTGAGAGACCATTCAAAAGGTAGATGGACATCTGACCATCTGATTGTGTGTGGAACTCTAATATTAGCATTTTCTTGACTGCTTTGAATTAAAAGAGTTTTATCTTTTGGGCTTTTACTTATGGCTTGAAAATTCATATTTGTACCAATGACTTTATAGTGGATTCTGTAAATTAAGGCTAATGGTTGGGTTCCTTCAAGGACATTGTAACCTGAAGTTTTTATATTTAGGGTTAAGGATTTTAATATGTGAGGATCACTAAGACTAATTTTAAAATCTGGGTAACAATCAAAATGGATTGGGCCATTGAATAGGCTTCACTCAATTATCCCTAGGGTACTGTCCTTGAAGTCGGTGAATCTTGCATCCGACCCTTTTGATATTTGCCCAACTGCTCCTAAAAACACAGTCAAACCAGAATCATCAACAGCAGTCAAACAAGAGTCATCTTCTAGTTTGGTCCCATATGCTGGACATCCACCCCTACCATTACCACCTACTAATAGAGTCAATACCAATGGTAGCACCCTTGGCACTAATCGTCCCAATTACCAGTCAGCTTTAGTCAACCAATATGACCCATTCAAATCTGATTCCCAATCACATTACTAAAAAACCTCTCCTTACTTTCAGCAAACTGTTCACCCTCTTTTTTATGTTGAACCAACCATGAGTCATCTAAAAAATCCAATGTCTTTAGTCAAAGCCTATTACCCTCCTGGTTTTCACTTTTTACCTAGTCACCATACCAAGTCATTAAAATTTTGTAGAGATATTATTTTTGAGACTAAGTCAATCACCATTAAACCTATTCCTGACACAAAAAGACCCCACCAAAATTTTATACCACTCTCTCTACATAGTTCGCATCATTTCTCTTTCTCAATGGGGTGATCCACCTTTCACCCATCACAAATGCGGAGATCTCACATTCAATTACTATGATTATGAAGCGGCATGGAATACCATCTTCCTTCATCAAACTGATGATTCCAGTCATTCATGGTTCTTAAATTTCGATTTCAATATATATAGATATATATAGGAATTTTCTTAGGTGCGAACGTCCGTACCAAATTTTTGGTACGGATTTCCTATTTTAGACCACTTTCCGGCCACATTTTTACATCTTAACCGTTCAGTTTTTAGGTCCTAGTGTATAGATAATCTCTACAAAATTTCAGCCAATTTGGTGATGGTTAAGGCATCCAAAACTGCATTTTACACGAACGGACCGAATCTGTCGAACCGGAACCGTTCGTATTTATAATGGTAAATTGCAGTTTTGGATGCCTTAACCATCACCAAATTGGCTGAAATTTTGCAGAGGTGATCTATACACTAGGACCTAAAAACTGAACGGTTAAGATGTAAAAATGTGGCCGGAAAGTGGTCGAAAACAGGAAATCCGTACCGTTCGCTCAGTACGGATGTCCGCACCTAAGATGGACTATATATATATATATATATATATATATATATATAGATGACGTCCTTAAACTCTTAAAGTAAGGATGTTTTTATTTTTAGCATGTATTTTAATAATGACACCATTCATTCTCTAGTTATCTATACACGTACGAATCTTACAAAAAATCAGCTAAATCAGAAATGTTTAACTATTTGATTAGCACATTGTTCGTTTTTAATTTTACTAATGGATTACATTTATTTACACAATTTTGATTGACCAAATGATTATGGATTTGGTTGATTTTTTGTAAACATCATTTTTGCATTGGAATCTAAAGGATCAACAGTTGAGATCATTGAATTAGGTCACATACTTGTGTAAAATAACAAAAAACCTCAAATTATGAAAGTAAGAAGATCCTTTCTAGAACACGTATAGGGCCTTTCTAGTGAGGGATCCCTTTTTTCGGCCATTTTAAGGGATCGATCATTAGACCTACTTTTCGATCACATATTCACATCTTAATAGTTTAGTTTTTAGTTATATATGAGTAGATCATATTTGCAAATTTTCAGCCAAAATGACAATCATTAAGGCATTCATAACTTCGATTTACAGGTATGAACACAAACGGTTCAAGTTGGAGATGTCCGGTTCGTCTATTGATTTAATCTAGTTCAATACATTAGCGATCATCAATTTGGTTGAAAATTTTGCAGCAATGATCAATACATTAGGACTTAAAAATTGAATGGTCGAGATGCCAAAATACGATCCAAAAGTGGGTCCCACAAGAGATCCCTTAAAATGACCAAAAAAAGGGATATTTTAGTAAAAGCGGCCCCCCCCCCAACACACACACAGACATAGAGATAGAGTGCTTCTCTGCTAAGGACTTCCGCATATATTAAAATATGTGGATTTCCTTGATAGACTCACTTTTCAATCGCATAACCACATCTCGACTGTTCAGTTTTTAAGTCCTAATGTATAGATCACTTTTGCAAATTTTCAGCCAAATTGATAATCATTAAGGCATTCATAACTGCGATTTATAATTATAAACATGAACGGTTCAAGTTGGACAGTTTCAGTTCATTCATTGATTTAATCTAGTTCGATATCTTAACGATTATTAATTTGGCTGAAAATTTGTAGAAGTGATGTATACATTAGGACCTAAAAACTAAACGGTCGAGATGTGGTTATGCGATCAAAAAGTGAGTCTATCAAGGAAATCCATATATTTTAATATATGCGGATATCCTTAGCAGATAATGATTGACTATATATATATATATATATATAAGTTCATCTTATGAAACATAAATTTATAAAAGAAATGATTCGGTTTATACACATGAACGAGTCCTATTGCCTTTCAACCTAATTTTTATTTATTTATTTTTTAATGCGGGTGAAAAAGTGAGCCCATGGAACATATAATAAGATGTATGTTATTATGGAGTCGCTCAAAATTACATACGAGATCCTGACAATTATTTTGGAAGAATGAGACTTTGAAGACTCTGGAGTATATTATACATCATGATGAGTCCATAAAATTTAAGTGGAACTTTTTGGATCTCTAGATCCTCGAGCTAGATTATAAAGGTGATTAATCTTCATCCTAGTTATGGCAGCATCTTTTCAGACAACAAATCAAAAAAAAAAAAAAATTAATGTTATGCTGTATAACAAAAGAAATTATACACACACACATGGTATCTGCCGACCATAATCAGAACTCGTACCAGACCACCTCATTTTGTCGGCCTGGCCTTGACGGTGTGAATCCCGGGAACACTACAAACCAATGTTCGCCGACAAACTATTTCTAGGCCGAAACACACCTCGACGTGCCACCTAAAGTCATCTCTGCAAAAAGGACCAAAAGTCATCAGACTAAAGCATATTAGTCCCACATCGAAAACAAGACTGAGGTAACTCACTATTCCACCTATAAAAAGTCCACTTTTCTCTCTTCATTCATTATGCATTTAATAGCTATCAACCGCTACTCTGTCAACGTAAATACATTGTCTAATTTCAGCATCGGAGGAGCGAAGACTACCAACCATGGTCTCCCCTCTTGACGCCATTGTATTTCTCTTGACAGATAGCGGGACTTTGTGAACTCACAACTTATTGGAAGATTGGACCTTTGTCCACATTATCGGAAGCCGACACCTTGTGGCGGTATTTAGAGCATTAACAATATATATATATATATATATATATATATCTCCTTACTTTAAGAATTTGAGAATTTGAGTGGTCAGTGTTTTTAGACCGTTTACAAATCTTTACTCTATCTAACGTAGGGGTGGGTTCAGTTTTATTTGGTTCTGTTTTGGGCCAGAACCGAGAACCGCACTAAACGTAAATTCGGTTCGGTTCAGTTTTTCATTTTTGAAAATTTAACACCGAAAACCAAACCGAACTGTTCGGTTCGGCTCGGGTCGGGTCAAGTTCGGTTTTTATTTTTTTATTTAATAAATAATTTTAGCTGAATAAAGAAATTTCATTCTTATTTTTTTATTTTTTAAATCATTTATATATATATATATATATATCCATTTGACCCACGAATCACTCCCATCTATAATCCGGAAATTAAGAATAAAGACCATTGGAGCCTTCCTTTCAAAAATAATAAAGGCCATTGGAGCCTTATTTATTATAAAAAAAAAAAAAGCAACCCATTAACCATATACAGAACTGAAAGAACCACAAAAAAAAAAGAACTAAAGAAAACATTGCCATCTATCATTTTATCCCATTCCAACAACATTGCCAAAATAAAAAAGAACTAAAGAAAACGTCAAAATAAAAAGCTAAAGAAAAAGCTAAGCGTACACAAGTGAAGACTTACAGTTTTCCAACCATCATCAGTTTCAACAACAATCTGGATCTGATTTCCATTTCCTTTGATGTTTCAAGCTTTGGATCAAACCAAACCAAAAACAAAAAGGCAAAACAATATATCATGTATCAGTATCATAACTCACTCTGAGGCTTGTTTGTCATAACTATCAACTCAATATCAGAAAAGAAAATTAACAGCTTACAGGTCTTTCGACATTGAGATACCAAGGTGCAGAAGATGTATCACTGACGAATATAAAGATTGGTACTGAAAAAGCAGAGAACTATTAATCAAAAGTGAAAGAACAGAAATATTCATCATATCTGGGTTTATCAAAAAGACAAAACTACGATGAAACAAAGATATAAACCCAGCATCAAGAGTAGCGAGATTTGAAATTGAAAAATCTTGAAATCATACCAGCACCTCAACATCACCGTCGGTAATCTCCTGGATAATCTACGATGAAAATCCTACAGATCCTTGCCTTCGACCCGGCACCCAACCGAGAGAATCTCCTTCACTATCCCGCTCAGATCCCTGGCCATCGATCTGGTCTTCATGACCCAACCGAGACCTTAGCCTCGTGAGCTTGATCGATCTAGTCCTTGGGGATCTCGAATTCTCTATGGCGATGAGAAAACTGAAAGGATTGATGAAGAGAAGAATGAGGGGGTGAGAGAAGAGAGAGAGCAGCTGAAGAGAAGTTCTCGAGAGAGAGACTGAAGATTGACCGAGGGATTTAGTATCTATATATATGGCGGCCATTAGGGTTTCTAAAGTTAAATCCAAAACGACGTCGTTTTGTAGTAAATGAACAGTGTTTCGGTTTTGCGGTTCGGTTTCGTCCCGGCCAAAACCAAAAACCGAACCGACCAGATTCGGTGCAGTGCGGTTTTTTTCGGCTGCAGTTCGGGTATCGGTGAGGTTTTTTTTCGGTTTCGCGAGCCCACCCCTAATCTAACGTACTAACCTTGTAGTCTAGTGGTGAGTTTTTTTTTACTTAGTTTGAAAGACACAAGTTGGTTTTACCTTGGCGCTTTTTATTTTTTCTTTGGTAATTTTTCACCCTTTTAATACATTATTATTCATTTTCCTTTCCACCGCCTAAGAAAAAAAAGAAGACTTATCACTGTATGTCAAACTTTCTTCCTAATGTAAAAAAAAAAAAAAAAAATTCCTTTTTTTTTTTTTTCCAATGGTGACTGTTATGGTTGGAAATATTGCATATATTTTCTGACGAATAAAAGTCTTATCGAAAAATGACCTATAATTTTTCGACAATATTAAGCCTGGTTGGAAGAGTAATTAGCAGGAAGTTTTCCCGCCAAATTATAATTATTTCCGACCTCAATCTATACTTTTCCCGAGAGATCATTGGCCGTCGGAAATAATGGCCATCCCAACAACGTATTTCTGGTAGACAATTTTTTTTGTCGGAAATAAAGCTACTTCCGACCAAAAATAGTTTCTGTCGGAAAAAATTGGTAGGAAAAGACCATCCTTTTTGTAGTGGAAGCATTATGCTATTTGTATTATATTAGCCTTGCTTGCATAGTTTGCTCTTAAGTTAGCACAACTTGATGTCAAAACTGCATTTTTACATGGTGAACTGAAAGAAGAGATCTATATGACTCAGCCAGATGGATTCAAAGTTACTGGTAAAGAAAAATGGGTTTGCAGATTGCATAAATCATTGTATGGTTTGAAACAGTCTCCAAGGTAACGATACTAGCGGTTCAATAAGTTTATGTTTGGTCAGAAGTACACTAGGATTCTTTATGATCCATGTATTTATTTTCGTAAAGTACATGATGGGACCTTCATTTATTTGCTATGATATGTTGATGATATGCTAATTGCATCTAAGATCAAGGTGAAGATTGAAAAATTAAAATCATAGTTGAGTGGTGAATTTGAAATGAAGGATTTCGGAGAAGCTAAGAAGATTTTGAGCATGGAAATTGAAAGAGATAGATCAAAAGGCAAGGTTTGTTTGTCACAGAAACAAGGTTTGTAAGTACACATCTTGCCTCTCATTTGAAGCTTAAATCGACTATGTCTCCTAGCACAGATGATGATAAACAATATATGGCTAAAGTTCCTTATGCTAATGTTGTTGGTAGCTTGATGTACTGTATGGTGTGTACTAGACCTGAAATTTCATAGGCTTTAAGTGTGGTGAGCAGATATATTCATAACCTAGTTAAAAGCCATTAGCAAGTAGTGAAATGGATTATACGGTATATTCTTGGTACTGTGGATGTTGGGATTGTGCTTCAGCATGATAGGACGAATCAGTGTGTTATTAGATATGCAGACTTTGATTTCACAGGTGATTTGGATAAGTGCCGATCTACTATAACTTATGTATTTTCTCTTTTGCTAGTGGAGCGGTGAGTTAGAAGTCAAACTTGCAATTTACTATTGCTTTGTTGACTACAGAAGCTGAATACATGGCGGTTATAGAGGGTGCAAAAGAAGCAGTTTGGCTTCGTGGTTTGCTTGAGGACTTGGGGATAATTTAAGATTATGTGGATTTCTGTTGTGATAGTTAGAGTGCTATTCATTTAGCAGAGAACCAAACTCATGCTTGTACTAAACATATCAATGTCAAATTCCACATGATTTATCAAATGGTGGAGGATGGTGATATACAACTTCTGAATGTTGGAACTAAAGACAACCCTGCTGATATGTTGACTAACCCTGTTCCATCGAGCAAGTTCAAGCATTGCTTAAACATGATTGGTGTTCATAACATTTGGTTCTCCCTACGAGGATGTCAGAGCGACAAATTGGTTTATGATAATCTACATGTGATACACGTCTGATTTTTTTAGAGGTTATTTATCAAGTGAAACCAAGGTGGAGATTGTTGTTTATTGGCTCTACTGGATGGGTTTGGGCCAAGTTTTATGCTCTTTATTGTAAGTCATGTGAGGTGGATGTGCCTGAGTTATATTGACATGTGTGTGTGTGTGTGTGTGTCTTGAAGAGGGCAGTGTCACACCCCGATTTTTAAACATAATTAAAAATCAATATAATCCCAGAATTACACATGCGTGATGGTTTAGCTATCAATACAAAATACTTGGAAAACTTTTTCCTTTTAAATCAAGTAAATACTGATGCCTTGAACCCACTATGTCAATACGGACCCGCTCCATAAAGTCATACATTACATATGTTTACGAATTAAGTTGCCACAACAAAATAAAACGTAAATACTCCTCGGAGCTTACTACACAACGGAAGTCTTATCAACTATAAAGTTAAAAAGTTGGCCTCCTGCCTTAAAGTTGCAAACACGCTACCTCAGCTTCAGCCACGATTATCTTGACCTACAAGATTAACCTTACACCATCAAATAGTGCACTGGGTTGCCACACAACAATCCCGGTAAGCTTATGAAAGCTTGTATGAGTAACTTAAAACAACCATTAAACAACTCACACCAACCACAAGAAAACCACCATTTCAATTTAATGAAACAACCAACGCATTAACTCCTTTCCTCAAAGGAGATGCATATGTCACTCCGTGACAAAAATCATACCATTTGATCAAATACTGTACATACATGTACATTTGCAAACATAATTAGCTATAATGGGCCACGCTCATTGTACCACCAAAGGTACTAATTCCAACTAAAGGAATGACATGCAGACACACCGCCAGGCGGGCTACAGCCTCAGTGTCGGATCACCTCCAGATCACCGCCGACGCGCCGCCACGCGCCACTCCAAGATGGCATCAGAAGCTTCTGAAATTGGGAACCGAATCATATCAGCCCCACATCGAAAACAAAGAGAAGGTCAACCTCTTCCTCACCTATAAAAGGTTCTCTCCTCTCTCCTCATTAAGGGACGCATTCAACACTTACCTACTGTTACTTTGTCAACATAAATACATTGACTAACTTAGGCATCGGAGAGTTGAAGACCGCCCGGCGCGGTCTCCCTCTGACGCCCATTGTATTTTACTTGACAGGTAACGGGAGCCACAAGGACAACACAAATCTCGATCCGCCCACCAGATCAGAGTTAACTAAGGTCCAGCTACCACTGGGCTTTTAGACATTAACATTGGCGCCGTCTGTGGGAACTCTTGAACAAAAGGCCATCCCACTACAATCACCATGACTAACGGTAGCGGGGGAAACGCTGAGGAGCAGGCAGAACAGCCCGCCATCCCCCAACCCTCCGACCCCGCGATCGGTGTTAACCACGCACTATTCACAACCCCGGCGGTGAGGCAAATCCAGGTAGCAGCCGCCCATCAGGCCAAGATCTCGTCACTATGTACGAGATAGCACTGGTGGATCTTCATAAGGCAAACAGAGAAAGTGAGGCGGAGCGCAAGGAAAAGGGCCGAAGCCCAAAGACAGATGGCTGCGCTCATGACACGTTTTGAGGAACTAAAAAAGACTCTGGCGGCCACCGACCGCCCGGCACAGAGCGAGCAGTCACGTAGCACCAGGCGTAGTCGACCCAGCACCGGCACGTTAGTGCCAGGGCCGGTCGTACAGATGCATGTACCGCTGAACCCACCTGGGTTGTCGGGAATGGGACCGCCGCCCATACCTCAACTAATGTTAGAACAGGTGGCGGAATCACTTCCGTACACCAACCGCTCGGAGGCCAGGGCGAGGACTGAAGGTGATCCGCCTGTGCCGAGGCGCAGGCCATCCCAGCAGGTCATTCAGGCCGATTCCGCCGACGATGCAACCCCCCAGCTATTGGAAAGGATGCACCAACTGGAGCAGAGGTTGATCCGGGCGGAGACGGGCGTCCCAGCGCCAACTCTGAATCCGCTCTTCACTTCCAGACTTGGGCCCTTTTCCGCTGCAATTCTGCAGGCTGTCAGACCGGCATATGCAAAAACCCCAAAGATGTCGCATTACGGCGGAATGTCCGATCCCTTTGTTCACATGGACACCTTCAAGAAGGTCACCAACAACAAGGGGTTCGACGACGCCACCTTATGCCATTTGTTCAGCGAAACGTTGGACGGCGAGGCAATGAACTGGTTCTTTGAATGTCCGCCAGGGTCTGTCGGCTCATTCCATGCACTGTCACATGCTTTCCTCTCCCGTTTCATCTTATTGTCCGCCGGACATCACAACACAAGTCAGCTGTTCGGCGTTAAGCAAGGGGAGGACGAATCACTGAAGGCCTTCGTCACAAGGTGGCGGGCGGCAGCGTCTCAGTGCCGCGACCTAGACAAAACTATGGCATCGGCAGCCTTCAGGAAGGGACTCCTCAAAGGACCGTTCCTCTATCACCTCAACTACAGTCATCCTAATGCGACGTACGACCACGTCATGAGTAAGGCGGTCATTCACGCCCAGGCGGAATTCATCACATATGGAGAAACCCCACCACCACCAGCAACGCCAACAAAGTCAACACAACCATCCTCCAGTCACCAAGAAACCACTAACAAGACCCTCTCAGCACCGCCAACTGACAAGAAAAGGGAGTGGCAGCAAGGCCACCACCAGAATAAGCGGCAGAAGGAACAGCATTATCACAGGGGAAACCGCCCAACTCATGGGGATAACCGCAACAAACAGGCGGAGTCCTCGCAGCGGTATGCAGTTTTCACGGTCCTAACGGCCTCGTATGAAGACATCTATAATCAGTGCAAGGATCAGATCCCACCGCCACCCCTCCAAAGTACCCAAAAACGGGCAAACCCAGGAACACTGGCAAGTGGTGCAAATACCACACGGACAGCGGCCACAATACAAACAGCTGCAATGCTCTCAAAACGGCCTTTGAGACTTTGTACCGTGACGACAAGTTGGAACAGTTCAGGGTACGCCAACCACCACCAGTAATTGCCAACGTTGAGACCTTGGGCCGCATCAACACCATCGATGGCGGTGCTCCAATCACCAACATGTCTCACAGGGCAAGAAAGCGCTATGAACGCGCTAACCACCCAAAGGAAGTTTGCAACATCCGCTACGAAAGATCCGCCAAACTCCCGAGATCAGGTTGGGAACCTATTACCTTCTCAAAGGAGGAGGAGCGCGGAGTACATTTACCCCATGACGACCCATTCTTGGTCGATGCCATTCTTGGCAAATTCTTGGTGGGGAGAATCTTGGCGGATAGCGGGTCCACTGTCAACGTCATCTTCAGCGGTTGCTACGACCATCTCAAGCGGAACAAAAAATTACTCCAGGATCACGAGCCACTGCTCAGCTTCTCCGGTGACGTCACACAACCGCTAGGGTCGGATTACATGCGACTGGTTATTGGCACTAGTCCATGCATGGCGGAGGTACACACGGAATTCATTATTGTCGACTGTTTCAGCTTGTACAACGCCATCATTGGTCGACCGGCGCTTAACAAGCTCAAGTGCATCATTGCCGGGTACATGCTTCTCATGAAGTTCCCCATGCCCAACGGCACAGGCTGTGTGAGGGGAAGCCAACAGCTGGCACGAGAATGTTATTCAACGACCATAGCGCGGTCAACACGTCGCCATGAAATCCTGACGGTGGGTAATGAGGCACCACCACCGAATCTCTTTGAGGATCCTAGAGATGAGGAGGAGAAATATGTAAAGAAGGAGCCGGTCAACCCGGACACGTCGCTCAAGGTTGTCTGCATCTCAGACGAGCACCCTGAGAGGACAGTCCGCATAGGCGCCCAATTAGATCCAGAAGTAGAGGCAGAACTCACCCAATTCCTACGTGATAACGCCGCCATCTTTGCATGGTCCTATGCGGACATGCCAGGTATCTCCACTGAAATTATCACTCATAAGCTGACCATCAAACCTTCCTTTTATCCCATCAAGCAGAAGCGGAGGGCTTTTGATGAGGAAAAATACCGGGCAATCGGAGAGGAGGTCGCCAAACTACGGGACATTGGATTCATCCGCCAGGTCATCTATCCCCAGTGGATCTCAAATCTAGTAATGGTAAAAAAAGCCCAGCGGCAAGTGGCGGATGTGCGTCGACTTCAAAAATCTCAACAAGGCATGCCCAAAGGATAGTTTCCCGCTACCTCGTATCGATCAGTTGGTCGATGCAACTGCCGGACACGAGCTCCTCAGCATGATGGATGCTTTCTCCGGATACAATCAGATCAAGATGTACCCCAGTGACCAAGAATGCACCACCTTCACCACCGACAAAGGCCTCTACTGTTACAATGTCATGCCTTTCGGTCTAAAGAACGCCGGTGCAACTTACCAGCAGTTGATGAACGCCATGTTCGCTGAGCATCTGGTATACGTGGACGACATGCTAGTTAAGAGCATAAAGGCCAGTGGACATATGGCAAACCTCAGGATCATAGTAACCATCCTCATGGCCTATGGAATGCGCCTAAACCCAGAAAAATGTTTCTTTGCAGTCACCGCTAGCAAATTTCTCGGTTACATCGTCAGCGAGCGAGGTATCGAGGCCAACCCGGACAAGGTACATGCCATCCTTAACCTGGCGAACCCTGAGTATAAGGTGGACGTCCACTGCCTCCAAGGCAAGTTAACCGCCCTTTCTCGATTCATCTCTCGACTCACTGACAAGTGTGCCCCATTCTTCAAACTCCTCAAAACAACTCACAAGAAGGTCATTGACTGGAACCCAGAGTGTCAGGCGGCGTTCCAGGGCCTAAAGGAATACCTGGCGGCAGTCCCTCTCCTTTCTGTCCCTATGCAAGGAGAAACACTATTCATATATCTAGCGGTCTCGGCAACGGCAATAAGTTGCGCCATTGTCCGGCGGGAAGGCCAGGATGAGCTCCCAGTATTCTACGCCGGCAGAGGCATGAACGGAGCAGAAACAAGATATTCACCTTTGGATCAACTGGCCCTTGCACTTATCGTTGCCGCCAGACGCCTCCGGCAATACTTCCAGGCTCACACGATCCATGTGTTAACCAATCAACCGCTGAGGCAAGTGATGCAGAACCCTGAACACTCGGGGCGGCTCAGTAAGTGGGCCATTGAGCTCAGCTAATTTGACATAGAGTACAAGCCAAGAACCGCCATGAAGGGCCAGGCAGTAGCGGACTTCATCGCTGAACTTACTGAGCTTCAGCCTGAACCCGGTGCTCAAACAGAGCCCGGAACAGAAATAGTAACCGGTGCAGAGGCAACTCCCCTACAGTCAGATTGGAACTTGCATGTGGACGGCTCCGCCTGTGCCAAGGCCAGCGGCGCCGGAGTCATCTTAACAGGACCCGGGGGACTGAACGCAGAGTACGTGTTGAAATTCAACTTCAAAGCTTCAAACAATATGGCGGAGTACGAGGCGCTCATCGCCGGCCTACTCCTCGCCATTGACTCAGGAGCTGACAGCGTCAACATATTCAGCGACTCGCAACTAGTCGTTAACCAGGTCAACGACAGCTTCCAAGCCAAGGACCAGCAGTTAGCGGCATATTTGGGGTACGTCAAAACGTTGCTAAAAAAGTTCAAATTTCACATAATCACACAAATTCCCAGGGAAAAGAACGCTAAGGCTGATTCACTGGCGAGACTGGCAACCACCCAGCCACATCAGAGTCCAGCGGACACAAGGGTGGAGTACCTTGACAAGCCAAGTATCACAAAGACCCTGGCGGAAATCTTCAACGTTCAAGTCAACCCCAGCTGGATGGACGAGATTATTACGTATAAACGCAACGGCACGTTGCCAGAAGATAAGGTCCAGGCAAGACAGCTCAAGCGAAGAGCAACCAGCTATAACATCCAGTATGGCAAGCTTTACCGCCAGGGATTCACCCATCCCAACCTCCGCTGCCTAACCCCAAAGGAGGGAAAGGTTGTCCTAGCAGAAATCCATGGCGGGGAATGTGGAAACCACTCGGGCGCCAGATCCCTGGCCAACCGCACAATGCGACAAGGCTACTTCTGGCCCACACTTGGTGATGACGCCCGGCGAATTTCGAAGTCTTGCCACAAATGCCAACAGTTTGCCGATCTCCCACACGCACTGGCGGAACCACTGTCAATCATCATTGGCCCATGGATTCATTCCACATGGGGCCTTGATTTAGTGGGAAGGTTCCAAACCGCCAAGGGCCAGTTCAAATACATCATTGTGGCCATTGATTACAACAGCAAGTGGATAGAGGCGGAGCCGCTAACGGCAATAACTACCGCTAAGGTAATTCGCTTCCTCTGGAAGAATATCTACTGCCGCTGTGGTGTCCCACATACAATAATTACAGACAACGGCACACAGTTCAACAATAAGGAACTCATCTCCTTTACCGCCAACTTGGGCACTAAGTTAAGTTTTGCATCTGTCGCCCACCCCCAGACCAACGGCCAGGTCGAAGCAGCGAACAAGATAATCAAAAAGTTGCTAAAAAAGAAGCTCGACGACGCCAAGGGTTTATGGGCGGAAAAGCTTCCAGAGGTCCTATGGGCCATCCGGACAACTCCAACCTCCGCCACTGGCGAGACTCCTTTTTGTATGATGTTCGGCACAGAGGCTGTCTTGCCCATTGAAGTTACTCAACCTACCGCTAGAGTCGAAGGCTTCTGCCCAGAGACCAACAGCGCCGGCGTCAACTTGGACAGGGACCTCCTAGAAGAGAAAAGACGCAAGGCCCATTTACACAATTTACAAAACAAACAACGGGTATCGCGTTTCTACAACGCCAGAGTCAAGGCCCGGAACCTCCAACTGGGGGACTCGGTCATGAAGGAAGTCATTCCGCCACCAACAAAACTCCGCCCAACTTGGGAAGGCCCGTACAAAATTGTGGAAGTCGTTAGCCCAAGCACCTTCTACTTAATGGACAAAGACGGCGTCACATCGACCCGCCCTTGGAATACTGAACACCTTCGGTATTACTACAAATAGTCAGACCGCTACCCGGGAGCATCTTGACTTAGCTAATTTTTGTTCAATATTTAGCTAAGGGAAGCTACCCAACGGGTACTACCCCACTTTTGTACACTGATCAGTCAGCTATCAATGAAACGAGGAATTATTCAAACCATTGTTACCAAGTCTAGCACCGAGGGCAACTGGCAACGCCAGCAATCGTCGGCGGACCTCGTCCCCTACGTAGTGCACTTGGACCAATCTTGATTCCTTTAATGTTTCATTGATCGACAGAAGAAAAATATAACTCAAAACACTAGCACTACAAACACATCATGGCAAATCAATTCAGAAATTTATTTCGCTTCCAAACATTCTTTACAAACTGTTGTGCCTCAGCGGCTACAAAAAAAAAAAAAAGAGAAAGGAGTAGGAAAATCTCTAGCGATCTCAGCTGGCTTTAGGGGTTACCTTGGACGTCCTCTGCTTCAACGGGCGGCAGCACGATCGATCGACTCGCTTGGTCGGACCCTCGTGCTGTCGGACTGGGGGTCTCTATGGTACCATCCGCCCGGGTGTGCGCCTCCAGGAATCCGGCACGTGACACCTCCGACGGGGTGGGGTGGGGAGTCTGCTGGGACCCTTCCGTTGGATGTGCGCCACTTTCCCCGCTACCCGAGCGGGTACCTCCAGCTGGGGCAGGCACGACTTCTGTCTCCGGCGGGATACTCTCAGCCGGCAGTGCGTCAGGCTGTGAAGCTTTGGCGAAGTCAATGGCGCCCTTCCGCTTCAGCATGTCTATATTTGCTCGGGCCCCAGCCTTCGCCGCCTCGGTCAGCGTCTTCTTAAACTCCGCCGACTGCTTGAATGCTTCAACAGCGGCGGCCGCAGCGGTACTCCCTTCAGCCCTCAGGCGGGTAACCTCACCCCCCAGCCGCTTCACTTCAGCCATCCTGTCGGCAGACTCCCGCTGCACTATAATGAGTTTTTTATCCTTGGCGGCTATCCGCTCCTGCAGCAGGGCGATCTCCTGGTCCAACTTGGAGACGCGTTCATTCCTCTCCAAGTCCAGCGTGATGGCCACGATGAGCTTGCCGAGGACGTCCGCATAGTCACATTCCGCCTTGGCCAGCCGCCGCTCGGCCTCCGCCAGTTTCTCCTTTACCTCCGCCAACTCCCTCTGGAGACCTTGGATTTCTTCCCTGAGCTCCCCCTCAATCAGGGGCTGCTTCGACGCCGCCACGAACATATCATGTAATCCCGCCTATATTTGACCAAACGCCGAGCTGAAGGGCGATTGGTCAATTGACGTCGGGCGCGAGATACCCGCCAGATCGCCGAACCCTAGCCGCTCACATAGATGGAAGAGGAACTCCCGCTCACCATCTGTCATAAACGGCGCATATTCGGCGAACGAGTCCAGCTCACTGACGGCGGGCGCCTCTCCCTCCACCGCCACAGTTTTTGCAGGAGCTTGTCGGGCCTTCTTCTGTCGGCGGGCTCCGATCACCTCCACCTCCTCTCCCTCTTCCTCATCAGGAGAACCAACCTGCCGGCGTTTTCTCTCCAGCGCCCTTTGGTTCCCGGCGGCGGTCCTCGTCACCCTCACTGGCGGCTCCTCCCTTGTCACAATGACATCCTCCGCCGGTGGCACCACCTCCTTTTGAGGACCACGCCTGTGGGCAGGCATCCGCTCCTTCTGTTGCCCAGCCGCAACGCTTCCCCTCTCCCCGCCGGCCGTCTGGGTCCCCGCCTGCACCGTCGGCAGACCATCCTCACCGAGATGGGAGTGGTGCGGCATCGGCAGCACCACCGGAACCTCGGACTGGCTCAGCGCCAACGTCTCGGGGTTCACCAGCGTCTGCTGGGCCGCCAGCCCCTCGGCGTACATGGCCTCCAGAAAGTTGTCTATCTCCGCGCGGTCCATGGCCTTTTCAAATGCGTCGCGACTCGATTTGTTGCCCGGCGGAGTTTCTAAAAAAAAAAAAAAACAACCACCGGTTAGTCCGGATCGCCTTCCAAAAAAAAAAAAAAAAAAACTACATGGCGGGGATTTCTCACCAATGGAGCGCGTTAATCGCTGGTCGACCAGCAACTCCCAACCGGTCAGAAGTCGGAAATCAAGCAAGTTTCGGTTCCGCCAGCAACCTCTGATCCTCGCTACGCGACATTCTTCTTCGCGCGTTAGCGTGTACCGCAGTCTCGCTGCACAAAAACACTAATCGTTAGTGAGAGTACAAGTGCAAATACGTGAACACACCAACTACTTTCAGCGGAAACCGGACACCAACCTCGAATGGGTTGGAACTCGGACTTAATCCTAAATGTCGGCCCTTCCTCATTCGATCTGGCGTGATACTCCCAACCCTTTGTGGCGACGCAGAAGGTCCTCCTCCAGTAGGACATTGAGTCCCTTAGATTCTCGATCAGCTTGGGCGCTCCCTGCCGGCGGTTCAAGTTCACTTGCCCTTTGCAGCCTCGGCGCTTCACGTACACCAGCTCGTAGAAGTGAAGCACTTCCGCCACAGTAGGCCCCTCGCACCCGGACAACCGCCAAAGGGAGTTCATGGCCAACATCAACCGCCACATGTTGGGGCAAATCTGACCAAACGCAAGGCCAAATTCGCACACCAGGATTTGGAGATTTGGCACCAGCGGGAGTGTCACTCCTTGGCGGAATATCGCCTCATGAACGGCAGCAAATCCCGCCGGGAGAATCCAGGCCTTCTCATCCGCTGTCGGCGGGCGCAGCTTCACCGACCCCGGCAACCGGAACGTCTGTTTCATTCGGTTGACAGCAGCGGAGTTCATCCGCCCTCCTGCCTCGTCGACGGCGGTGCCATCCGAGAGGAACCACGCCGATTCAGCATTCTGCCCCGCTATTTCTTCTTCCTCAGCGGAGCCGCTAGCAGCACTATTGCTCGCCAAACGCTATTCGCGCCTAGCTTTGGCAGCAGCGGCCTCACCCGCCCTAGAGCTCTCCGGACGCGAACCACGACCCATAGCTACTTCCCAGGGGATGGTCTGTAGCGGCTCAACTTCTAGCGGTTCTGGCAGTGAGGTTCCTGCATGGGCAGACGGACGCAACGAATCAATAAAAATCCTATCCGCCGCGCTGAACGACACGTCAGACCCGGAATCCTCACTGCTCGAAATCTCTATGATGTTAGCCATCCCAAACCCTAAAACCCACATCAGTTAGCACAAACACAGATCTAGCCTATTCTCACATCAGTTGTAGCCAAGGGCATCAAGAACAAAACCCAGAAAATGCCAAAATACAAACAAACGCACTCAACCCAGATTCGGCCATCCAAATCCTTAACCACTAATGCTTGGCCAACCATAATTCAACCCCCCCCCAAAAAAAATCCCATTTCACACCTCAGAACACACCCAACAAAACCAGCAATCATCCCAGGAAGACAAAAACAACAAAACCCAGAAAATAGCAGAAACAAAAGGAAGAGGGGAGAAATCCAGGTACCAACCTCAGTGATGAAGTCTTCGACACGGTGGTGCACGGCAATCCTGGGGGGCTATGATCGTAGTCTCTCCGGGAACGGTATACCCAAGCTTCGGCAAACTCTTTCTTCGGTCTCGGACAAACAGGGCTTGAAGACGATGACTAGGTTTTCAAATTTTCACAAAGTGTCAAATCTCCCAAGGTTCCCCCCCTCCCCCCTTTTTATGTCAGCATCAACGCGTCCTAAGCCGTCCGCTCCATAACGACATCACATACCAGCCGTACACGTGTCGTTAGTTTCCACTCACTCTCCGGATTACCCGAGGCGTTACCTCGGTTACGAAACCCACAGTTACTATCATTAAAGGCTAGAAGACGGACAGGCTTAGGAGACAAGCCTACGCACGCTAACCCGCTATGGGTTCGACACGTGTTAACCACCGCGGGGATGACTTCATAAATACCGCCTAAAGTCTCCGCTGAGCGAAACCCCGCCAGCGGAACTTCATCACTTGTCATCTTCCAAGAGATGAAGTCTCCGCTGAGCGAAACCCCGCCAGCGGAACTTCATCAGTTGTCATCTTCTAAGAGATGAAGTCTCCAGCGGAACTTCTCACTTGTCATCTGCCAAGAGATGAAGTCTCCGCTGAGCGAAACCCCGCCAGCGGAACTTCTCACTTGTCATCTTCCAAGAGATGAAGTCTCCGCTAAGCGAAACCCCGCCAGCGGAACTTCTCACTTGTCATCTTCCAAGAGATGAAGTCTCCGCTGAGCGAAACCCCGCCAACGGAACTTCTCGCTTGCCACCTTCCAGGTGACGGTGTCCACTGAACGAAACTCCGCCAGCGGAACTTCTCCCTATATCGTCCTGCACGATGAGTATCTTCCGCTGTACACCTCTGGCGGAACCCACTTTCATCTTGCAAACTGCGTGCTTTGTTTAAACGCAATGTCGTTCAAACAAAATACCGCTAGACAAGTCTGCCGGACACTGCTTCCCGCTACATTTAGCGGGGGGATATCCGCCAAAACGCGTATCCCGAGGCCACGCCTCTCTGACAACGACTGCCACGCGGTGTTACCGTCAGACCGTCCCTACGGGACACGGGGACTAGTCAACAGTCTACGACGGCCCTGATCAGGCACGTTGACCCCCGTCATTTGGGTGCTAAACATTGGGCTCGCTACCCAACACCCTCTGCTCCGTGCAGCTCCCCCTCAACAAACAACTTGCCGACCATCCGGAGGTCTATCTTCGCCGGGGAGTGGGGGACTCCCTGGGGGGCCCAGCAGGGGCCCACCCGAAAGGGTGTAAAGCTTTTGGTCAGTAAAACCAACGGTTGACAACGCACTGACGCTAATTATGCTCTTGCAAGTCTAGCGGAAGAAAACGCTTCAAACCGCCGAACAACTCCCCAACCAAGATTGCCCTCCTTGACTGGGGACTTGGGGGACTTGTACATACATGTACATTTGCAAACATAATTAGCTATAATGGGCCACGCTCATTGTACCACTAAAGGTACTAATTCCAACTAAAGGAATGACATGCAGACACACCGCCAGGCGGGCTACAGCCTCAGCGTCGGATCACCTCCAGATCACCGCCGACGCGCCGCCACGCACCACGCCAAGATGGCATCAGAAGCTTCTGAAACTGGGAACCGAATCATATCAGTCCCACATCGAAAACAAAGAGAAGGTCAACCTCTTCCTCACCTATAAAAGGTTCTCTCCTCTCTCCTCATTAAGGGACGCATTCAACACTTACCTACTGTTACTTTGTCAACATAAATACATTGACTAACTTAGGCATCAGAGAGTTGAAGACCGCCCTGCGCGGTCTCCCTCTGAAGCCCATTGTATTTTACTTGACAGGTAACGGGAGCCACAAGGACAACACAAATCTCGATCCGCCCACCGGATCAGAGTTAACTAAGGTCCAGCTACCGCTGGGCTTTTAAACATTAACAAATACAAAATGAATATGAAACCCAAAGTCTCCCATGGACAGTAAAAGAAATAATACTCTCGAGACTCTCTTTCAAACTCATACCTATGAGTCCCAAGTAATCTCAACTATTACCCCCATAAGATACAATTAAAATCCCGGCAGACAAACTAGAGCTCTAACTTATCGTAACCGCTAACCTTGTCAAGGCGTGGTTCCCGATAACATGCCTTGGTCACATTCGTGCTTTCCAATCACTGTAGGTGATCCTCGATCCTCAACCCTTAGGTATTTAGATCCCCGGTATAAATACCAAAACATTAAGCAAATCGCAATGGACCCAAAATGTTACCCGAATCTAAAGTAAAAGATTCCCTGTAATTGATCACTATCAATTACTCCCAGTACAAGGACCAAAACATTAAGCAAGTCACAATAGACCAAAAATGTTACCCAAATTTAAAATAAAAGATTCTCTGTAATTGATCCCTATCAATTACTCCCGATACAAAGACCTAACATTTAAATAAGTCACCCGTGACCTAAAAGTATTCAACAATTCTCAACACTTTTCAAAACAATAGAAATCAACCCTTTCCACAATATATTGTTTTCCAAAAAGTCAACCCCAAAAACAATAATATGAATCCTATCACAAATATCACTTTCATCATAACAAATCTACCAACACATATATTTCACATAAATATATACGTGGTCATTCACTCAGGAATGCTGCTAATACCAACTATAGTTTGTAGTTAAGTAAATAACTCTCAAAACGATAAGGTAAAACCGTTCATTAATGAACATTGTGAGATTACTCACCTCGAAATTCCCGCTGCATCTTCACACAATTAGTTACTTAGAGAACGCATTCTGTCAAGCACCTAAGGGAAATACAACCTCGATTCAATACATGAATCACAAAGTGATTAAAGTTCGAATCCCCAAATGGAACTACAACCATAAGTAACGCCAATCGAGGTGAAGCCTGATCTGAGACCACCCAAAGTCTCTGGAACACTCCTACGATTGATATGTCAAAACTACAAGTTGATCGAATGGTTGGATCCTCATGGATAGAAAACCGAGATGATCGAAACCGTAAAATTTCCAACATAATCATATGATCTCCAAAAATTACGTATTATATATCAAAATGCTCGTATCAACGAGTAGATCATATATAGAACTAGAAAATGCCCCTGGCCTGGCTGGAACGCCACCGGCCAAACTCAAAACCACCACAATCTAACCGTCCATAGTGTCAATAATACCAAGGAGAGCAACTTTAATACCTGGGGTTTAAGCCAAATCGACCTAGATCACCGCTGATCGTCGTCACAAACTCCCACGCATTGTTCACTGTGAGTTGACCCTTCTCCAGTGAAAATCGCCCAAAGTCACCATCAAGGATCGATGGAGGAGGCTTCTGCGAGCTCAACCAACTTGGTTTCAAGCCTTGCCGTCGCCAGAGTTTAGAGAACCAGTCGGGTCCAACAGCTCCAATCTCCGCCGCCTTGTTGCGCCGTCATGGGTGAGACTCATTGCTAGAGACAACCCTAAGGAGGACCGGAACAAGGAGGCGAAACGATCTGGGTAGGTATCACCGGTAGAGGTGGGGTTCAAGCCAAATTGACCTAGATCGCCGCTGATCGCTGTCACAAACTCCCACACATTGTTCACTGTGAGTTGACCCTTCTCTAGTGAAAATCACTCAAAGCCACCACCAAGGATCGACGGAGGAGGCTTCTGCGAGCTCAACCAACATGGTTTCAAGCCTTGTCATCGCCAAAGTTTAGAGAACCAGTCGGGTCCAACATCTCCAATCTCCGCTGCCTTGCTGCACCATCGTGGATGAGAATCGTTGCTAGAGACCACCCTAAGGAGGACCGAAACAAGGAGGCGAAACGATCTGGGCAGGTATATACAAGGTTCTAAAAAACGTGAGGCGCTAGTCGGGCGGTGACCCGGGGACTAGCGCCTAGGGGCCTAGGCGGGGACTAGGCGGTTTTTATTTTTTTCAATTTTTTAATTATTTTATGATATAAACTTAATAAATAATAATTTTTAATCACCTAACATGCATGACTTATCTCAAGCCATGACTTTTCTCAAGGCTTGTCAGATTAATTGATGATGAAACGTTAAAACAGTGGGCAATTAATGATGAAGCTCTAGTTCTCAACCACTACACCACTTATTTCTTAAAAGAAAAAAAGAAAAAAACAAACCACCCCCACCCCCACACGTCTTATCTTCTTCACCTCTCTTCTTTCTTTTTCTCATCTCCAGCATCTCTCTTTTTCTCTCATGGTCTGCATTCTGCATCTTTCTTCTTTCCTTACTCTCTTCTGTCTCTTGTTCATTGAAATCAAAGTATCGAACCCAGAAATCTGCTTGAGCCTTGAGGACATCTGCTTTGCTGCTTGAAGAATTGAAGATTGCAAATTGAAAGCCCACGAAGTATTCAAACTTCAAAGCACCGTGTTGGAGAGAGAGAGGCTATGTAGCGAGGTTGGTGTATAAGGTTTCTGATCAGTTTGGTTTTGTGTTTTGTGGAAGAGTTGAAAAAAAAAAATAAATAAATAAAACACTGAAACACCTAATTGCCGACTTCCTAGAGCCCAGAGAGACCCGCCCAGCACCGCCTAGGTGGCCGACTTTCTGCCCAGCGCCTAACTCGATCGACTAGGCCAGAATCGGAACGGGGAACCTTGGGTATATATCACCGGTAGAGGTCGCTGGAAAATGGAATTCTGAACGGGTCGAAAACCTGGATACGAGTCATGCCAGTCGTGTTTTAGGAGAGAGAACAGAGGTTTCTGGCTTTTAGGAAATGGAAGTTTCCAAAATGTTTTTGGCTTTTCGGAAATGGAAGTTTCCAAAATGAAAATAGTAAATTTCCAAAATGAAAATAGTAAATTTCCAAAAATGGAAATTTTTATTTATAGTGGTTTTCCAAAAAATATATGAAACTTCCAATGGCCATAACTTTCACATATGAACTTTGATTTTTATGTTCTACATATCCACGAACTTGTAACGATGCGCTCTACGACTTTTGTGAAGGAAGTTTTTGGAGAAACTCAACGCATAAAAAGTCAAACTTCTTATACCCCCTAAAACCGTGAAATTCGAATAATTATTCATACTAAAATAAATCCACTACACAAATAACATACAAACAAAGCATAACACTCATAATTCGTACAACTGGTCCAAGTCATCACAAGTAGCCACCATGGGATCAATAAGAAGAGGAGATAAACACTAGAAGCCATCCTAGAATAATTCTTGTGCCTTCCTCTCTTTGTTGGTGACTTAGCTACTCCATAGTTGAAGCTGTTTAAGCTTAGGTGTTGGTGTTTCTATGTATTGTATATGAGAAGTAAGCATTCTTCTTCTTTTCTATTTGGATCAAGAGAGTCAATAGGATTGGGTGTATTGGGAATTTGGGTAGAGAGAGTTGTTCATAAACTTTAGTTGTATGTTTCTCCAAATTGATCATAGTGGAATATATATCTTGCTGGCTCCGAAAGTGGATGTAGCTCAGTCACATTGATTGAGTGAACAACTAGGTATCTTGGTGTTCTTTGTGGTTTGTTTGTTGGTTGCTTTCTTTAGCATTGTTTGTTATTCTAAGAATTCATATAAATACCTTGTTTGTTGCGCTTCCGCACAACAAAAGATACATTTCTTTTGCATGCTTTTTTTCAAAATATTAATCTGAGGAGAGATAACTAAATACTCTGTTTGCTTTTCCTTGCGCTCGGTTAACAACATCAGCCACCTTTTTACGTAGCCTAGTAATCGAAACTGAACTCTCAAGGCTTCAGGGATGGTGTTGGTAACAAATATGGGCCTGGGTTTACCACGAATCTAAACTTTTGCATATGCATATCAAAACAGAAAAAGACATATCATTACATGTTCTCATGTATTCTAGATCAACATAAGCCAGTGCACCACAAATGCGAGTTGATTCTGTTAGAATTTGTTGCTTTAATACCACTGTTGGAAATTGGTGTGGAAGCGTTTGATAGTAGTGAGCTAGGACATGTATTTAGGACAAAGTATGCAACAAGTTTAGGACTGATGTTATTAGAATAAGTATGTTAGGAGGAAGTGATTTGGAGGAGAAGAAATTGAAATGGAGGAGGGAAAGAGAGCAATACTTTGAAACTTTTGATTGTATTACTTGTGTTAATGTAGGTGACCAAGGGGTCTAATTAACGTCAGAGGAGTAGAGAGAGAGAGAAAGATTGAGACACAAGAAGTATAGTGGTTCGTCTCCTGCCGTAGCGGGAGACTACGTTCACTTGAAAGTTTAACTAGTGTGTTTGGGCCTTGTGGCCCAACGGGGATTACAAGAGATGTAATGGGATGGAGATTAAGTGGGAGGAGGGGTCCCTTTTATAGGTATGGTTCCTTTCCTTTACATTTTCTTCAATGTGGGATACAAAACCCACTATTCTAGTGCACAAAGGCTCATTATGGAGGCAACTTGGCAAGGTCTGGAAGGTGGTTTTCCGGCGAGGTATTGGCCTCTTCCGACTACCGTGGTGTAGCTTGGACATTGGGCTACGAGATGCATATTGCGGTTGGGTCCCATGATGGCTTGTGGGCCTGCCAAAGAGGGTGTTACACATGCTTGGGGACATAGCAAATCCTCCATAATAGTGGAGGTATGTACAAGTCCCCGAATTCCCCAAGTAAGAGGAGTTTCTTGGTTAGGGAGTTATACACATGATGTCATCAAGCATAAGTAACGTCCGAGAGGCGCCTAGCCCCTATAAGTCCCCGAACTCTGTAAGCAAGAAGGGACTCTTTAACCTACACAACAAAGACAAAAGAATGCATATATATGTAGAATGCTTGTTGTATTGGCAACAAATGTGAGTTGCATTGATATGTGTTGGCATATACGAATGTATGAGGTGCATGATACATGTTGATGTATACATGTGAATGGCGCCGAGTACGATCGATTATGACGTATAAATTTGAAAACGCATATGGTTGTGTGAACATATCAAGAATAAGCACATGAATTACATATGATGCACGTGGTGCTCGCAAGAGAACGAACGAGGTTGAGTAAGGATGAGGTTACGCTCAATGTGAGTTGCATGAGTGCCATGAAGGCAAGCGTTTGTAATTTGTGAACGATGAATACGCGAATGCTTGTGTTTTTTTTTTTTTTGTTTAACCGCTGGCATGGTGTTGTTGTAAGAGGCCAATGTCCCGCTTGGCCCAAGTTGCTTATCATTTTTTTTTTTTGAGTTGTGCAGCGTTGACTTTGCTGACTAGCGTTGACCACTCCTATCAGCGTTGACCAGTCTTAACCGCATGTTGACCAGACGTTGACCACTCCTAATCAGTGTTGACCAAGCATTGACTTGGCGCTAACGGACTAAAGTTCATGGTACGTGACGAAGCCTTTGTGTTGGCTTCCCATAGACGACGCCAATGTTAATGTAGGTGACCAAGGAGTCTAATTAATGTTAGAGAAATAGAGAGAGAGAGAGAGATTGAGACACAAGAAGTATAGTGGTTCGTCTCCTGCCGTAGTGGGAGACTACGTCCACTTGAAAGTTTAACTAGTGTGTTTCGGCCTTGCGGCCCAAAGATGATTACAAGAGATGTAATGGGATGGAGATTAAGTGGGAGGAGGGGTCCCTTTTATAGATAAGGGAACCCTTTTCCTTTACATTTTCTTCAATGTGGGATGCAAAACCCACTATTCTAGTGCACAAAGGCTCATTATGGAGGCAACTTGGCAAGGCCGGGAAGGTGGCTTCCCGGCGAGGTATTAGCCGCTTTTTTCCGACTACCATAGCGTAGCTTGGACATCGGGCTACTGGATGCATGTTGCGGTTGGGTCCCATCATGGCTTGTGGGCCTCCCAAAGAGGGTGTTACACATGTTTGGTGACATAGCAAATCCTCCATAATCATGGCTTGTGGGCCCCCCAAAGAGGTATGTACAACTTGATAGCTTAGTTGCTTAACTTGGTTTTGCTTGCTTCAATTTATTGTACAAGAGCTCATACGTATTTATACAACAAGTTAACCGACTTTGATGGACTAATTCCACTTTCCACCCACATATTTTATGTGGTTAACCACACAATAGATAATTAACTATATGTAGAGCACTTTTTTTTTTTTTTTGAGAAGAAACGAGAACACTTTCATTACTCCGCCCAACAAAATTATAAAGGAACTCGCCACGTGTGTAGCCCCAATAAAATGAGTACCTAAACATAACCATGTACTGACAAACACAACATGCTCAAATGATAAGGAAAGAGAATAGGGAAATACTCAAAATAAGCCTCAATTGGCCCTAAACCCCTCCCTACCGAGCTCCGTTTCATTATTAAAATACAACAAAAAGAAAAATAAAGAAGAACACTAAAAGAAACTAAAGAAAACTAACTATCGGGCTCCCTAGCCCAATAGTTAACCAAACTCTAACTAAAAGCCTATGGCCCATGGCAAACCCTAGCCACTATGGACCCAAGCCGCCAACAGCCATAAGTCCCAAGCCAATGACATCTCCACCGCTAGCAACCCTACCATCTATAGCAACGTTCTCGCCGTCTCCGCGACCGATCACAACATTGCCGCCCTGATCAATGAGCCATACCATAGAGCTTCCTTGAAAGAGAGGGTCTTGAAGCACTGAGACCGCGGCCGCTGGATTAGACCTGGAGCAGTCCCACCATCGACACACACTGCCCCGCCATGTAGGTTAATTACATAAAAAAGAGCTTAATAATTAGAGTAGACAATTAACAAAACAAAGCATTAAAATAAACGAGTGTTAAATTCAAAAACTTGGAGCGTGTCTCCTTAAATTTTGTTAAATTCAACTTATTAAGGAGCATTAGGCGTGAGTAAGAAATATGGTTGGAGCGTGTTAAATTTTTGCTTCCATTTAAATTTTGTTTAAGGAGCTCAAATAGGGATTTAAGATGCTTTAACACATCAAGGAAATAGATCGAGATACTGAGCTAACATGAGGAACCAAGCAAACTCGCTACAAATATGCTTTAGCACATCCTCATAAACTGACCATGGAAGCATTAATTTGCACCTAGTTGTGAAAGACCCAAAAGGATGGGAGGAGTTTTGATCACTCGTCATCAAAGACACTAGCACAATGTTCTCCTACACCAATGGCATGCTATTACAAATTAACAACCAAAAAGAGAAAAATCAAAATGCAAAGGAGAAAAATTAGGAAATAAAAATGAAAAACAGCCGCAATAATTAACATTGCCCAACATTTAAGGCATCTTTCATGAGTGAGAGCCAATTTTGGTTGACTTCTTCTTTGAGGACCTTTATCCTTATGTTGGGCTGAGTGATTGTCCATTGTCTTTCCATATCTTCATCACATATCACTTCCTTTAGTTGCTCAAGAGCCAAAACTGATTCAGGCAGCTCTTGCAACCTAGAGCATTCCGCTATATCCAAGAAGTTTAACTTTCCCAGGTTCTTTATCGAGCATGGTAAACCTTCCAAGTTTTTACAAGACCTTAGTCTCAAAACTTCCAAATTGATCAACTTCCCTATCTCTTCAGGCAAGGCAGATAGCTTATGACAGTTGGTGATGCAGAGTCTCTTAAGGTGAACAAGATCACAAAGCTCTGTAGGCAATTCCACCAAATCATTGCAATAGTCAATGTTCATTTCTTCTAGATTTGGAAATGCATCTGAAATTTTGATAGGACAATTGCTGAAAGCTTGACCGATGCCGCACATGAACAAAGATATCTTCTGTACTCTCTTCAATTCGATTGGGATGTTGGTTATGGAAGCAATTGAAATGCGCTCTAATCTGATTCTCTTCAGTTTTGGTAACGAACTCAACAGTTGAAAATTTCTTAATTCAACAGGTAAAGAACCATAGTTTGTCACCACAAGTACCTTCAGCTCAACCACGTCCTCCACAAACTCAGGCAAGGCATAGTTGTTTGTCTCAAAATTCAAGATTAGAACCTCGGCTTGGGGTAGGTGCATGTAGGGCCATGCCATTGAGAAGCTTTCATCTGTAGAGAAAATGTTATTTCATATGAGCGTACATGGGAAGAAACTAAATTCAAGTACTATTCAAGTGTCAATATGGCCTTGTGCAAGTAATTGCTAGATATGACCAAAAAAAAAAAGTAATTGCTAGATAGAGAAGTTAACCTGTTGAGATAGACGCTAGGCGAGCTTCAATGGACTGATACTTCTGTTCCCTCCACCACTTGGGTAAATTGTTTCCGTGTAAGTCAATAAACAGTTTTTCTCCGTGCTGTATGCTCTCTAGTTTACAATGACAAATAGCTAGATCTCTAAGCAAATCATGCTGGGTAACAAAATAGTCAATGTAGTATCCGTCTCCTTCCTTTTCTTCCAGCTTCCTGATTATATAAAACACTAGTTGCTTAGGGATCTATCCAAGTAAATCGGACCGGCTAGACATGAATACACACACATCATATACAGACTTACTCACCTAAGAGACAATTTTAAGGGACTGTGAGAAACAAATGCATCTCAACCACATATATGAAACTGAAAGACTGAAATTATGACAACTAAAAATTGTGCATATGTTTTCAGCCATCAAATTCATTTATCCCTCACAGTCCCTTGAAAATTTAAAACCCGTAGAGTTCAATATATATTTAGGAAAGTGAAATCCACATTCCCTCTTTTACAATCCATACTCCATATTTTCTTTTTTAGTATCTTAAATTTTGTCATTTTCTAGTGTGCATTGTAAACATGTGATATTAATATATTATAAAAATAAATATGAAGGGTGGATTGTAAAATAAGGAGTGTTGATTTCACTCCCCTATATTTAAAAGAGATCAATATCAATACCAATACCTTGGGACTACAACATGAGCTAAACTTCGGGTGGTGAGATCATAAATGTTCCCAATGCACAAAATTTCTTCCTCTAGATCGTATAACTCTATCCACATATCAATGAGAGCAGCAACAGGGATTCTTCGGTTGCTAGGAAATGAAGCAAGATCAAAGAAACATTTTTTTAGGATAGGCATTTCGTCCAAAGCATCTAGGCTACTTTTGAGGCAAAGAAACACTTCAGTCTCATATTCAAGAACAGAGTGATTTTTAGACAATTCAGATACTCTTCTTTTCCACATCTCTACAGGTTGAGCACAAAGTGATCTTCCAATTGCTGTGATGACAAGTGGAATCCCCTTACACTGCTCCAGTACCTGCAGTTCAGTGGTCAAAGAGGAAAGTCAATTATAGTTTGAGATTTTCTTGCCGTCCAATATTAATTATGTACTAATAAGCTTACGATTATTATTATTATTATTATTGTAGAGAGAAAATAGTGGGAGAAAAAACTAGGGGTTATATAATCTTTTTTTTTTTGAATTTTTTTAATAAAAATATATTTTATAATTGTCATATTTACCCTTTTGATTTAATTTCTTGTCAAATTTTTTTTATCTTTCAAGGTTAAATCTGTCAAAAATTTTAATTTTGACTGACAAAACTTTTTTTCTTAATATTAATATATAGATATAGATTATTATTATTATTTATTTATTATCATCATCAATCCATCATCAATGAAGCGCGAGAATTCAAACCCTCTCATAAAAAAACAGCGAAAAATCATTAGACTATAAGCTAAAAAGAAACCATACTATTTAAGAACAGAATTAAAGTTAAGATTTCTCTCTATTAAGTTAAATTACAACCGAGAATGTATAGCAATTAATTTATGAGTCAAACTAAAGGACATTCCACTTCTAAAATAAGTATTATGCCACTAGATGAAATGAGATTGGGCATAACAGTAGGAGCATTAATTACTAATTAGTAAGCATCCACATATATGTGGTCAACTCGACACTCATGCTTTGATTATAAATTAGCGAGAATTCTTTTCTTTTGTGAGGCATGAAATATCTATATATACACAGTAACTAAAGAAATACCTTTCTTGAAAGAGTGTGTGGAATATAAGAGCTCTTATCTCCCAAGGATGCTGAATGATGAAACAGGGTCATTGCATTCTCATAATTCAGTGGTTCCATGTAGTATGGAGAGGAAAATCTTGGAAATGAAGATCTTGATGTAATCAAAATTTTGTAATTTGGCATTTTCAATTCATCAACTACTTCAAGAAGGGACTCGGATCCAGACCAAACATCATCCAATACCAACAATAAAGGTTTATTTCCTTCCACTTTTAAAAACTGTTGTAGACAAGTAACTGCCATTGTCTTGCTTTGGAATGTAGGTACCGGAGAACGCGTCTGTTCCAAAGCAGGTACCGGAGAACGCTTCTGTTGATATAGTTGTTGAACAATATGTTCAAAGTAGGGATTTCTTGATACGGTGACAAAGAAGATGTTGTCCTTGAATTTATCTATCCAGAATGGGCAAAATAGAAACTGTTAATAACAAAATGGTTGCCATAATATATATGTATGAGTAGCGTTGTCCTAGTCACCAGGTGATTAAAATTTTGTACTCATATTTATCTTTGGATTTAATTTCAAAAGTAGATATATGTACCTTTGAAAGTATAATACATTCTATTATATATGGCACACATATTCACAAAAACTATCAGAATGTAACGATATATAGAAAGAAGGCGATATAAGATTCTTAGTTTCATTTCAGGTATGACGCAAGACAACATGAAAACCAAAATCAGATAACAAAATCCTAATCCTTTGTAACATCTCGTGTAGTGTATCCAACATATACTACAAGATTTTTTCTGCAGTAAGTAGAATACCACTTACACGTGAAAAAAATTGTAGGAATTAATATCATCATTACCTTTGACTGCGTCATCCTGACAAAATAGTGTTGCCAATAGGGTTTTCCCGCATCCTCCCATACCAGTCAGCACTAGCATTGATGCTTCATCGTTACTGAGAAGCTTGATCTTCAGTTCCCTCAAATGCACATCAAATCCAACAACAAAGGATGGGAGTTCAGGTATTGTGGACAAAGCTTTTGTCTCAAACATGGTTTCTATATTCCTTATCGCAACCAAGGACTCCTTCACATCCATTTCCACCTGAGTACCTTTCAGTATTTCTGACAATCTTTCAAGAGATTTTATCAATCCTAGTAGTTGGTTAGTATACTTGTTCTTTTTATACATATTCCATTTGCTAACGTGGGAGCACTTGTGAATCACCGTTCTGCCCTGTTCTATTTGTGATCTACATGCTTCTAGTTCCTCCTTTTGTGGGTGTGAATGCTTATATCGCGCCATGTCTTGGAAGAATACTTGTAAGGTGTCTAGCTTGGATTTCAGATCTTTGAGGAGGGGCTGGAAAATTAAATTCTTGGCCATCATATCATTAACTTCCTCATACAGCGCATTATACGATATAGCAGTCCCCATTACCGGCTCTGCGGCCTCTGCCAATAAATAATTATTACACCACCTCCAAGATAAAAAAAATAAAAACTTGTATCTATTTCAATCTAGACTTTAGAAACAATTGATCAGAAAAATAGACTTTAGAAACATTGAAAATGTGAGACTCTTCATACAAGGTTAAAACGAAATGTTCAAGAAATTCACCTGCCATCCCTCGCTTAGCTTCCTGCAGCTTAACTGTCTTGTCAGACAAAATTCAAGAAATTCTTAGTTGCTATGTGCGGAATTGTTCCAGAGTCATTTAAATGGCTGAATTGAAGATATTCATCGATGCTATCATACAACAACATAAATTGTTGTGTGCTAAGATCGATAGCGGAATCTTAACGACTAGATACTTGTAGAACGTGAGAGAATCGGAGCACTAGGTTCCGACAAAAACAATAAATCAAGAGAACCTCAACAAGAACATATATATTCCGCGCGAGAGAGGATCGAACAAGCTGTTTGTCACTTTGATTATTCATTTCATTTAAACAGCTAATATGCTGTTTTCTCTACATGCGTACAAATTGTCTATAAAATAAAGGCAATTAGGTCATAGGTTTGTCGTATTTATTTGGGTCGGGAATATGTCCGATGGCATTTTATTATTTCAAACGGAACGTCAACAATTATTAGAAGGTGAACCCAGACCGAGAATGGCAGGTACCATGCATGTTCAAACATATAGCACATTTTATCTGCAAACTACTTTTGAATTCATATTACACATGTATTTTATCCACGAACTGGAGGAAGAATTTCATGTCCAAGTTACTGATATTCCGTAGAACTTGTGTCCGTATTAAATATGCATAGTATATATTGTTAATTATTTTTGGGAAAATTCCCCATCAGTCTAATATAAGTCAATTGTTTCGTGAGGGTTGATAAATTTTCTGTGAGCGTCAAGAAATATTTGTGAGGGTGAAGCCATGCCCAATTCAAAACAGATGTTATCCAAGGGTAAAGCTATGGTATGTTAACATTTCTCATACATCAACAATTTTTACCACTTTAAGGACTCGTGTTATCACTTTGAGAACTACTAATATTACTATTTTGAGGACTCATACGGTAAACTAAGAAAATTTACCTCTTTAAGGACTCATGTTACCACTTTGAGGACTAATATTACTATTTTGAGGACTCATGTGGTAACTAAGAAAATTTACCACTTTAAAAACTCATGTTACCACTTTGAGGACTAATATTACTATTTTGAGGACTCATTTTACCACTTTTAAGGCAATTGTATGCATGTCATACGTTAACAGATTGTAGAATTTTCCGTTATCCAAATGCGAGTAATTGTAGTAAAACCTAGACATGAGAGCAGGGGCGGATCCAGGATTCCACCTTCGGTGGGGCTTGGATTTCTTAACAAAGTGAAGGAAAAAAAAATAGTAGAGAATCTCGACGGTGCGAGACAATTTTATTAATTGAAAAAATGAAACACCTAGTCAGGGGGGGGGGGACATAATGAGCCTTACCCCTCTAATGCATATACAAAATTAAAAAACAAACTCAATAATAAAATAAACGTGCAATAACATATATGTAACACCTAAAATTACAATTATGTGAGCAATGTCATTACCTTTATTTTTTTACAAGCTTTCTCAAACGAATTGTGGCCCTCTGCTTCTGAGGTCTGAGGCCTTCTCCTCATGAATCATGAATCATACAAAGCTACAAACTGCAATTGAAGAAGAAATCAACATTAAACGGAAACCAAGTTATCAAACCCATTGATAACTACCCAATCACTCAATCAGTATCATTACCTTTATTAAAATCAAGTAATCAACATCAACTCATCAATTCATCAACATCAATACACCATGTCACCATCAGTTAATCAGTATCCATACTCCATACTCCATAGGCCAAGCAATTATATCATTTCTGCAAATCTGCAATTTAGCAATTATACCATCAACATCAGTAAGACAGTAGCACCAACCAAAATCGAAACCATTGGCCATTACCCATTTCAATTTTCAAGTTTTCAACTATAAAACTTAAAAACCAACAAGAACTCAGAACTGATATAGACATATAGTGATATAGATTAAATGGAAGACAAGAATCATTGAATCACAACTTCACAAGATCAATCATCAAATGGAAATCAGGAAATTGATTATTTACTGATAAAAACTCAGAACTTCAGAAATCAGAACTAGGGAGAGAGAGATGGTGAGATACCACGGTCCACGACTCCACGGAGACAGACAGAGGGGTTGCTGGTGGGCTGGTGGCGGTGGGGAGCTTGGAGACCGGACTACCGGAGATGGGTTGCTGGTTCCAGGCTTCCAGCCTTGCACTTTTGCAGATCGCCGGGTCGCTGAGTCAGATTGCTCTGCGCCTCTGTGCTCCAAGAGTCCAAGAGTCCAAGTCGCGGCTGTAGCCTGTAGGACTTGAAACGAGATGACTGGTACCAAAAAAAAAAAAAACATATGTATATACCTAATTTTTTTTTTGGGCCCAAAAAGTCCGGTAGGGCTTGAGCCCTACCAAGCCCGTGGTTGGATCCGCCCCTGCATGAGAGCAAATTACGCATTTTAAGTAATTGTAGTAAAACATGTCAAACTTTTCTAGCGATACAAACGTATTTAAGTAAAAGAGAAATTTTTCCTAAGAGCCAAGAAAATTTTGTTAGTACAACTTGGAGCCTCTATCTATCTATATGTGTGTGTGTGTGTGTATATATATATATTTCTTTTTTTTTCTGAGGGTCATAAAACTTTTCTTGAGGGTCAAGAAACTTTTTCTGAAAGTCAAACAAATTTTCCTGACAATCAAGATTTTTTTTTTTTTTTGAAATAGAGTATCAAGAAATTTTTGTTAGTACAAGTTGGGAGACTTTGTTTTGTTTTTCTTGTGGTCAAGAAAATTTTCCTAAGGGTAAAAAAAAAATTATTAGTACAAGTTGGAAGCCTCCACTTTTTTTTTCTTTAAGAATCAAGAAATTTTTGTTAGTACAAGTTAGGGGCCTCTGTGTTTTTTTTTTTTTATGGTGATAAAATCTTTTCAAAGGGTCAAGAAATTTTTATTAGTACAAGTTGGGAAACTCTGTGTTTTTCTCCTAGATTGGAAGAACAGATTTTCCAAATTGTTGAACAACAAAATTTTTTGAGGGTTAGGATCTCATTTTGTATTGCTGCACTAAGAGCATCTTTAGCAGACTCTCTATTTTTACTCATTAGCTATTTTGGAGAGCATGTTTAGCTTTTTATATATTTTAGCTGCTGCACCAGACTCTTAAGTGACTCTCTATTATAACTTTTAGCTATCTCGCTCCTAAACATTCCTATTGAGTTATTTTATATAACATATAAATATATTTAAACTATTTAATTTTTATTTAAAAAATAATATAAATTCAAAACTAGCTAGAATAGAGAGCATTGATGCATACGTATTTCTAAAATGGCTAGCCAAAATGACTTTTTAGCTATTTTAGCTAAAATTTAACTTAAAAATAGCTAGTATTGCTAAAGATGCTCTAAGTCACCAAACTAACATGATGACTTTCGCTTTTGAAGATAAGCTCTTGATGTGGCTTAATCAATTGCGAAGCGTATTTGACCTCAAAAGTAATTTTGATTGATGACTAAGTGTGTTTAGTTAATTTGGCCGATTCCTACCACCCAAGATATTGGTGTAGGCCTCGCATAAGCCTAAGTGAAGATGAAAAATGAATCCTTGTACAATTGCAAGTACGATTTCAATAGGGAATGTGCTTAATTTTCCTTCAACAACAAGGAACCAGCGAAGCTGTATAAATAAGTGGCTCTAAGGCAAAGCAACACACAAGTTATCACCTATTCAGATATTAAAACCACTCAGGACCGGCCATCTATCTCAACCACGGTTGAACTCTGAGAAGTTAAGGACCGCCTGAACAGCTTGAGAAGTTGAGGACCGATTTAGCAACCCTGTGTTTTTCTTACTTCCCAGCGACACCAAAGGCCACAACCAAAAGCCCTTACTCTTATAAGGTAGTAGAAGAACCTTGTGATGGAGTTGGTGCTCTCTCTATCCACAAGTTTGATCCAAGGAGCCAGGTCAAGGACTACCTTAACAACTTGCGCCCCATGGTGCTCGCACGCTGCACAACATGTAAAGGAAATTGTTTGCATTGCCTTCTTGGGAGAGCCAAACAGTTTGACACACCCAGTGTGACAAACTAGTATTCTTGGTGTTAATCATTGGGAGGCCTAGAGAAGAACCTGCGCAAGGCAAATCGTCTAACCCTCACGCTAGGAGTTTTTTAGCTTGCCTAAAACACCCAACCTCCAGTTCCATGTTTCACACTAGTGCTTTGTGTCATGGTCTATCAGAATAAGAAGTGTATGTGGAATTTGCTCTTAGCAGTTCATAAACAAACATGATGACTAGAGATGGAGAAACAGAAACGCAGGAGCTTACGACTCTGTAAAAGCCTTCAGAGTAGATGGTCGAGCTGATAGCTACCTTTAGGGCCCTAACGGATACGTTGGCTATTTTCAGGAACCAGACAGTCATAGAAAACGACAAGATTACCTAACTTTCCTCGAAGTTTGATTCCATGGCCTTGAAACAAATTTTGCAGAAAGGGGAAATCTAGTAGTTAAGGGAGATAACTGCGCCCAAACATGGGTTTGCCGCAGTAAAGTTCACAACAATAACAATCTTAGAGGCAGTAGGAACTAGACTAATACCACCTAATCCTCAGTGGATGCTACTGCTTATGGGCAAAAAAACGGCTTGCCAAGTGGTGGAAACAGAGTCGGATATGGTTTTTCCAAGAGCCACGGACGTGCTACAAATACCTAGGCTGTTGATAAAACAGTCTCTACTTCAGAGCGGACTAAAACTTTTGAGTCTAGATCTGATGATGAGAATGAAGATCCCATACTAGAGAGGTGGTTACTGATACTCTCCCACCCTTTGGCGGGAATGACCAGGAGACTACACTGATGGATGTGCAATGGAAGCAGCAAGTTATGACTATGATCAAAGCCTATAATAAGAAGCCTGAGGACAATGCGAACTATAAGCACCCATACCCGAAGAGCATTGCATGATACCAGTTTTCGAGGAACTACAATAACATCACCTTCCCGCTCTTTACAGGTGAAGATTATAAGGAAAGTGCAGCGATGCATATTGCTAGGTTCATAGTGCAGTGTGGCTAATATTTTGATGATCAACTTGAAACTTAAACTTTTCGGCACTTCATTATCTGGGGCCACCTTCATCTGGTATTCTAAGCTAAAGCCCAAGTCCATTAAGAATTGGAAAGAAATGGAAAAGTTCTTCAGAGAGACTATAGGGAAATTGAGCCAGAAGTGGATCACAGTGCACTTTCCCAGACTAGCCAACAGCTCACAAAGTCAGTAGTTGAGTACCTTCAGAAATTTAAGATATAACTAGAAACATGCAGCTTTGCTTTACCAGAGAAGGAAGTTGTTAACCTGGCTACCAAGGGGTTGGAAAAGTGCCAGCAAGTCAAACACCATGGGACAACACTCACCTACATGGGTGATTTGATCACTGAAGCTAGCAGCCTTGAGTTGTTGCTTAAGGAGATGGACCACAAGAAAAATGCCTCAAAGGGAACTATTCTTGGCAAGCATAGGATTGTCAATGCCTTAATTTTCCCGCCATCATCATTTGATCCTTTTTTTCCATAGGAGTAAGAGAGCGAAGGAGAAAAGGACTCTCCTGGCAGAACTAGAGCTCACTGGGTGAAACACAGCCAAACCCCAAGCAACTAAAGGTCAACAAAGATCCGGTCAAGCTGCAGTCAGTAGATTTTACCGAGCCAGAGTTCCAGTCATACACATTGGCCCATTCCCAAAGTCAGAAAAGTTGAATGGCAACAAGTACTGTAAATTTCAGAACCTGTGGAATCACACCAAAGCGAATTGTGTTAAGTTGAAAGATTAGATCCAGGAATGGCTAAATAGTAGAAGAATCCAAGCTGAATCCCTAGTAAGTGCTGCCACTTTGGAGGACACAGACCATTTTCCTAATAATGGGGTCAACATGGTGGATGTAAGGTGGACCAGAAAAGGTCAGCGAAAACAAACTCTTGACCTTTCTACTGAGGGACAAGAAGATGAAGAAATTGTTAAGAAGAGAGTAAAGGCTTTTTCAATGGTTCTCTGTTCTAGGTGCAAGACTGAGTGCAGCATTTAGGAGAGTTTGCCTGACCGTATAAGACAAGTCATCAGGTTTGAAACCAATCTGCCTGTCTAAATTAGTTAGCCACAGGAAAATTTCCATTCCAATAGTCGACATCAAGATAAACAAGAGAAGACTAGCTCAAAACCCAAGGATTCTAACTTGTCAAGAAGATTGAAGGCAGCGGAGAAATACCGCAAGGTAATAGAAAACCAATGAACTAAGTAGTAGGACTTGATCAGTGTTTGTACCACATGCGTCCCAAGCCCAAACACCGAAAGCACATGGCACAATAGCCACCAAAAACTGCCTCCTAACTTGCCAGATGTATGCTGGAGTTCCCAACACCGAGCATTACAATTCACTAATGTCCATGTCAACCGGTGCCACGGCAAGATCGACATGGATGTGGAATAGTCCTAGGTCGGTTACAAGGCCTTCAGCATATGTGAGGGCACACTCTCCCACACTGAAATATAATTGGGCGCATACCCCAAAGTCTCCTATAAAATTGGCAAGCAATTCCTAATCAAGTAAGTTTACTATTCCTCTCTATATTGTGACATTGTCCTTATCTTATATAGATATTGACATAGGCATTGGAGGGTTGTAGACTGACAACCCTAGTCTACTCCTGACCTACTTTTGTCATGACAGGTATTGGAGCAGAGGTTATTCATCTTGTGATTCTGTTTGTAACGACTCCTGATATCAATAGAAATATTTGGTGCTAGAAGAAGCTTTTTCAGTGGTGCTACTAGCTTACCACAATGACATATGATAGCAAAAACGATGCGTCCCGAGAGATGGCAGCTCGAATTCTCAATTTCTTTTCTCCCATGAACATGAATTCAGCAATAATTGATAACTCCAAGAGGTCTAGACATGGCAACAGACTTTGAACTCATGCGGAAATACATAGCAAAACTTCTAGAGAAGTTATCCTAAGAGCATGAAGAAAACCTTCTTGCGTAGAGCATGCTCGCTGAGTTAGAAGTAGATAAAATCAAGACCACCTTGCAATGGAGGATAGATCAGAACTTAGCTCTTGACTGAACAACGATACGCATACTCTTCCCCACCTTGTCGGGAGTACACACTCTAAGACTCACACTTGCAATATCAGGATCCACACCCTTCGGATAGCCCACTCCTTCTTGTGGGAGAGCAGCCTCTACTCCCGTGACCTCCACTCCCACCACCTCGACCGTCATTCCCGAAGGGACAACTAGATAGGTGCTTCAAGATGTGGGTGGCGGCGGGCTGAGAGTTGCGGGAATCTGGCAATCGAACCGGATCAACTATTCGGGTTTGTTTTGGTTTGCTTCGATTTTCTTCATCAGGTACAAATAAGAGATAATGGTGACCATTAACTAGGTCTCCATGGAGAGGTGCGCCAAACGAGACTGGTCTGGGGGCCTGGGGTGGCCAAATGGCTACAGAACCCGTCGGGTTTTGTTTTGGATCAGGATAAGAAAACCGGGTCGGCTGGAGAGAATTTGGTAAGTTAGGGTTGAAGTAATTTTTTCGAAAATGGAAATTACCAAACTTAATTGGCTATTTATAGTAGGTTTTCCAAAACAATAACTTTAGTTTTCTGACCATAACTTTCGCATAGAAACTCTTATTTGAGTGTGTCATGTGTCCACCAACTCGGTTTGACATCTTTTACAACTTTCATGAAGAAAATTTTCTCAAATAAGGAACGAAACAAAAAGTCAACTTTTTGGTGCCCCTAAAAGTCTCGAGACAAAGTGTCATGCCCCGAATTTTGAATTATCAATTCAAAGTCCGAAACATGAATGATAACAATTACAAATAACGTCCTGAATTTTTTTCTCACAAACAACCACACTTCACACCTCTCAATAATACAATAAACCAAATCCTCAAGTTATTTATTACAGCACACTCTCACCAATTAAATTGTAAGGCTCAAATGAGCTTAACTCACCTCACTATTACAATTTCTGTAAATCTATAACAAATACTCTAACCCGCACGATCACCGCCCTGATTCTCCTTACCTGCAGGATTACCCGCTACACAATTTGAATAATGTACCGGGATTGCAACAACACCAAACCCGATAAGCTTTTGACAGCTCGTATGAGTAAACAAGAAAGAACTGTTGATTTATTAAAATACAATTCCTTTAACTCAAGTAACAACCAACAATCTCAACATCCACAATGCAAATGTCAACCAACTTACAGAAAACAACAAGGAATACATTCTTAAAATTCCCTGACCTCTATATCACCTATGTGGTCTTTCCCACAACCAGTTATTATTCCCATTGGATGTGGTCTTTCCCACCCGTGCAATTATCCTCACTGCATGTGGTCTTTCCCACCCGTGCAGTTATCCCCACTGTGGTCTTTCCCACCCGTGCAATCCTCCTCACTGCATGTGGTCTTTTCCACCTGTGCAGTATCTCCACTGTGGTATTTCCCACAACATGTTAGAGCTCTAACTACATCGTTACTTGTCACCTTGGCCTAGGTTCAATGTAAATGACATATTTTCGGGTTATTTAATAACCCTCGATCCTTGGACCCCTGTCCTCAGAACCCTACCTTCTCTACCCTCTATTCAACTCAGAAGGTCAACATGATTATCACGAACATTCATCAGTCACCATTATCACAAATAATCATGGCAATTTCAAAAACAATATCATCTCATAACCAAGTTATCGCAATTCCACACACACCTCAATGTCACACCATTCCATATATAACCACTTAAATATATATATTTTTATATATATATATATACACGTAATTATCCGCTCATGGATAATCACTAATACCAACTATAATTCAAGCATAAAAATCATGAAATTCATTTTGTATAATTAAAATCATTTTACTTACCTATGGACCGTAGTTGATCAAGTCCATATGATTTAAAACAAATATTTATTCCAAAAATATTTTCACACAATTACGACAAAATAAAGTAATTAAATGTACTCGGTTCGTAATATGAACCACGTGAGGTTTACTCACCTCTAATTCCGCTGCGTCTTCTTAGCAGCTCCATCAACGATTCACCATCATCCGTCAAATCAATCCATTGATCACCTAATCCAATATGATCTCAACTTAGCCAACAACTCAAAAACATAATTAAACGACGATCCAACGGTCGGATAGAAATTAAACGATGATCTAACGGTCGGATCCTCACAGATCGCCCTTAGGATCATCCTCCTAATTTATCATGAAGATCCAACGGTCGGATCTTCCTGAATCGTCCTTATAAACATCTCCACAAAATTTTCTGAAAATCCGACGGTCGAATTCTCACGAATCACACTCTGAATCACTGTTTTGCAATTATACGAAGATCCAACGGTCAGATCTTCGCCCATGACCACACAAGGTCACTGGGACAGTCATACGATCAACATATCAAAACTACAAGTCCATCGGACGGTCTGATCTTCACAGATCACAAATCGAATGATCGAAATTGATCGAAAATGTAAAAATTCATAACTAATTCATAAGAACTCCGATTTTTGTGTTCCGCATATGCATGAGATCGTATCGACTAGCTCAACAACTTTCATGAAGGAAGTTTTCCCAAATTCCGTACGTATAAAAAGTCGATTTTCTTGAATCGAATATTAATTCGAGCTTTTTGTTAAAACGAATCGTTTCGGAACTTCAATAATTCAAAAAAATTGAATTATTTTGAGTAACATTCGTGCAAAAGCACTTTATTCATTTCGCACAATTTCACGAGACGAAAATGAAAATTGCAGTTATTACACAAAGTTAAAAGTGAAAGTAATTATCATTTATCGTCTGAATGCCAGTAAACAGGTAAATTGAGGTACGGGACGTAACACTTAGAGAGGGACATGAAAGAGAATCTTAAACGATACTGGATAATAAAGTTACTTTGAGAAAACTTATATAATTGGCATAAGTATTAGACCGTTACACTAACTTTAAACATTCCTACCTCCCATGACCTATAAAGCCACTAACGCTCACTATTATTCTCATCATAATCTTACCATTATTTTCACCAATAGTTGCCAAAAATTTCTAGAGGAAAGGAAGGAGAGAGAGACTGGGGGGGAAGGATCTAGATACTAAATTAAAAGGTCTAAATATAACCACTTTTTTCTTTTTTGTGGTGTAAATCTCATTTGTAACTAGCATCCTCTCATATGCTATGCAGAGAGAATAAACTGGGAGAAATATTAAGGTTGTTTGAGTTCTTATTCATTTTTATCAAAATTTACTTTTGTTGTGAGTCGCCTATTTATTCAATTAGGAAAGATAGAAAAACGAAAGAGAGAGAAGTGTACATAGAAGGAATTTGTTTTGTATTGATCTACTTGTGAATGATTCGATTGATGATCTGAAATGATGATTCCTCAACTTCTTTATATAGTGGAGAGATTGAGGTGTATTCATTGTACATTATAATAAGGAGCAACCCTCTAATTTACCCACTATCACCACGAACCCCACTGAGCATACAACTAATGTTCTCTCATAAGTAGTGTACTCTTATGGAATAAACAGGAGAACACCAAAGATCATCAGGAATTGATGTCTTGCGAAATGTATGTAGTACATTTCTTGTATCTCGTACGGATGTTAGTTTACTGGATAGTCACTCCTCTAGGTGTCCTACGACACTCCCCTTTGGATGTCCAAAAATTGACTTTGCCACATATGAACTCCTTCACCTTCGAGCATTCAACGATTAACACTGTGCTAAATATAGTTAGGTAGAGTCAAAATAAATATTCATGCGCTTATACCAACACATAAAACCTTAAGTTTGGAAAAACCCATTGTGAGACAAAAACAGGAGTTTAGGAGAAAATTGTGTTGCCGAATGATGTAGACCGAAGCATTGCGAGATGTAAGTGTGCAGAGGAACTAACCATAAGAGCATATGCACCCATGCACTCATTGGGTGACTAATTGGGCAATTGGGCAATGCACCAATGAAAAATTGCCTGACTATTTGCTGGGGCCCACATGGGGACGAGCTGCCTAGGCAATTGGATGACCGATTCTTACCTAACATTTTGCCCAACTGATTTGGGTGGGCTCCACTCCTTGCACAACTGCCATAGCTTGAAGACACACATTTGGGAAATTGTTCTTTATTCATAGTCGTTGGATCTCAATCCGATGGCTACAATTAAATACCAATGGTAATCTTTCTTTTTTTTCACCTAAAAATTAATTCAAAAGTTTTTAAAAAAATCTCAAATGTATTTCTAAAAATTCTGTAAATACTCATTCTATTTCGTAATTGTCATAGTTTTTTTTTATTGATGTTAACTACATCTATTTTTTCTATTGGAAACGATATCTATGCTTGATATAAAATTTAATTTGTTAAAAAAGATTTATTCATTAATTTTTTTTAATTAATATTGTATGATTAATCTCATTATTAATTATTTCAAATTAATCAAATTACAAGTCTAACATTATTTTGAATTAATAAATTATTTAAATTTGAAGTGTAAATATTAGATTGGTAGACAAATTACCTTTCATTGGTGCATTATATAAGCTAGAGGCAATTGTCAATTTTAGATAAATAGTGAATTAATTGTACCAATTTAGTTGGCAAATGAACAATTGCCTTTGAGTCATGGGTGCATATGCTCTAAGAGATGTGCCTCATCAATCGTGCTGGAGTAAACCCAGTGGGACAAACAACTAGTCAAAGGATCGAGACAAAAAGTACACAATGGTTAGAAGTATACGAAAATGTTCACCTGGTCAGTTATTGACCAAGAAAATAATGCTCAACTACCATTGGATGTAAATTTAATGGTAGAGAGAATTATTATTAAGTTGAGGTGTTTTGTTTCCACCCTTAGATGTAAATCTAAGGGTTATTGAGCATAAATTCTTTGGTCAACAACTAACCAGGTGAACACCACTGTAGAAGTATATTACTAGATACTCACCCTGATTTCGACAATTCTTAATGGGAGGAGGCTGGAATGCGCAGGCTGTAAGTTACAGCCGCTGACAAGAGGAGACGTGGCCTTATGAGAGCCACAAATTCGTACAAACCAGGGGCATTCGGTAATTTCGCATTGATGGATGTTAGGGGGTAAAACTAATGGCTGTTAATGTAAAGTTTCTTATGAACTTAGTGGATTTATTCTCACAAGACGACAAGATAAGGAGTCATGTTATTTAAGCCAGCCACCACGCCTCTTCTCATCTCGTTGACCAAATTGAGTTCATCAACCCACCAAGCTAGGCTTTATTCTTTTGCAGAAAGCACATCCCGTCTTCATATTAGACTCTTCCACTTGTTCTAAATCTACTAACTCAATTCCATACACAACTCCCAAGTCCTAACCCAAAACAAAACTCAGCTGAAAAAAAAAATAGAGCAAACAATTGACACCCATGACTTCAAACACAAAAACACTCGAGGCTAGCAGAAACCCATATCAGAATCACTCCAGAAATGGCCAGTTTTGAAAGGGACAAATTTTATAACTTCGCTACGTATCCTACAAATTTCTTGTTCTTGATCATCGAAACGTTAAAATACAATATCCAATTGTAGTTGATGGTCATAAATCTGGGTTATAGAATAGTGCAGAGGTCATGGTAATCCAATACTCAATAATATTCATCAATAATAGAAGATATAGATCTCGATGGAATACTGAATAAGGTGAAAATGACTGAAAACAAAGGCATAATCGATTAATGCGATAGTATTAACGATCGGGTTAATGAAGTCGATGCGAAACAAATCTAAATCCTTGCCGATACGGGTCCTAAGCATTTCTGGAATTCAATCAGGATTTATGCCTCAGAAGAACGTGGTTTTTGGCTGATGATGGGCGAGTGGGAGAGGACGATGAAAGTTTTTTTTACCCTAATAAATAACAGCGCGCGGAATTATCAATATTGCCCCTCCGTTATAACGTCTGTTGGTTCCGTAAGAGCAAGTGCAGCGGTTGCTCTTTGACTAGGCACCAGTAGGGATTTGCTGATGTGTTGACCGGGTAATTGAATTTTCTGCTTCCACCGGCCCATGCATGACCAGCCAAATCTTGGCTTTGCATGACTAGAGGCAAAAAATCGGGCAAGCCCGTGACATTTTTCTTGCCAAGGTCATAGAGCTGCCAGCTCAGCCTACTGGAGAAAGTGGGTGACGTCAGGTGGTCACGCAAAGAGACAGACGCGGTAGTGGCCCAGCGTGGAAGACACGGACCAATCCAGAAGCGCCATGTGGCCGACCAAATGTTGCATCTGTATTTTGTCGCGTAGCGACATTGATTGAGCGGCAAGGGACACTTAGCATGCCACCGTTAGCTTGTTCAGTGATTTTGATTCCAACAGTCCTTTAATCTGGGCCGTTGGTTTCAATTGAAATAGTGATCCAACTGTAATGAAGGAAAAGTTGATTTTATGGGTGATTCAACGGAAAGAAACAGGAAGAAAAAAAATGTAAAAATTTCTCTATAAATACCTACAATTTTTTGTAACATCTCACACCCAAAATACTAGAGTTCATAGTTACACCTTCCTCCTCTTCATATAGCTCTCATCATCCATATTTTTCATTATCCACTATGGCCGAACAAAGGGGAAACAAACACACGTCCAGTGGCCGAACAAGAGGGAGATCAAAATAAAGATGATAATACCCAAGACAAAAAGAGATGGACGGATGAGGAAGATGTTCAATTGTGCAAGTCTTGGTAAGTTGTAAGCCAATGTCCGGTTGTGGGCACAAATCAGAAAAAGAAACGACTTATGGAGGCGCATGAAGCGACATTTTGACGTAAATTGGCCGCAGAGCCGATCAGCCCAATCTTTGCAGGGAAGGTGGAAAATTTTGAAGGTTGAACTCTTTGAGTGGCATTGTGCATTAAGGTAAGCAAAAAATTGGTACAAGAGCGGTTCGAATGCTGTTGATAAGGTATGTATTTGTTGATAAATCACATAAATTGTTGATACATAATGTAGTAATTACAAGGACCAAAATATCGAGTTTCGAGGAAATATCGATGGTCCTGAAAATGGAAATTTCGACGGAAATATCGAGGATATATCGATTTCGGTAAATAATCAAGAAAAAAGATGGAAATTTGAAGAAAAACATGGAAATTTTAAGTGAAACTTTTAGATATGTTTATTTTATCAATTGTCTACTATATATAGAAAGAAAACCTTGAATAAACCTTGTTATATACTAATTTGTAATAATTTAAGATGAAACGGCAAATGCTGAATCGCCGATTACTCTGAAATTTTTTGAAATAAACATCTAATTTTTTATTTTTTATTTTTTATGGCTGGAAACTCAATGGGAGACTAGGCCATCACACCTTATATACATTTTTTGTACATATCATACATTACACCTTGAATTACATGAGTAACTTATAATCACGTAGAAGACCTATAAGGTACAAGGTATGAAGATTATTTGGTGCAAGGTATGAAGATTATTTTGAACTATTTATAGAAGTTATAATTTGAAATGTTGTTATAAATTTTTTGAACATTTAGTAAAAAAAAAATTCAATATAGTAATTAAGTATTTCAAGTTTGTTATTGATTTGACGTGTATCTAAGTTTTCAGATTCTTAGGCAAATGAATATATATTAGAATGTTGTGATTAATACATACATGTATGTGTAGCAGAGTTAGCAAACCCTCTCAAAAGGTAGTGGGATGACTAAGGTTCGATACTTGGTGTTGTTGTTGATCTTTTGGATTGAATTTTATGCCAACTGGTGCTGGGCCCACGGAGATTGACTTTGCATGTGAGAATTGTTGGTGGAGATGAAATGTACGGGGAAATTTCAGGAAATATCAAAAATTTCGGGAAATATCGAAAATTTCGGGGAAATATCGGCCGAAATTGTCATGGTATGCTACGGATATATCGGGCCTTCAAAAAAATGAAATTTTCTGCAAAATTTCGCCGATTTTTTCGATTTTTCAGTCCTTGAGTAATTATAATATCGTTTTAATTATAGTAATTGCTTTTCGTTACAATTAAAATAATTACTTGATAAATAATGATATAATTACAACGATGTTTATATTTGTACTTATTGATTTTTAACGCAAAACGGTGAAATACTTTTTTATTAAAATTATGGCATTTATAATAGATGACCCTTCATAATAGCGTTTATATTTGTACTAATTGCATTTTTTATTATTATTTTTTAATTACGTAGTAAGATGAAGTACATAAATTGTGGCATGCCGGGATGAAGAGAAAAAGTGGGAAGACCAAAAGACACAATTTTCTGAGTTTTGATAGTTACGTTGTTGTGGAGGGCTTTGCACAATTTAAAGACATCCCTAGCCATACATCCGGAGGAACATCAAATGAAGGAAATCAACATATGCGCACACAACCAATTCCTGGAAATTCTCCCATCAACTTGGACATGGATGTAGATGAGGTAATTGCAGGTGAAACTGCATATCCTAATGTCAGGACTGAAGGAAGGAAGGCTGCAAAAGAAGCAATCCGGAAAGGAAAGAAGGCAGCGAAAGATCAAAGTCTTTTGTCAAGCACACTCGAGAGTATAGCAAATAACCAAATAAAGGCAACTGCGGGCAAGAAAAAACTCGATGAGGAATTCGCTCGAAGTCTCCAAGAGGAAAATTAACGAGCATGTATCATCTTGCAAATCGAAATGCGAAAAGAGCAACTCCTATTACAAGAGAGGGAAGATCGAATTAAAGAGAGGGAAGAGTGAAATAAAGAGAGAGAAGAGTGTATTATGGAGATTGATACAAGTAAAATGACGCCAAATAAAAAGCGTTATTGGTCAAGAAAACAAAAGAAGATAGCGGAGAAAGAAGATCTTGGAGAGCAGATGCCACCACCTTCTATGGGTGGATACTATCCGCAACCCAATTTTGGTAGTGCATTCCCACAACCAAATTTTGGTGGTGCATACCCACAGCCTCCTTACCCCGGTGCATACCCACAACCACCTTGCCCTGATGGATTTCCACAACCTCCTTACCCGGGTGCATACCCACAACCTCCTTACCCCGGTGCTTACCCACAACCACCTTGCCCCGATGGATTCCCACAACCTCCCTTAACCGGTGGATTCCCACCACCTCCCTTCACCGGTGGATTCCCACAACCCCCTTATCCTGGTGGATACTATCTGTAACCATCTTACCCCGGGGGATATCCTTCACAACCACAATTTTTACATTTCTCTACGGGTGATTCCACCAACCCTAACCCTAATGATGACCTTTCAAACGCAAATTGGATTCCTAGAGAGGATGAGGATTATGATTTGAATAATTAGGTGATTATGCATGTTGTTAATTGTATTGTACTTATTCCTAGTTTTTCATTTATGTAAGCATAAATTTTATGAAATAAAAGTTGTATTTGAAAATTCCTCTTATTAAAGCACACACCTTATATTCAAAATAGTAAATTGCATAATTATCCATAAATCTCCATTATTATCATCTATTTACATCAAATATATTCTAATTTTAAATTTATTTTTTTAAAAAATTAATAAAGCGTGAAAAATAAGTGAACAGTAAAAATGAGCAGTTAAAACACTAAATGAACAGTTAAAATTGATGAACAGTACAATATGAACAGTCTTAAACGGTCAAGAAAACAAATGGGTGGAAACTTATGTCCAGTGGTAATGAACAGTACTTGACTGGTCGACTCCTTGACTTCTCGACTTTGCCTTTTCTTGATTACGGGTGAACTTGCTCTAAGTTGCAGCTGTTGTATCCCAGACTTCCCCTGCTTAATGAAATTTTATCAATGTCAATCATTTGACATTTTGACAGTGAGGTGGGACTGTAAGACGGGGCTGAAGGTAATGTCATTGTCAATCATTTTGACATTTTGACATATAGGTGAGACCGTGAGACGGGGATTGTGGATTGTGCAGTTTATTTTGCTTTTAGCTAGCCTTTCAGTACTTCGGCCAAAACTATTAAAAATAAAATAAATACCAGACTTGCAGAGTTGCAGTGGCGTTGGCAATGTCTTATCCCAAGACAAGGGTCTCGATTATTACACTTTTTGGTCACTTCCCTTTGGAGCATTCCTTTTTCCATTAGGTAGAATCAAATCATCAAACATCATTACAATGTTGCTTGGTTTGTTTGCTGTTAGGTAGTTTTTTTTTTTTTTTTTGATGACATTCTGTTAAGTAGAGTTAATGGTATTAGTTTTTGGGTTTTTGTCTATTTACACCATTTTTAGAAATTTTTTTCTCACTTACCTCATTAAGTTTTTTTAATTCTCTCTTACCCAAAACACTCTAAGAAGGTCTTCCCTAATACCCCATTAAGATTTTTTTTTTTTGTTTTTTAATTTTTTTTAATACCATTTTACCCTCACCCCTTTGTTATTTAGAGAGAGAGAGAAAAAAAAAAAGGAAGAGAGAGAAACCATGGGAGACTTCGCTGGAGCCCGATCACCGGCCTCCAGAGTCCCGTCACAGGCCGCAGGAATCCGGTCCACTTTCGCAGGAATCCGGTCAACTTTCGCTGGATTCCGATCACCGGCTGCCGGATTCCTGTCACTGGCTACTGCCCACAGGAATTTGCTAAAAATCTCACCGGAAAGTTTTTTTGCCCCCAATAGACGTCTATTGCCCCCCAATAGATGACTATCAGTCATGTATTGCCCCCAAATAGATGACTATCAGCTATGTATTGCCCCCCCAATAGATGACTATTAGCCATGTATTGCCCCCAATAGACGTCTATTGCCTCCCAATAGGACTTTCAATTGTCCCCCAATAGAGGACTATTAGCCATGTATTATCCCCCAATAGACGTCTATTGTCCCCCAATAGGACTTTCAGTGGCCAGAATAAAAACTAATCTCCCTAAATTTAGACACATAAAACTTTAATTATAGAAAAAAAACAACGAGATTACATCAATTCAAAACGTCTATTGCCCTCCAATAGACGTCTATTGCCCCCCAATAGACGTCTATTAAAAGATAATAAAACGTTTTTTTTCGTCCTATGCCTTCTGCCCACATTTACCAAAAAAAAAACTTGGCAACTAGAATTTACAAATAAAAGCTGTATTACCCATGAGTCTTTATTGCCCATGAGTGCCAATAAAACAATTATGGTAAAAAATACTTTACAAAAGCAACTAGAGTGCCGATTCGTGCGATTGTTCTGCATTACCAAATTTCCTACCTCCTCCTCCTCACCGATAGACATTTCGCATTGCCAGATTTGAGGTACATTCTCCCGCTATTTCTCTTGATCTCTTTCCTCAATCGCCAAATCCGAAACGAATCGTAGTAATCGGATTGTTGAATTTTAGTCCGCTTTGGTTGATTTTGAAATTGTGTGGATTTTCAGATGCTGACGAAATTCGAGACCAAGAGTAACCATGCCAAGGGGCTAAGCTTCACCAGCAAGAGGCCATGGATTACAGAGCTCGAACTCAAATCGTCGTAGCAGCAAATAGAGCCGTCGTGGATGACACTGCACCGCTTCGACAAAGCATCGAGTAGCTCGATCTGGTACGAGCTGGCATACGCACAGGCCAAGGGCCGGGTTGGGCGGGGAGGGTAAGAAGAAGAGGTGGGCTTCGTCCTCCGGTTCTGGATCTGCCATGGCAGAGAGAGAGAGGGTTTTGGCTTCATAGAGAGAGAAGGGGAGAGTCTGAAGAGAGACAAAGAGGAGAGAGAGATCGAAGGGAGGAGAGTAGTTATTTAATTAGGAAGTGGGCAGAATAGTCATTTTAATTTAAATTTGGTTAGTGGGAATAAAAATTTGTTGTTGGGGTAAGTGGGATAACTTTAGTTCATTTTGGGGCTTTTGGTCAATGACCCTTAGTTTTTATATTTCTTGGTCTTTTTTATTTGGAGAAATAGTCGTCTCTTTTTATTGTCATTACTCATTAGGTAGTCACTTAAAACCAATTTTTGTACAAAATAATTCTTTTTAATTCAGGTACATCAGAACTAATTGAAATTTTTTTACGACATCAGAATTAACTGATTGGTAACTAGATTAAATATCGGTCAACGAGCTCATTATTACATTGCTTGGTTTGTTTGCCGTTAGGTAGAGTCAATGGTATTAATTTTTATATTTCTTGGTCTTTTTTGTTTGGAAAAATAGCCGTCTCATTTCAATGTCATCAGGTAGTCACTTCAAACCAATTATTGTACCAACACGATAATCCTAGAGGGTTTGTTTTGTAGTTTGTGTCTTGTTTTTCTTTTGGCATCAAAATTTTTTTTTTCTTAAAACCAATTATTGTACAAAAAAAAAATCTTTTTTAAATCAGGCACATCAGAACTAATTGGTTGGTAACTAAGCCTACATCCATATGACTGAATACAACAATCAAACGTATGACGTTTTGAAACTACGGCTTATCTCTCTCTAATCAGCTAGTTGAGGCGCCGCGAATACCTTTCATTTCTTGCCAAGTGGTATCTCTGATGGTGTCTCACAGTCATTATGATGCTGCCGGATGGGAAATGATTACCCATTGATCTGGTGGCGGTTTTGCCTGAGGTTTTGATAGATTCATTTTTCCGGATCAGGCTCGGACGCAAGGCATCCATGGACACCGGTTTTAGGAGGTGATGGGTGGGATTAGACCAGAATCCATCTCCATTCCAGACTGCTATGACTGCACTGGAGCTCTGGATTCTTCTTGAAGGTAGGGCTTCGATTTAGCGTTGCGGTGCTGCGGTTTCCATGTTTCGTGGCAGCGGCGTAGCTGGTCCGTGGGTGTGTGGCGGCGATGGTGCAACGAATCTCTGTGCGCTTGCGATGGTGAGTTGTGTTGCTTGCGATTCATTCACGTCTTGTCTGCAGCAATGAAGGGAACTGGGCTAGGTCAACTGTTTTGGGCTGGGGTTTAATTACTTTTGGGACTTGGGCTGCTATTTAACTAAGTTTTAGTTATTCTATTTTCAATAAATTTCCTTACTGTTGTAGAGAAACTGAATTTGAGAGGAATTTTCTGTGTATTCTCATTGATAATAGGGGCCTCTTTATATAGAGGATTACAATGCATAGAATCTCAATCATACAAGGAAAGTAATTCTACATTGATTAGGATTCTAGATCCTTCAAATTAAATCCTATTACCACTAGGTCAAGTAACCTAGAGTTTGGGCTAAACACAAATTAGGTTTTCCTTCAACACTCCCCCTTGTGTTGCCCAAACGCGGTGCTTCTCTCGTTGCCTCGTTAAAAACCTTGCCGAGTAACAAAAACCCAGTGGGACAAAAATAACCTCGGTCGAAGGGGAAAAAGAGCACAACACACCCTTCACGATTCGAGACGAACATGTAGACATCTCCCCCTGATGTCTGCACCTCCCCCTGATGACTACGATCATGGGAGTTCAGATAATTTCCGCAAGTCAATTCTTGCCACATGTTTCTCGAACGTGGTATTGGGCAATGACTTAGTAAACAAGTCTGCCTCACTGTCCTCAGATCGAACCTAGTTCACTTTGATCTCGAGGAGTGTCTGTTGTTGCTGATTATGCTTGGTGTTGTCGCTTTTGATGTAGCCTTGCCTCATTTGTTCAAAACAAGTAGCATTATCCTAAATGCTCGTAGGCTCATCTGTGGTAACTTCAAACCACAGCTACTCGAACATGCGTAATTATGGATCCAATCCATATACATTCACGAACCACTTGTGAAGAGCAATGATCTCTGCATTGTTCGAAGATATAGCGACTAGGGTCTAATATGTAGACCTCCAAGATGTCACGGTCTTTTCCCATGGTGAACACTTAACCGGATTGGGAATGACCATTGTGTGGGTCAGACAGATACCCAACATAAGCAAAACCTTCCAAAACACATGTCGTTTTGGAATGGGGATAGAGAACGCAGGCCAGCGTTGGCGGCGTTTCTGGTGTGTGATGGGTCCGAATCCATCATCTCTTCGTAGGGATAGAACAAGCCCATATCATTCATACATCTCAAGTATCGAAAGATATCTTTTACACCAATCCAATGGCGTCGCGTTGGCGCAGAGCTATATCTAGTTAACAAGTTCACAACATATGAGATGTCCGGTCTTGTGCATTGAGCTAAGTACAATAATGCGCCTATTGTACTAAGTAAGGCACTTTTGCCTCTAGCACATCTTCATCATCATCCTTTCGACGAAGAGGATCCTTTTCAGGATCAAGACTACGGACGATCATGGGGGTGCTTGAAGGCTTGACCTTGTCAAAATGCCTAAGCATCTATCGACACGATGCTCAAGTTCCAAACCGAGACATAATCGTGTTCTCCCAAAATCCTTCATCTCAAACTCGGATTTCAAGTGTTCAGCGGTTTCCCTTAACTCTTTAAGGGCTTCTAATGAAGATCATGTCCAACATGAACCGCGATAGAATCCGAAACTTGTTATAGAAACGCGTGGGCATATCCCTTCCCAATCAAGTAGTCACTTTAGTGAGCGTTTCAACCTCTTTGTAAACGCGCTCCATGGTCTAGAGCCACTTGACTTGGGTAAATGAAGTTCACCATGAACCTTCATGTATATTCCGTATCTAGATCCCTATAGAGATACGTAGTGACCACATTTGTAAGCTGCATGTTCAGTTATTCGGAAACTACCAAACTGACAGGGTAGTGGAGTGCAATGACATCCATTACGAGAGAATATGTCTCATCGTAGTCGATTCCAGGGCGTTTTGTGAGAAGCCTTGCGCCATAAGGCGAGATTACCATCTCTTTTTCTCATCACGCTTTCTAACGAAGACCCATTAGTCAACAGGTTTTATGTTAGGAGGTGTTGGCATCTCTAGCTCGAAAACCTTCCTCTTCGTTAGAGAATCCATCTTAACCTGGATCGCATCTTTCCATTTAGGCCAAAAACTCTCTACGTTGGCATTCATTCATCAACGGAGCGTGGTTCGATATCATCTAACTCAACAAACTCATGCGCAACAAATACGCAACTACATCATCAATTATGATGGAGTTTCTATCCCACGTCTCATGTACACTAGTGTAAGTTTCATAGAGCTCTATATTCTCAGGAATAGGGTTTGACGTTGAGGCGTCCCCCAACGATAACCATAACCCGGAAGATACTCATGAGACGGATTTTGAGTCTTGATGATTAAAGGATTGGAATGTGCCAAAGTATCCTTCGAACCCACGGGCCTCCCACGCATCCTAGCTGGGGCCATGGCCTGTAACGCCAGAGTGCCACTCTCTTTGGCATTGGCGCCATGCCTACCTCCGTGTAGGGTGGCGCTACGTCCTCTCGTAGGGACGTCCTTCCTTGCAGGCATGTTTGCAGCATATTTGTGTGATCTCGTCACTTTAACAGGGATCAAGATGAGACATAGTGGGGACAGACTACGACAATTCCTGTCGTTCCTGTTGAACATTCGTGTTCTTATCTCCCCCTAACGACGGGAAGACTGTCTCATCAAAGTGACATCCGCAAACTAGCGGTAAGGAGATCGCCTAGCAAGGGCATTTAAGTGGCGGACGATTGTTGGAAGCGCAAATCCAACGTAGTTGCCCATTCGTCTGTAAGGACCCATCATAGAGCGCTGTGGCGGCGCAATTGGCACATAAATGGCTCACTCAAATGTGCGTAAGTACAAAATACGTGTACCCAGTCACTAGCTGTAACGCATAGGTACATTGAGTGGCGGTAGGTCGTAGACGAATTAGCATGGCTGCATGCGATATCGCATCACCCCAAGCGGATGTAAGAAGATTGGTGCGCATTACCAATGTTCGGACTACCATCGTAGTCGTTTCCCGAGACCAATTGGGTGTGTACATGGGAATGTGATGTCCAACATCAAACCCATTGCAATATCCATCGAAAGTCTTTCGATGTAAACTCTCTAGCATAGTCAAATCCAATTGACTGAATAGGATGATTCGGGGAGTGAGCCCGTTGTCACATGATATGTGCTAGGAGTGTAGCATAAGTAGCATTTATAGGTGGACAATGGCACAACACGTGACCGGCGTGTTTGCGTGTCAACCAACATCATGAAATACTTAAGCGTCCACAAGTTGGTTGAATCAATCCACAAAATCCCTACGGATTCTTTATAAGAACAGAATGAGTATTGTCATATCCTTTGCATAGGACGGTCTCAGTCCTAATTTCCATAAGGAATGGGCTTTGTAAAACGAACGAGAGGCCTTAGAAGCAACCAATGAGGATTTTGGTTAGGCCTTAGAGTCTGTAACGCTATTTTGAAGCAAGTTGGTGATTGCGACATCACCTGGGGCGCCATCACCATGATGGACGCCATCCATGGAGTCATGGATAGGGACTACGCCAGCCCTAGGCTGGTGGTGGACGGAGGCGGTGCCCTAGGCAGCAGCGTCGGTCACATTAGTCTAAGAATCAACTTTTGATTCATGCTTCATTTCGCTCAAGAAAAGATGTCCATGTGAAGTCTTTTGTAGACGGATCATCATATCATGACTAGGATGATCTATCCTGTCGTGACAAAGCCAATATGTGTCTAAATCCAAGAGATCTTCTCTCAAACTTTATTGGATTTAATAGCTCGAATAGTGACATAAAGTCCACTAGAGAGACACATAAACGTCTCTAAGATGCGTCTTTGTTCGCAATCATTAGAGGTAATGCAAAGGAACTCATTTCCGTTCTCTACATGCATTTTCGCATGGAATTCGTTGGCTATTCATAGGGTACTATTTACCCTAAGAGCGTAGAGAGTTCTGTGACAACTGTAATCAAGGTGCCATTTGGCAAGTGGAACTTGGGCTATTCCATGTCCTTAAATTAATACTGATGGTCTAGCCATCGTAGTCACAAAGTCATATGCTCAGAATCAAAATTGAGTCATAATGAAAAGAACTCGAAATTTTATTCATAAGCCAACGAAATACATCATTGTTTCTATGATCAAAGAAAATCTAATCCAATAAAAAGGAATATGGCAATCGCCTACATCTCTTGGAAAATAAAAAGACTTAATCAAAATCGCCAATTTCTGGGTCTTGATCCTTGTAGTCTTCCACCCTTAGATCTAGATCACCATCTTGATCTTCTTGTGCCATGTAATTTGCTTCCCTTGCTTCACGATACGTCTTGTATGCGTTTGCAACATTCTGGGGTGCGGTACATGTTTTGGCCCAATGTTCAGTTGATCCACATCGAAAACAAACATCATCATGGTCAGGCTCCCTTGATCGAGGCGCCATTGGGGCGCGATTTGAACGACCTATCCTTTGGTGGCGTTACCACCATGGTCGGAGGCTCCGCCTCTCTCTCTCTTTACACGTTGACCTCTATGGTTCCGTGTACGCCTCTCTTGGCGATTTCCTTCCTCTTTAGGGCGAATATATGGACCAGAACGTCCAGAATTGTCCCTATCCTTAGGGTTTCGCTCCTTGCGTCCTCCATTGGGGGCGCGACTATAGTTAGACTCCGGAATAGGCTTAGTTCCCACGGGTCTAGCATTATAGTTCTTCACAAGGATATTATCGTGCTTTTCAGCTACGTTCATGGCGCCAATGAGCTCATGAAACCTTGTGATACGTCCTGCATTTACATCAATCCGATAATTCTTTGAAATCATCAATGCAGAGACGGGGAAGGTAGAGAGAGTCTTCTCGATCAACATCGTATCAGTTATGGCTTGGCCACAATACTCCATCAGAGACTTGATACGAAGAGCTTCCGAGTTATAATCAAGCACAGACTTGAAATCACAAAAGCGGAGGCTATGCCATCGCACTTCTAAATCAGGAAGCAGGGAGTCACGAACGTTGCCAAATCGCTGCTCTAGTTCTACCCATAGCTTTCTTGGGTCTTCCTCATTGAGGTATTCATTTTGGAGCGCGTCATTCATGTGCCTTGTCATGAGAATTATGGCCTTAGCTTGTTTTGCTTCAAAAGCAGTAGCTTGCTCGATTGAGAGCACGTTCTGACCAGGCTCTTGGATGGTTTCCAGAATTCCATCAGCCTTAAGATGTTGGCGCACATCTCGGACCCATCTATGGTATCCTGCGCCAGTTGTCTCGAGTGGGACAAAGCTCAACTTATTCAGGTAACTCATCCTGAAAAACAACACAAGATTAGGGTTAGTTTCGGAGCGAAAAAGGCTACCACGAAAAACTATTAAATTTCTGAGCGTAGTCGCTTCCAAGAAATTAGGAATTTTCTGAGCGTAGTCGCTTCCAAGAAAATCCAATTCCAAGAGGGGTTTTGGATTAGAACGATGTATATGGTCGATCGTTTTCTTCTCAACAAACTCTAAGTTTGGAGGACTCTACAAGCTCTAAGCTTGGAGTGAGCACGAACCCCCACAGTTCGGCTTTTGGTCTCCCCTATGTAGAGAAAGGGGGGTAGAAGAAGGGATTTTGGAAGTCCCCGAGAAAAGAAGAAGAAATTGAAAAACTTCACAAAAACTGGAACTTTTAGAAAAATTTACCTTAAAAGATGGTCGGAAAAAGTGGCCGGAAGTTGGCCGGAAAATCGCCGGAAATTGGCCGGAAGTCGGCCGGAAAAGTCGCCGGAATAGTGTTGACCGGTCGGTGACCTGAGGGTTGACCGGCGTTGACCGAGTGCTGACGTGGCAGTCCGACGCTGACGTGGCACAGCAGCGCTGACGTGGCTGCTGACTGGATGCCTGCGTGGCTTGCTGACGTGGCAGGTTTCTTGGCGGCTTGCGGCTATGCGGCTTGGCTTTGCACGTGGGCTTCTCTGGGCTGCAGGCGGGCTTGGGCTGCAGACGGGCCTGGGCTGCAAGAGTTCTTCTCGTTTTTTTTTTTTTTTTTCTTTCTGCCGGTTCAGCTCAGGTGGGCTCAGATGGCCGGTTCAGTCGAATTTAGGCCGGTTCCGGTGATGAATTTTCGTCTCCTGTGATCTGGGGTCCGGCTACAGCTTCTGGTGAAGTTTCGTAGCAGTTGGCTGGGAGGAAAGTATCGAACCGGGCAGGGAGGATAATGATATTTCCGGTGGCCGGTTCGGATATTTTCCGGCCGGTTCTTGGGGCGTGGCCGCCGGTTCTGGACTCCTGGAGTTGAGATCTTCAAGGTGGGCGGCGGTGGTTTCTGGGATTTGAAGGCTACGAATTTAGGATTTCAGGGTTAGGGCTCGTGCTGATAACGTGTTGTAGAGAAACTGAATTTGAGAGGAATTTTCTGTGTATTCTCATTGATAATAGGGGCCTCTTTATATAGAGGATTACAATGCATAGAATCTCAATCATACAAGGAAAGTAATTCTACATTGATTAGGATTCTAGATCCTTTAAATTAAATCCTATTACCACTAGGTCAAGTAACCTAGAGTTTGGGCTAAACACAAATTAGGTTTTCCTTCAACACTTACTTCTTTTTAGGGAACTAAGCATTTGTGCAATCTAGGTGTCTCTAGCGCCTCTGAAGTAAGAGAGTTTCTATTGGGATCTCCAAATCTGCTCACTTGACCTCACTCTATTATGAATTATTAAATGACATATATAACCTACTATAAAATTACTATTAAGGACAATAATTATACCAAAAAAATATTATACTTGTTTTATGTAGACTTTCCAATTTAATAATATTAGATTGTATTCCTTATTATTTTCCTTATCTATTTTCATTTTTCAATTTCACTACATACTCATTAAAGCATTCATATATATTTAATAAGAATTAAAAATATAATTAAGATCATGTGACATAAAAATATATGATATAAATCTAAGTCAATCCATTATATTTATCATGTGGTACAAAAAATACAGAAAAAAATAAACATTAAAAAACGAATGATTTTTTTTTTTTAGAATAAAAACAAATGATTTATTCATATTATTTTTTTTGCACAGCTAAAATAGTAAAAAAAAAAAAAAAACATAATAGTTCATGGCATTTTCTTATTGATTAGACATTTATTTTTGAAACTCAAATTTGATTAAGAAATGTATATTTAGTTAAGATTTATAGAGTGATTAAATCATTGAAATGACTAAATTTTTTTATATTTAAAGATAATAATTTGTTTGCAAATTATATGAGTAAGGTTATTTGAGGAAGTTTAGTGAGGTTTAGTGAGTAAATTTAGTATTTGAAAATTTGGTAAGAGGTGTAAAAAGCATAGAGGTCAAGTGAGTAAATTTGGAGGTTGCAATAGAAATACTCCTGAAGTAATACTAAAGTAGGATTCAAGCTATTTTTCTTTGTAATTTGATATCTAATGAATGGACCTATTATCTATATACCATTGTGAGTACTGCCACACCTTCTTGTCTGTCACTGTTTGAGATGACAGCAGAAGGGTATGTTACAGCTCCTCTGACTTGAGATGAATATATTTACATCCTTTTTATTTGATTAAAAAAAAAATTGGTTGGTAACTACAATCAAACTCATATAGTACTTACACCAAATTGAGAATATAGAGGTTGTTATGCGCACTGTGCTTGATAATACTTGGACCCCGATCCAATGCGTATTTCCCTCGTCTAGCAGCGCCCAAATCGCCAGTGGTGGCCTTCAGCCATGTTGATGGTGTGCGCCTTCAGACGAGTGATTGGCAGATATTGCAAGTTTGAGTTCTCTAGAATCGTAGGGCTTGGAGGTTTCGGTAGGAGGCCGACGTCAAGTTCCAGATCATAGCTCTGAGGCTATAGAGATCACGGGCATAGGTTTCGGGGTTGGGGAGGGATTCAGTTTTCCGCCGAATTTATTCCAAATTTTAGGGCAGTGGCTTAGAGGTGGTGTCGACAACATGGGGTGTTGCAGATCTACATCCGATGGGATTTGGATTCGTATTTCGGTACATCAGGTCTCGCTCGATCCTTTTGGATCGTCATCAAGGTGGTGAAACGATGGAGTGTGCTTGGATGGGTGGTGGTGGTCGTGGCAGGGGGGAGCTCACATTTTGCAACTGTGCATGGATCTGCCCTAGCAAAGGAGGTGGTGTCTGGCCTGGGATGGGCTTTTCCTATTTGGACCTTGGGCAGGCTCTTTCTTTTTGGGCTCAAAATTTTGCTTTTATTTTTTACTTTTAGTTTTTTCAAATAATTCCTTATTTTTGGGACAGATAGCGGGTTTCGGCCCAAGTTTGGCTAGCTAGGTTTAATGAGCGTGAGTCTGCACTGCTATGGTTTCTTCTTACACCAAGTTAATGAATCTCCCTGAGTACCACCATCAAGTGCATTGATGAAGGGAGATTAAATGTAGCTTTCTGAGTGTAAGCTAAGATTTGTAATTGCGTAGACTCTTAAATATTTGAGCAAGAATGTCTAGTGAATGGTACACTTTTCCCTTACATGCTTGATCACTGATGTAGGATACAAGCATATGGGGCTTATTTTTAAGTATCGTTCTAGCTTTGGGATTGAATGAAATCCCTATTACTCTGTTAAAAAAAAAAAAAAAAAGTTGGTAACTACACTAAAACATCAATCAACGAACTCAAAACAAATTTATTGGTTTTCTTGGTAAATTACTACAAGAGTCAGACTTATTTAGAGCAGCCCCAACATTTTCTCCATATTTTAATTTTCCTCTACTTTAAGGAAAAATAAGTCTTATTTGTTCTAAAAGATTTTCTATACAAAATTCCCTAAATATACAGCAATCACTAAAAGAAGATTAGGGAATCTATGAAGTAGAAAATATATTTGAGTTGGAGCTGAAGAATTATGAAGATTTTGATTTTTGCTTCCCTATAATACATAATTATAGAGAAACTGTTAGAGTTGCTCTTATAGACTAAATGATTGTGGGCTTGAGATATTTTATATCTATTTCATGCAATGACCAAAAAATTGAGTTTCGAGGAAATACTGATGGTCCCGAAAACGGAAATATCGAGGATATATCGATTTCAAGATAAAATCAAGAAAAATGATGGTAATTTGAAGAAAAGTATGGAAATTTTAAGTGAAACTTTTGGATATGTTTGCTTTATCAATTGTCTACTATATATGAAAAGAAAACATTGAATAAGCATTGTTATATAGTAATTTGTAATAATTTAAGATGAAACCGTAAATGCTGAACCGCCGACAACTCTGAAATTTTTTTGAAATAAACATCTAATTTTTTTTTTATGGTTGGAAACCCAATAAGAGTTTCTATGTTAGTTATTGATTGGACATGTGCCTAAGTTTTCAGATTCGTAGGTTAAATGAATATATATATTAGAATGTTGCAAAGATAATACAAGTATATGTGCAGCAGAGTTGGCTAACCCTCTCAAAGAGGGAGTGACCAAGGTTCGAGCCTTCATGACCTTGTTGATTTTTTTATTTGAATTTTAGGCTGTCAACCACGTGATGGTGATGGATTTGAATTTTAGGCTAACTATATGTCAACCACATGATGGTGATGGTGATGGATTTGAATTTTAGGCTAACTATATGTCAACCACGTGATGGTGATGGTGATGGTGATGTTGCATGTGACTGATCACTGATGTGAGAAAGTGTGGTAGAGTGGTGTTGACTGTGTTGACTTTGCATGTGGAGGAAGAGTCGGAAGGTTCTGGACAAAAAAACCCCAAAATTTCGCAAAATATTGCCAAAATCCCGTTATTTCTGTAAATTTCGAAAAATTTTCAAAATATCCGTTGAAATATACTTGGAATGTCACAAAAATTTTGATCAGTAAAAAAAACAAAAATATCGGTGAAATATCGCTGATAATTTTGACTTTTTATTCCTTGATTTCATGAGTCTTAATTATTCAATGAAACTCCTAGTTGTGTCGTGTGTGTAGATTTACTAGACAAACAAATTCATCTCAACTACTTTGGGACTACTGTATGAGTCTCTGAGTTTGTAGTTTGAGAAGATAAACACATCTTGTCTTGAAAATCAGAAGAAGAAAGTTTCAACTGCAACAAATACCAAGTTTCAAAGTTCTCCATTCGGTGCTTCTAATTATGGACTGTGTTACGCTAGTTGGAGGGGCTGTTCTAGGAGTAGTATTTACGTCTCTGTATGACGTCGTGAAGGAGAGTAAAGACTATAAGCCAATGCTTAAACGCCTCAAGAGGAAGCTAAGGTCATTAGAGCCACTGATTGAAGAGGTCAGAAGAACTAATACGATGCTGCAGGGAATCGAAGATATTAAGGAAGAAATGGAAGCGAGCACAAAACTGATTCAAGAGTGTTCCAGGGCTCATTGGTTGACTGGCACGTACACGAGGTACAGGTACGCCTCAAAACTTCGCTCATTGGATAGAGCTCTTAAAGATCTGATGCAAATACTGATTGCATACGGCGTATTGCAAATGAATGAGAACAATAATGTTCTCACAAAAATTTGCCCAAGTCCACTACCTGAACCTCCACAGTTTACGGTTGGACTGGTTAAGCCTTTAGGGGAATTGAAGAAGCTTATTGGGATCGATGGGGAGTCAATGGTTGTGATAACTGCTCCGGGAGGATGCGGGAAAACCACTTTGGCAACAATGTTTTGCCATGATCATGAAGTTAAAGGTATCCAATTATCAAAACAATTTCACTCGTTTCGTCTAAATAAATGATTGAAGTCTTTCTTGAAAGAAATAATGGTAGAAGTTCTGTTTATAGCCATTTTCTTCCCCCACAAAATTAGCTATACCTGCTATGATATGTGTCAGTAATTCATTATACATCTACATGGACGCAGACATTATAATGAAGATTCATCCGTAGGTTATTACTCATCTCTAATACTTTATCTTATTACGTAAAGCATTAACTTAATGAATGCTTGTTTCAATATACATTAATTTCGTAGAACCATTTGAATGACCTTATACTGACATCCTTTCTTGTATTGTTTATTGGATAGACAAATACAAGAACATCTTCTTTGTCACTGTTTCAGAAAACCCCAGCTGGGACAGTATTGTAGAACAACTTTTTCTACAAAAGGGTTTGGACTATAAATTGCTCAAAAACGAAAGAAATACTGATTCGTGGCTGAAATATTTTCTGCCAGCAGACCAACCTTCCCTGTTGGTCCTCGATGAAGTTTGGTTGGGATGGGAATCCCGTAAGCTTCTTGACAAGTTTGATCTATTCAAAAACTCGAATTGCAAGATTTTGGTGACATCAAGATTTCATTTTCCAAAGTTTCATTCATATTATTTGAAGTCATTGAATGATGAAGATGCAAAGGAACTTTTTCGTCATTCAGCCTTATTGGGAGACAGGAGCTGTGCTATTCCAGAAAGTCTTTCAGAAAAGGTGAGGTGATTTGTTGGTATCAAGCCACAATTTACATATTATACATATACTAGCTAGCACCTTAATATATGCTTGGAACATGTCAATTTGCTTTTTTTTTTTTTTTTTTTTTTTTTTCATTTAAGATAAAACAAAACACAGTTTTAAATAGTTTGTTAAAATATTTTCTTCTCACCTATATCTATACTATTATTAAGAGAAGATGTTTTGTTAGCCAAAACTGAAATTTTTGACAGATTTAACCCTGAAATATTAAAAAACTTTGAGAATAAATTAAATCACAAGGGTAAATAAGACAATTATAAAATACATTTTTATTTAGAAAATTAAAAAGAAATGATTCCACAACCCCCACTTTTCTCTCCCACTATTTCCTCTCTGCAATAACTACCCACTGAATCTATTTCTTCTAGAGATAACTTTTTTTTTTTTTTTTACAATTAAATTTTTCTTACACATGCAGAGCATGTGATTACAAACTAGTTATTATTAAAATAACTCACTTTGTTAGCCAAAGTGGGTGTGAAAAAATTAAAAAGAAATGATTCCACAACCCCCACTTTTCTCTCCCACTATTTCCTCTCTGCAATAACTACCCACCGAATCTATTTCTTTTAGAGATAACTTTTTTTTTTTTACAATTAAATTTTTCTTACACATGCAGAGCATGTGATTACAGAATAGTTATTATTAAAATAACCCACTTTGTCTTATTATTAAAATAACCCACTTTGTTAGCCAAAGTGGGTGTGAAATATCTTAAATATCCATGATAATTTAAAATAGGTTTTAATATATGAAGGATATTATGGTAAATAGTAAAATAACAAATGAAAATAAAAATTCAGAAAAAGGAAGAATCTGCATGCAGATATAACTTCACAATCCCACTATCTCCAAATATAACTTCTCAATCTCACAATCTCCATATATAACTTCCTACAATCTCCAAATATAATTTCCTACTATTTTTTTCTAAAAATTAAAACTAAAAATAAAATGTTTGTGTCAATAAAACTAGTATTTATGAAGGAAACTTGTCCTTATTTTGTGAAGATAATATATTTATTTTTATTAACATTTAATGAAATATTATTGAATTACTATTGTGTCCTCATATATAAATAGTTTATTTAATTAATTTTTTATTAAGATGGGGCATTCCGAATAGTTAAAACCTCCTCTTTTAATAATAGTATAGATATATACATATATATAATATATATTATTTATACCTCACAAAAAAGTCTGAAAAGAACTGAATCAGTCTCTCATTTGTAAGTAGAAGATTGTGAGTTCGACTCACGAAAGACTAGTTGTAGCATTTGAGTTGTTTATCTGATAAAAAATATTTAAAAAAAAAAAAAAAAAAAAAAACTGAATCTTGCTTGTTAGACAAAACAACCATACGAAAATACATTCACATCAAACCTTTAAATAATCATACATTTATAAAAATATTACGATAAAGAAACTTATTAGATTGTTATTTCCTAATCTTCATAAAACCTTACCATTGAGATGATTGAGAACTTAATTCTGGGTCTGCAAAGCTAATAGTAATTGTAAATGAACATAGGTACTCGACTTTTGTAAGGGATTACCGTTTGCCATTACAGTGGTTGGAGAATCACTTGCTCGGCAGGAGAGGGAGATCTGGGAAAGGGTTACGAAAGGTTCTATTCTTAAATCGGAGATTGTTGTGCATAATCGACTCGAAAGCAGCTTAAATGCCTTGAAATCAGAAAATCCTCTCTTAAAAGAATGTTTCCTAGACCTTACTTTATTTTTTGAAGATCAATTAATCCCTGCTGCTGCACTCATTGATATGTGGTCAGAGTTATACGATGATCTAACTGAGGACAGTTTGTGCATTGCAAACCTCACCGACCTCAAAAATAGGACTCTTGCTAATCTTGTATTCCCAAGGTATGCATTTTTTTTTTTAACTCTCTTTCTCTCTCTCTCTCTGAGTAAAATTGTTTTTTTGTACGGGTAAAATTGTTCTCTCTCTCTCTCTCTCACTAAAATAAGGACTGGTTTAAGATTTTTGTGCTAGGCCTACTTTTCGACCACATTTCTATAAATTAACCGTTAGATGTTTAGATATTTATGTGTAGATCATTTATGCAATTTTTCAACCAAATTAAAAATCGTTAAGACATTCACAATTGTGAATTAACAATTATGAAAATGAACGGTTTATGATTGACAGACTTGGTTCGTTCATAAATTTGATCTAGTTCGGTACCTTAGCAAATAGCAATTTAGAAGAAAATTTTCAAAAAGTGATATAGTCATACATATATAAACATTTAACGGTTGATTTGTCGTAATGTAATCGAAAAGTGGGTTTCTCAAACCGTTAATTAGAAAGTTCTCAACTAATCCTTATTTTAGTGGTCTTCATTAGAATGACTCCCTAATATCTACCAATGTTTCAAAATTTTAAGACATAAAGCGTACGCTTTGCAGTATTAAAGATGTATATAAAACTTCTATTTGAATGAACAAAGCCACATCAGTTTCAAACAATTATAAAATGACTGTCTCTCCCATTGGATATTTGTGCATAAGACAGCAAATTGGGACAAATGAGAGTTTATTGTGTCCAAGTATAATTTAGAGGGACAATTCATTTTCCCTGGAAAGCTTTTTCTAATAGCCAGTATTTGAAGATATATGTAGCATATTTGGCCAACTGGCCACATATGTTTCTGTTTTTACTTTTTTTTTAGGGACGAGCCACATCTGTTTCAAAGAACAAATGCTACATTTTTCTTTTGATACAACAAATATTTGGTCAGCAGTATTTTGAACATATATGCAGTCTATATAGCCGCATCCGCCGATCTAGTTCGAAGCTTCAAAAGTAGATGTGGTTTGAAGATTTATGGAGTCAAGAAAGTGAAGAAACATATGTGGGGAGTAGAGACCAGCTGACCTAATGTAGCATTTGTGGTTTTAAAACCAATTAAGGGCCAAACCTCGTTTTTTTTTTTTTTTCTGTGTTCTTTTTCTTTAATTTTTTTTTGACAATATATTTTTTTTTCCTTTAATTCTTTACGGATGCGCCTTCCCCAATTTTCGGTGCCTTCAACGCCTCACTCATTATTGGGTGTTTTTTCTTCTTTTTCTTTTTCATTTTGAAAGGTTGTTGGGTCTTTGTTTGTAACTGTTTGTTTGTGAAATAATAAACATCCTTTAACTGCCAAAAAAAAAAGGCCTTTTGTGAACACTTTATAAGCTTTTTTTTTTTTTTGGATGGAATTAATCTCTTTTTTTTTTTTGTTCTTGTCTCGAAGCAGGGATAGTATAACTGTAAATGTGTGTTTTTAACGTATTGAAGTGCATCTTTTAAAACATTATCGTAATACTGAAAAGTTCTCATGATTAAACAAGTTTGATCATTTCATTTTAGAGATGAGTACACCTATGGCTACTACAGTGAACACTTCGTTACTCAACATGAAATGCTTCGTGAGCTGGCTATTTATCACACAAGTCTGGTCCGGATAAGAGAGAGAAAAAGGCTAATTATGAATATATGTGGCGACAATTTCCCCAGATGGAAGGAAGAACTGATGTGTCAACCTCTCGAGGCTCACCTATTATCTATCACAACTGGTAATTAATTCATTTCTACAAATACAAACAAATATATGCGCATTCTCAAAAAAAAAAAAAAAACAAACAAATATATGCGCGCACACACACATATTGTTAAACTTAGTACTCTTACATTTAAAATCAAGTGTTGAAATTAATACACTAAAAAAAAAATTAAAACACTTCAAATTCTGATTAAAAAAAAAAAGCTTAAAATTCTTACATTTTATTCAAGCCTTTGATAAATGCCTCATTTTACATCAAAGTACATAGGTAATGATTATTTATGTGGATAATAATATTTACAACAAAGTCCTTCATATTAAGAGCAATTTTCACATGGTCATCAGTGACAAAAAATTTTATGGCCATCTTAGAGTTGAGATTAAAAAAATAAGTTTTATGTGTTTCAATCATTGCTCTTCAAATTAAATTCAAGAATAGACGACCACAAAATTCTTAGTCATTTGTTGACTGTGTGATCGTCATCGTTGATAATAAATCTCAAAATGGATAATTACAAAAATTTTAGTCACCGAATGACTAGGTGATGACCACTTGTTAACTTACAGTCTTACACACACTTGCTTTTTCTTTCCAGATCAAGCATTCTCAACCGAATGGTGCAATATTCAACCACCAAGAGCTGAGGTTCTAGTTTTGAATTGTCAAACAAAATGCTGTGCCTTGCCAAGACCTGTGCAGACAGAAGAATATACTTTACCTAAATTTGGGGGTAAAATAGATAACTTGAAGGTTTTAATAGTCACATATAATGGTTACTTACCTGCTACATTAAGTAATCCTCTGCTATTGGGTTCGATGTCAAATTTGAAGAGAATGAGATTAGAGCGCATTTCAATCATAATCCAGAACGGCTTAGCGCTGAAGAGTCTTTGTAAGATGTCGTTCTTCATGTGCAACATCAGTCAAACTTTCCGTGCAAGTTCCATCCAATTTTCAGATGCTTTTCCGAATCTAGTGGAACTTAACATTGACCATTGCAATGATTTGGTGGAATTGCCCGCCAGCCTCTGTGATCATATTGTGCTGAAGAAACTCGGTATCACGAACTGCCATGTGCTATCTACCTTGCCCGAGGAGATTGGAAACTCGATCAACTTAGAGGAGTTGAGGCTATTGGCTTGTACAAAGTTGTCAGAGTTGCCCAACTCAATTACGATGCTCACGAAGTTGAAACTGCTTGACATATCTTGTTGCCGGAGTATTACAAAATTGCCTGATTGCATTGGTAAATTGGGCAGTTTAAGAAACCTCATCATGAGACATTGCTCAAATTTGCTAACGCTGCCTACAACAATTCTCGATCTTAATCACTTAGAGGAACTCCAATGGCCCTAAAAAGTGGTGTGCCAACGTGAAACATTGGTTTTACTCGTGTGAACTTGTGAAGTTGGCTCCATTGCATCAAGCCAGATAGAGCGCGCGGCCATGCCAAAGCTCCAGCAGGCATATTTAGTACCTTATTTTCCTTTATTTATTTATTTTTTGGTTTTGGCTAGCTTTTGTCATTCTTGTTTTAATGGAATGCAGTCAACTAGTTTTTATGCAGCAACAGTAATTGCTATGATTTGTCAAGACGATGGTTGATATCAGGAAACTAGTTATTGCTGTTGATGACTGATGAGCATAGTTCTTAATTAACAGGACTATTGCTGTTGATGACTGATGAGCATAGTTCTTAATTAACAGGACTTAACCTCCTTCTTGATTGTTTTTTTTTTTTTTTGTTTAATTTAGATTGAAGAGAAAAAGCAATCTGCTGCTGATGTATTGAACAATTAACAATTATTCAAAATTTGTAATGGCACGCATTGGAAATAATTCGACCTTGTGACATGAGGTTGCATCTGATGGAGGAATGGCGTCTATTGTCTTAGTACTTGTTTGTGATTCTAGCAGAGCTGTTTTCTCTATTGCTTTTGCGAATGTATGATTGAAGGAATGAGCATACGACTGTGTCCCAATCCCCATATCAAGTGGTTGTGAACAATAGTATACATAGTATCTGACGAGAGAGTAGACCTAGCCTGCAGGGTTCTTGGCCCATGTATAGGCATGCTGACTTACATTAGCTCTGTATATATATTGCATCTTCACAGATTTTGATAATGAAATAGTAAAATTCTTTCATGTGTGCTGTAGCAAATAGGTGGAAGACATGCAAATAGGTTGAAAGAGAATGGATAAAGGATAAATATTTAGGACCTAATTGATGACAATTGTTCTTTACATGTAGTTTCCTTCTCCCTTTTGGTGTAGTATTACACTATTACTACTGAATGATCTTCTGATTCTTCTCAGCTAATGTGAATATGTTCTGTTTCCTTCTCCCTGTTAATTTCCTATGCCTGTGCTTTTAGTTTCATACAAGTCATGCTTCTGCTGATTGTTCCACTAATGCTTGATACTTGAACTGCAGTGTCTCCTGCGTATTACGCTCATCTGGCTGCATTTAGAGCACGCTATTACATTGAGGGCAGAAAGGAAAGCAAAGGCAGTTATGGTTCAATAGAAAAACTAAACTAGTTTAAATCCCTCTCCTGTAGTTAAGTAGTTTCAAATGTGTTCCAAGTTCTATTTTGTCTCTTGTTCTCAGCCTCATGTTCTTTTCCCTAAACCCTAAATGTGATACAACACAGGCTACACCAATCCTTGGTCCTTCCTTTCTGGAGATGTACCTATGCTTCCCTTTGTGTTGCGTTACAATTTCCCAAATCAGCCACAGAATGAGCAAATATTTATGTAGTCGCAATCTTCTCTTTGCTTATCATGTTGTTAATTGCTCAAGGGATTGGAGCCATATTGAAAGAATAGAGTACTATCTTGAGGTGCTCTCATGAAAGAATGTAGTACTTAGCTCTGGATCCATCAGAAGTCTATTACACAATTCTTGGAAAATCTTACTGTAACAAGAGGAGGGCAGGCACAGAACTGCTATGAAAATAACCAGAGTGATGATAGACATGTATCACAATGTTCATATTTATTCAAACAGTCTGAAAAGTGTAGATTAAGTGGCTGTAATCCTCATCCAGCCTGGTCTACTTGCACTAAACACCAGATTACACATCAAGGAATCGCATTCTGGCCACTAGATTAGTGGAGGCCTGGAGGGAGAGAGCTTCAAAGTCAAAAGATAATATGCAACTAAGAGATGCTCTGTCAAAATGGAATTGCCCATTGACCAGAAGACCGATATAATCAATGATCTTTGATATACATTCAACCATGAAACGTAAACCTAGTTCTACTCCCTAATCAATGATCTTTGATATTCGACCATGTGGGGTAAGCTATAAGCCTGTAACTCCCTAGTGTCCCTAATCTTGGCAAAACTATCTAACAGACCACAATTTTAACAAAACAAAGAACCCAGATGGCTGACAGTGGAAATGATTTAGCAGCAAATGAAAGAACTGACGCGGTCAAAACTCGTTTGATTGAAACAAAAAGCAAATGCTACAAGACCAGAAAAATGCAAATAGCAAATTAACCCAGAAGGAACCCAGTTTAAATTTCAAAAGGCAAAATGGACTGCACATAACAATCACGTCCCAAGGAATTGCAGGAACAGATCCAGCCACCAATTGGCTCAAAAGAAACACAATGTAAATCGACAATCTAATAGCAATTACTGAATTTCACCCATCCAATATTGTAAGGCAGGTAATTAAATTCAACAAAAATTAACCATTAAACTCCATAATTCAGAAGCAAAATTCTCAGTATAAGCCTCCACAAAAGAGGATTATAAGTTCTAAACCTTGAAATTAAACCATCTGTTCAAATACCCAAGAACACTGATGCTAGTAAAAGAAGAAACTCAGTCGCCACCGGCCTTCTGGTAAACATAGGTGAGGCCACACTTACCACAGTAGTGCCTGTCAAAATGGTTGGCCATGAAGGTCCCGGCGCCACACTCGGCATTGGGGCACTCCTTCCTGAGCTTCTGCACCTTGCCGGAGTCGTCGACCTTGTAGAACTGGAGGACGGCGAGCTTGACCTTCTTGTGCTTGTGCTTGATCTTCTTTGGCTTGGTGTAGGTCTTCTTCTTACGCTTCTTGGCTCCGCCGCGGAGACGAAGCACCAGGTGGAGAGTGGACTCCTTCTGGATGTTGTAGTCGGCTAGGGTTCGGCCGTCCTCAAGCTGCTTTCCGGCGAAGATGAGCCTCTGCTGGTCCGGCGGGATGCCCTCCTTGTCTTGAATCTTGGCCTTCACGTTGTCGATGGTGTCCGACGACTCCACCTCCAGGGTGATCGTCTTCCCCGTTAGGGTTTTCACGAAGATCTGCATCTTGTTGCCACCCGAGAGACAAACGGCTAGGGTTTCTTTCAACTCTCAATTCTGAATGTTTGAAATGAGATGCTGCGAAGGGTCCTTTTTTAGCACACGCTAGGGTCTGCTATGAAATGACGATTTGGTCCCTGGGTAAACAAAATAGATCGACCACCTACATTAATTAGCTTTTTTTGTTTTGTTTTTATGACATGAAAAACTTACAAAACAAAACCACGGACAACACCCCTCCCAGCTGATCCAACTGGTTGAGCAACAAGAAAACTAAACCTTAGAATTTTGATGATTACAAGATAAAGAGGCTTAGGGGTCGGTAGTGGGCTTGGGTCGGGCCAAGCCAGGCTTTTATTATAAATTTCAAAATCCAAGCCCATGTAGGGCTGGGCGTCCGGACCCGAAAGACCTAGGACCCGACCCGAACCAAGGAAAAAAGCCCGATTCGGTTCGGTTTTAGAATAGAAATTTTCGGTTCTGTCTAAAGCCCGACCCGAATTCATGTAATCGGTTCGGTTTCGGGTTTCATATTTTCAGGGCCCGAAAGCCCGAACCGACCCAAATATTGTAGCAGTTGCCACATGTCAGTCCATGATTGGGTGTTATAATAATAAGTTAAATATTTAAAAAAAAAAATTAAACAACCCTAAAGGTAAAGGGCCTTTAGTCCAGCCCTAGTCTCCATTCTCCACTTCTCCAGTCGACTAACTCGAGTACTCGACCAGTCGACCTCAGCCTCCCTCTCTTTGCTTGTCGATAGTATCTCAATCTCAGCCCCAAATCTCAGTGACTCAGTCTCAGCCCCAAATCTCAGTCTCAACCTCTCTCTCCAGTCTCGATCTACGAAAATCGAAATCCTCCTCCAATGAAGCTTTAGAAGTTCGTCGTCGTCGTCAATTCTCCCTGAGCCTTGATGGTCTGCACTCTGCAGTCTACACTTCGCTCCTCGCAGCCTAGACGACCCAAAACCAATATTTCCCAACACAAGCCTCGGATGAATTCTCTTCACGGCCGCTATCTCCCCCTTTTCGAATATTGCAGCATACACAGTTCCCAAACGGCCCTCACCGACGATTCTGTTGCTTTTGAAGCCATCTGTGGCAGCATCAATATCGGTTAAAAGGAATACTCTAGCACAAATCTTAGCTGGGATTAATTTCGGTAAGTAATCCTCTTGGGTTTTTTTTTTTCTTATAAAGTTATGATCTTTCTGGGTTTTTTACGTTTTTTGGTGATAAAGGCTGCAGTAGGATCTGTAATACTTAATTTTAACTGCATATCACATTCAACTGTAATACTCATTCTGTTGCTTTTCTTTCAAATACAACCTGGTTACTTTTCTGAGTCTTAAAGAAGACTAGTGATAATGATTAATTATTGAAATTATGGGGTTTCCGATTTCTGATGATGGATGTGTTGATATGTAGATAGCTGTTTGTTCGTTAATTTGAGAAAACAGAAGACAATTTCAATATGGACGACTAGGGTAATACTGTTTTCCTTGAACCTCGTTTTGATTAAGTTTTCCCATTACTTGTTGCTTGAGCTTATTGTAGTTTAATGTCTCATGGTTGAAAGGATTGTTGGGTTTTGTATTTACCACCTAAGTTGTTCAAATGAGTTGGGTGTTCGAAGTTGCATTGTATTTGCTTTGGTGAAGTTCCTTAGTTGCTTATTGTGGGATTTTGCCCATTCATGTTATACTTATTACTTCCCCAGTATATACATCCCTTTTCATTCTGAGCCAATGGGATACAATGATTTACAGCAGCTTCATATAGTTTCTGCAATGAAACCAAATTTGCTATGTAATTAGAAAGAGTTAACTGTAATGCTATTTGTGCAGCTTCATATAGTTTCTGCAATTAACAATTCCTTGTTTACTATTTGTGCAGGCCATTGAATGTGTATTTAAAGTTGTCATAGTCATAGCATTTCATGGCTTCTCCTCAGAATTCATCCCACAGTTCCGATTCCAATTCATCCCAAAGTTCTGATTCCAATTCCAATTCAAAAACCATTGCTCTTCCAACACCAACTGATGCTTCAAGGGTTCAGACGATTCCCAAAACATTCAAAAGCTCAAAGAGGAAGGCTGGTGTGAAGAGAAAACATGGTCAAGCTGCAGCTGCTGGACCGAGCAATGCTGGAGATGATGAAAAAGAAGAAGCAAAAGAAGAAAAACCTGCTGGAAGATCTTGGGTGTGGTTGCACTTCAAGAAGATTGAGAAGCCTCAGTTCGAGATTAAGGATGGTAAGAAAGTTCAAACTTGTGTTAAACAGAGAGCTAAGTGCAATTACTGTGGAACTGATCTTGCATCTGATACTTATGGAAATGGAACTAGTTCACTTAGGAGACATATACTAGAAGTGTGCAAAAAATATCCGGGTAGGGTTGATTTAGAAAGTGGGCAGCAGGTATTAAGTACCGGTGGCGCTAAGGAGTTGGTGATGGTGAAATGGAGTCAGGAAGCTTGCAGGGAAGCAACCTGCAAGATGATAGTAATGGATGAACTGCCTTTCAGTTTCATCGAAAGGCCGGGGTTTAGATACTTTTGTATTGTGGTTGTACCTAGGTGGGATGTGCCTTCTAGGAGGGTTATTGTGAAACTGTTTCTGTCCATGTATAAAGTAGCCAGATTAGAGCTGAAGAAAGAGTTAAGGAATCATTGCCTTTGCTTGACCACCGATACATGGACATCAGTGCAAAATATCAACTACATGGTGGTGACTGCCCATTTTATTGATGCTGGTTGGACATTGCACAAAAGAATACTGAATTTTAGGGTGATTCCTGATCATCAGGGCAATAGCAGAGGGAAGTTGTTGGAGGCATGTTTGCTTGATTGGGAAGTTGAGAGAGTGTTAACAATTTCCGTTGACAATGCAAGTGCAAATAAGGTTGCAATTGAGTACGTTAGGAAGAAGATGTTAGGCTAGGAGAAACAGCCTATTCTTGGAGGCAAGTACCTGCATGTTAGGTGCCTTGCACATATTCTGAACCTCATTGTCAGATCAGGCCTAAAAATGATGGAGAAATCAATTGCTTCAATTAGGAATGCGATACGCTATGTTCGGAGCAGTGGACAAAGACTTGATGTTTTTAAAATGTGTGCAGAGAATGAGAAGGTTGAGTCGAAGAAAGTATGCATCCTTGATGTGCCAACAAGGTGGAACTCTACCTTTCTAATGCTAGAGACTGCATTACAACTGCGAAAAGCCTTTGATAGAATGGCTGATGAGGAGGACAGCAAGTACACGCGATACTTTGATGAGGAAGAAGACATCGATGATGAAGTGGATGAGTTGCAAGTTGGAGGGTCTGATTCAAGGAAGAAACATAAGACAAAAAGGGTGGGGCCACCGGTTAAAGAGGACTGGGAAAAGGCAGCAGTTTTTGTGAGGTTTTTAAAGGTCTTCTATGATGTGACAATGAAGATTAGTGCCTCAAATCACCCAACATCATGGAAAGCTTTTCATGATATAGTGGCCATCAAATCGGAGATCGATGAATTGTTCAATAAACTGTATGATTTCACTGGTTCAGAGACTGAAATGATCTTGTTCGATATGGCTGTGAAGATGAGAGGGAAGTTTTATAAGTATTTTGGAAGCTTGGAAGACTGCAATCAGCTTTTATTCATTGCCATGATGTTAAACCCAAGGTTCAAGATCAGAAACTTTGAAAGTATCTGCAATAAGTGGTTGAAAATGAAGTCCGATGACATTAAGAAGAAGTCTACCGAGGTTAAAGAGCTTCTAGTGGCCCTTTGTGATCTGTACAGCTCCTCAATGATGTCTTCAAAGGCTAGAAATGGAAAAGCTAGGAGTGGAGAGAGCTCAATTAGCCAAGGCAGCAAATCCAGCTCCAAAAGGACGGTTGAGCCTACTGGAAAGATAGTGGACATGGAACAAGATTGGGAGAAAGAATTGGAAGACTCCGACGAAGCTGTTGTTGCACATGAGGTGGATAGATACTTATTGGACCCGATTGAGAAGCCTACAATTCCTTATAAGTGGGATATATTGGAGTGGTGGAAGTTGAATGGTGCCAAGTATCCTAATCTTGCTGCCCTTGCCAAGGATGTTTTGGCAATATAAGTGAGCACAGTGGCAAGTGAGTCTTGCTTTAGCACAGACAGAAGGGTTATCGATCCCTTTAGGAGTTCTCTAACTCCCAAAACGGTGGAAGCATTGATATGCTACCAAAATTGGATCAGATCCGAAAGCATCCACAACATTCAATATGTTCCTAGTATCGAGGACATTGAATTTTATGAAAGTGTGGAGGATGGTATAATTTTTATTTTTGGAATGGCTACCTTGTTAATTTATTTCAAGTTTATAATACAATGTAGTAACGTCTACCAAAATCGGGACAGTTTTTGTTTAAACTTTTTACTTTTGTTGCTTTGCAGAACATGCAAGGGAGGAAGGTGCTAGTACAATTGATCAGCCTGAAAAGCCATCTACGTCTAAATCATCTAAAACTTCAAAGAATTCAAGGGTAGGTAATGCAGGCAAAAGTAAAGCAGCAAAATAAGGTACTGCCCTAGTTATTCTTTAAAATTGTGCATTTCTGCATTTGGTTGAGCCTACTGCCTTTAGTTAGTTAATGTTATGGGTAAAAGTAACAAAAGTAATGCAGGCAATGCAGGCAAAAGTAAAGCAGCAAAATAAGGTACTGCCCCAATTTTTGTTTAAAACTGTGCGTTTATGCATTTAGTTAGCAATATGCATTTATTTAGTTAATGTTCTGCATTTCTGCATTTGGCCTTAATGATATTAATTTCTGCATTTTATTGGTTATTGACTTGTTGCTTTAAAGATATTGGATTATTGGTTACTGCTTTAATGTTGTGTTCCTGTGTCGGTATCTTTGTGATTTGGTATCTATGTTGTTAATTGTGTATCTTTGTGATTTGGTATTGTGTTGATGTTTGTATGGGAACCTGCATATTTTAGATCATTATACATGTTATTGCTTTACTTTTTAACTTTGTATTTGTAAACTTATCAAGTTTGAAATGTGAATGCACAGAGTTGCAGACTTGCAGATTTGTGCACTTGGCGAGTTGTCATGGAGGTCTGGACTTGTGGAGCAGTTTGACTATTTGTGCAAAACTGCAAATTGTGTTTATGTTTCACTTGTAGTTGTACCATTCGTAATTTGAATTTTAGTTCATTGAGCATTAAGTTGAAATGATTGAAAAATTTGGATTGTTTTCTATTGGGCAATGTATTCTGGATTTCTAGACTCTTAAGTTTGTGTTGTAAACTGTAAACTGTGGCTAAACTTGATTATTGCAAATTGATTACAGTTATGTTAATGACTTTATTTCATAGCATTATAATTTGATATGCATTCCAGTCTTCCAGGTACCAAAACAGGCAAAACAGGCTAAGCTGAATAGCTGAATGATGAACTAGCATTTTGGGCCCGAAAAAGCCCGAAAACCAAACCGGCCCGAATGGGTTCGGTTTCTATCGGTTTTCAGTTTACAAAAAGACCGAACCGGCCCAAACCGACAGTTTCGGCTTCGGTCTCGGTCTCAATAATTTTCGGGCCCAGCCGGGCCCAAGCCCAGCCCTAAGCCCATGCATATAAACCGGACCTTGCAGGCTTTTTCAGGTTGGGCCTATATTCTCTAGTTTCAAATAATAAATAACTTAATCTACATTTATGTTTTTACTTAAGTAAGTTAATTAGAATTCTTGCAGTAATTAATTTCGGAGAAAAACATACGTATGTATGTATGTGTGTGTGTGTGTGTGTGTGTGTACGTGCCTATATATATATATATATATATATATATATCCTATCCAGAGTGGAGGTCCGCTTTGAAATTAAAGTATGAACTTCGAGTTTTTGGTCTCTTTTCGGTCACATATTCACATCTCGACTGTTCAGTTTTTAGGTACTAGTGTATAGAACATCTCTGCAAATTTACAGCCAAATTGATGATCGTTAAGGCATTGATTACTGTCTTAAAGCTAGTATGGTTTAGGTTGACAGATTCAGTTTGTCGATTGGTTTAAACTAGTTAGATACCTTAACGATCATCAATTTGGCTGTAAATTTGCAGAGATGATCTATACACTAGTACCTAAAAACTAAACGATCGAGATATGGATATGCGACCGAAAAGCGACCCAAAACTCGAAGTTCACACTTTAGTTTCAAAGAGGACCTTCGCTCTGGATAAAATCTGTATATATATATTGAAACAAGAATAACTTTAGACATAGAATTTACACCATCAAGGCTTGTGACCCAAAATCATATTCTTTTAATTTTGATTAATTGTTGACAAACGCCATTTTACTATTATGTTTATGTGTTCAGTGCCATGAGTTAGATTTTCTAGCAAATTCCTTCCTCCTGTGTATCAGTGATATTACTATTGGATATTTGGATTGCCATTGTCTAGTCTTCATATTGCACCCAAATGTGATGCCAAATTGTCTAGTCGAGCAGATTCCTTCCTACTTGTATCAATGATATCAGTATTGGTTGTCTAGTCTTCATATTGCACCCAAATATATATAGAGATACCACACATAATATATATGTATGTGTATATGCGTATATAATATATATATATATATATATTGTATAATATATAATTTATATATACATAGTATAGTATTTAATTTACAGGCTTAAGGGCCGGGTATTTATGGGCAGGGCCGGGCGGGTTTTTACGGGACTTTGGCGGGCCTGGCCGGACCGGGTTTTAAACCTCTCAACCAAGACCAGCTCTCTACCCACCTAAGCTGGCTTTTATGCTGGTCGGGCCGAGTTTTTACTCGCCAGGCTTGCAGGTCTCCATCGACCCACTTGATTTATGGGCTACATGAGTAGGCCTCAAGATGCTAGTTGATTAGCTACAAAATTAGTCTCCTTGAAAATTATATTTTGAAACTGTGAAGCCAAGCGCTTGATATCTCTAAGTAGCAGTTGAATTCTCCAAGAAGTAGAAGTTTTGCCTATGATACTATAAATAAGAAGTTTTGAATCTCCTGAAGACCATCATGTCCAAGGGCCTTAAGGGCTCTTATTTGAGTAATAGCCCTATCAATTTCATCAGTAATAAGTGGTTTTAATAAGGGCCATATACAAATTACTATCATGTGGTTTAAGTTCAAAATCAATTCAATCCCTGAACTTCTTATTTCATCAAAAACACCCCTGCACTTTCAATTTTGATCTAATAAGTCCAATTTGTTAGTTTTCCGACAATTGAGTTATTTAACTTGTTAATGTGGCTCATATATGACCTATGTTTTATGATGTGGTGTCGAGGTGGTCTACATAGTCAATTTAGGAGTGAGTCCTACTATTAAAAATAAATATTTTTTCAACAAATAATCCAACTATAACTTGAACCCATAACAGAATATTAATGAATTGGACCTATTAGATCAAAATTGAAAGTGCAGTGGTGTTTTTGATGAAATTAGAAGTCCAGGGACTGAATTGATTTTGGACCTAAACCACAGGATACTAACTAATATTTAGCCCTTTTAATAACTGAGTATTACCGTCAGCAGAGATAATAGACGGAATAATATGACTTCGATCATGGACGAAGCATGATCAACAAAAAAACAATATCGGTACCCAGAAACAAAAGCCTGTGTTATATCATTGATATTATCAAGCCAAACATCACTTGAGGTGTCCAATTTTGTAGTTTTCTTATGGTAGTAGTTTGATGAAAATAAGCAGTATTGTTGTCTCCTATGGTCAACCAATTAATGTGTGCTCTTTGTGCCCAATACACCTGTAGTCGTTTAATAAGAGAAGTTAACTTTATACGGAAAAGATGTTCCTGCTGTTGTAAATAAGGATTAGTAACGTCATGATGGAGAGAAGTTTGGGTGTCTATGGAAATTTTGATATATTGCGGATAATGTTGGTACACAAAAATTAGTTTTGAAGATATTTTAAATATAATTCAAATATCAATGAGATGAAATTATGACTAGTCACTACTACAAAAAGTTAATCACACAACACTAATCACACAACGGAACAGAAATCATCTATTGTGTGTTTAAGTAAGCTTGATTGCACAACGGTACTTGTTATATTCTGTTGTGTGAATGCCAACAAAGTGATAACTTTTTTATCAGAACTACATTACACAACGGACTTAAGTAATGTCTGTCGTCTGAGTCTTAAAAAAATTAGCGGCAGATTTCCCTCCACTTTGGAGCCTTGGTTGCCTCTTGAAATCTAAAATTTGTGCTACTTGATACAACGGTGCTTTATATTTTCCGTTGTGTGATTGAAAACTGGATGCCAAATTTTGAGGAAGCTTGATTGAATGTCTTCCGCAAGATAAACCTAGTGCAAGCTGTAGAAATTAGACAACAGAAGTTATAATTTTCTGTTGTGTGAAAGTGGGAACATATAGGCGGAACATTTTGAGCCAAATTGCTGTATGCGGCAGATTTCCCTCCATGTTTTGACATTTTGATACTCTTACAACAGTTTGTTAGGTTTCTGTTATGTGATTGCTTTGTTGGAAGTTTAATTGTGCCTCCGACCCAGGCCAAGCCACATCGTGTCGAAAGAAAAATGAAACAAATTCTCTCGAGCTCTCTCAGTTGTGACTTGTGAAACCCCCGTCTCTCCACCCCCCTTCCCCACGACTCTCCCAATCGTGAAACCCCCCCCCCCCCCCCCCCCCCCCACGAAACCCCCTCTCTCAGTCTCTCGATCTCTCTTGTCTCAATTTCATGGTCTCTTCTTCTTCAATCTCATCACCCCCTTTCAAACCCTAACCCTAAAATCTTCCTCCCCCAGCAATGGCCTCCTCCCCCGACCACAACCACACCCTGAACGGCGATTCCAACACCCACGCCTCCAAAAAGCCCAAACTCTCCTTCATCACCCCCTCCGAAATAGCCGCCGAATTCTCCCACCACGACCCCACCGTCGCCCGAATCAACAACGGCAGCTTCGGGTCCTGCCCCGACTCCGTCCTCCGTCCTCCAGAGAGAGAGAGAGAGAGACTGTGAAAGGAAAAAAGGAGTGATATATCTAGATTTAAAAACTGGGAAAGGAGAGGAGAAGAGGGATTTGAGTGTAGGTTTGTTTTGGCTTGCTCGGGAAATTTGAAGTTTAGTGGTCCTGTTGGAGGGCGGTGTGGAACGAGAACAGGTAATTGTTTTTGACGATTGATTATTGTTCTTTTTTCTGATGTTTTCTTCGAATGGTTGTTTGCTGATTGTCTATTTTGTTGTCTCATAATTGCTGCTCTTTGTTTTTTTAAATTGAAGTTGGAATGAATTAGGTTTGGATTGCTTCTGTTTTCTGTTATCTTTGTGAGTTGGAATGTGGTTAAAGTAATGAATTTGGTTTAAAAAGATAAGAAGAACAGAATAGGACAAGGTGGAATGATCTGGCTTGCGGTTTGAATCTCTGTTTTGGTTGTATTATTTTTATCTTTTCCATTTTGAATCTCAGTATCACATCATATTCACTTTTGATGTGCAAACAGTTTTCTATATTATGTACGTATGTTCAAGATTATTTGTTAGGAGTTTTTTTTTCTTTTTTTTCTTTTTGCTGATGGGAGATAGTTCTATTCAGATAAATGGTTTGTTTCTTTTGGTTTTGCAGATATCAGGAACAGTGCGATCAAAATTTGAAAGTGCTTTCAACTTGGGTATGAATGTTTTGCTAAAGTTGGTATCATTAACTGTGTAGATAATAGCATAGAAATTGAAATGGAAAATGGTTATGTTGAGTTTGATTGCTCAGAGTTAGTGGTAACATCGTTGCTAACTTGCTATGAAAAATTGATGATTCATGCTTATTGATAAATGTTAATTGAATCATGCAGAGATGGAAGATAAAAGTGTGAGGAAAGGAATGAAGAGATTATTACTGCCGTCTGCTGCTGAAAAAAGTGGATCTGATCGTCTTATCTCTAAGAGGTTTAGAGCAAGTGGGTATATCTTATGTATTCTGAAATATTGTTGTATATGAACAGCTTTCACAAGTATAATTATTTGTTTAGAAGTATGAATTAATTAATGTTGTTTAATTCTTGCTTATAGTGTTGCATTCGCTCATCGTTGAAACATTGAATGAACCTCATAATGTAGATGCATTTGAACATAATGAGAATGAAGTTAGAGGTGATTATCAGCATACTGTTGCACCTCTCCGCAAAGGTGTGTATAGTTTTACTAGGTAGATCTAATATTATTTGAATCAAGTTGATTTACAAATTATTGTTATTGAAGATGCAGAGATTGGACAAAAGCGCACATTGAGGAGAATGAAGACATTGTCAGAACAGTTTTCTGCTGAAAATTGTGCAATTGGTGAGACAATTGAGCAAGGAAGAACTGACGATAATTGTATGTTCTGCAGCATTGATTTATATGAATAGTTTTGGCAAATATAAATGTTTATCTTGAAGTATTTGTCTCCAATTATATATTAATTGATGTTCTTTTATTTTTGCTTATAGTGTTTCATTCAGACATTGTTGAAGGATCGAGTCAACGTGACGATCAATTTAGAAATGATGAATTACTGAATGTTGTTACCGAGGATGGTCAAGTGGCACCAAAGAGTGTGATGAGGCGAATGAAGAAATTGTTAATCAAGTCTTCTGATAAAAATTACAAAATTGGAGAGACAATTGAGCAAGGTAGAATTGAATCTCATTGTATGTGCTCTACACCATTGATTTATATTGACAATGATAACTAAAATAATTATTCATTTCCAACTATAAATGAATTTATATTGTTTGATTTTTGGTTATTGTGAGAGGCAGTAGTAGTGGTTTTTATAGTAACTAAGTACCACTATTCATGCATTTCATTGAGAGTCTCTGCAGCAAATATATGTTTCTTTGAGATAGGCTTGATTCATATGTTAAATTTAATCTGAGTTAATTTTAATATGAGACAGCCTTGATTCTCTTTTCTGGCAGCATAGGTTTCTGAGTTAATTTAATAATAGTTATGCTTTATTGTGTGACATTAACTGATCGTTTGTGTTTTTTTTTTTTTTAAAGAACTGATTGTTTGCTTGAGGGATTTCTTTTCTGTTGAATGGGACGTTTTGTGAGATTATTATCTTGGATTATGGAGATTATTAGTTTTGGTTCTCTTTTGATTTGATGGTTTTCATTAGTTGTTGTGCCTTTTCTTTTCTTTTTTTGCTCCGTCTGTAATGCGTCTTCTGTGCTCAGGATATTGATTGCATAAGATAACTAGATAGATAGATTTTCAGTTCTTTCTGTTTCCGACATTTCAAGAAAGATGTTAACCAAAACCGGACCATGAGAACTTTTTATTGTGATGTTGTAGTTCTTCAGGTTATGCTCTAATCTTACTGCCTTGTGTAATTTTTACTGGTATTCCGTTGTATACTCTTTTGCTAGAAGTAGTTGATGGAGCTAATATGGGATGCCTATCAGTAGTCAAATCATATTTGAATTTTTGAGAGGTGAATCTGCTTGTTTTTATTTGAGTCTCACAGATAGTACGTGAGACTTTTCATCCACTTTGTTTTAATGTAGATGAGCCACATGAAAATTAAAATTAAATTCTTTTGTTTTGCTAGATAATCCTTTAACAGTATCTTCATGGGAACTGAGGTTTAGGACAAGACTCATTATTGATATCTCTTGCTTGTTTTATCATGCTGTCAGGATTTAGCAAAAAGTTTGCACAAGGATTGTGTTGCAAGAAAGGAACCAGCTAAGGTTGGTGTATGTTTCACTGATCAAACTTGAGAGGTCGCTAGTTTTCTGCTCAGTATGATACTACGATGCGTACCAGTAATCTCCTATTATTTTTGAAGTTTATTAGTGAGCTTAATGAGGAGGCAAAAGCTTTGTTAGAACAGGCCTTAACGGAGGCAAACAAGGAGAGGGAGAAGAATATCTTGAAAGGAAGCGGTTACTCTCTTGCATCTCCATCGCATTCTGATGTGCATTCTGATATAGGGATGGATGACAATCTTTCTGAGGTAATTTCCTACCTTCCTGTCTATTTCTAAGTTATGTTCTCAAATATTTTACACATTTCAATTTCTAGTTACTACTCCTACTAGTAGGATGCACCTCAACACCTTGATTTCCCTTTTTTACAGAGAAAATAATTACCAACACCCCATCTACATCTATCTGAAACTTTATATTATGGGGGTACAGTTACTGCTGGCAATGCTTTTATCATAAGATTATTTATATATGTGTCTGTGTTTAGGTACTTCTCATAAATCATAATGGTCTCTCATTTTTAACAGTGCATAATGGGTTGTGCTTTTCTCTTGAGCAGTGATGGTGCAGCTTCATTGGTGCTAGTGAGTGGGGAAAAGGCACTTAAACTTGGGTTACATGCTCTTGTTCTTCATTCCTGTATCATGCTCTTCTGCTGCAATATGTGCTAACTCGTGAAGCTTCACAATAAGCTTGGAGGTGATGCAAATGAGAGTATATATAGTGCACAGGATGTTTGATAAAATGGCACAAGAAGGTTTTGTTGAAGCGAAAAGATATTATATCAGCTTTTGATTCATGTGTAGCTAGCTAGGAATGCTTTCTTGTTTGGTACATTACCTAGTCACTTGAATGTATGGATGTTTGAAAAATGGTAATGGAATGATATGGATTTGAGTACTTTTGATGTGGTAATTACTGTCCAATAGTCACTGGTTTGTTACTCAATTTGATTACAATATTCACACTACAGCTAACCAAATAGAGTAGTTGTGTGAACTAACAACTAACAACAAAAGAAACAAAGTTCTGTTGTGTGAGATTCATAACACACAACAGAAACCAAATAGAGTAGTTGTGTGAACAAACAACCAACAACAAAAGAAACAAAGTTCTGTTGTGTGAGATTCATAACACACAACAGAAACCAAATAGAGTAGTTGTGTGAACTAACAACCAACAACAAAAGAAACAAAGTTCTGTTGTGTGAGATTCATAACACACAACAGAAACCAAATAGAGTAGTTGTGTGAACTAACAACCAACAACAAAAGAAAACAAAGTTCTGTTGTGTGAGATTCATAACACACAACAGAAATGAAATCATCTCCGTTGTCTGAGTAATCAACAGACAAGGGATATAATTTCACTTCAGTTGTGTGTTATTAATCTCAGACAACAAAGAATGAGTAATATCTGTTGTGTGTTACATATCTCAGACAACAAAGAATGAGTTATATCTGTTGTGTGTTATGAATCTCACACAACAGTGAATTCTTTCTTCTGTTGTCTAAATGTGCCGAGGCATCGCCGCGCATGCCATGCCAGGCACATGCTGCGCAGAACTCACACAACGGAAATAGGTATTTCTGTTGAGCAAACTATTATCACACAACGGTGAAATCACCGTTGTCTGATTTTTCAATCACACAACACTCACTTAGACCACGGTGAGCTTGGTCATCACACAACACAAATCCACCGTCGTCTGATGACCTTTTTGTAGTAGTGAGTTAAATGGAAATTTAATTGATATATATATATATATATATACTTTAAAAAAAAAAAAAAAAAACCCAAATTGGATGTTAATATATTCATCACAAGCCAAAATATGCCGTTACATACTCTTTTGCTACCATCTATAGACAGACAAGAAGATAGTGGTACATAGAAATAGACACACGTATTAGACATTCAAATGTCTACACATAGCAAGAATCCTCCTTTGATACTACTACAGAGGCACTAGAGGTAAATAGAATGCGTACAATTGCTTAGCTTCCTAATACAAAGAAATTATTATAATTAGACAAAATAGAAAACATAGGGTTAAATCAACAGTACAAAGCATCTCCAAGAGAAGGCCTGCTCAAAACCCATTAGGCCTGGTTTGTCCTAGGTATGGCCTCTATCTCCAACACATTGAACCAACGTAGCGCCGATCCACACCACCACGACTGCTCTGCCATGATTCTTGCCCACTAGTCAAACCGCCACGAACCACACTGCCAAAACCCGTGTCGCCATGAACTTGCTCCAATCCAGCTCCCTCGATCCTTGTCACCGTAGATTTCAAATTTCAAAGCCTACACCGTCATCAATCCAAGAAGCTTCAATCGAGACTCTCCGATCCTACACCATATTGCCACCACATCCCAGAAATTTCACACCCAAAACTTGAAGCCGAAACTGCTTACAAACAAGTCCAAACAACACTGTTGTGAAATTTTAATTAAAACTCGCAAGCGCACGAATCATCGTTAGTATAATGTGCAAGTACTAGGTCGTTCCAACTGAGGATTGATAATCAAAATAAACCCTAACTCAATTAATCCAAACACAAAATCACATAAACAATCAAACTAAAGAAGATATGGTTTTAAGGTTTTTGACTAAACAAAAAATGTGAAAATTAAAGAAAGAAACAAATAATGATAAAACCTAGGGTTTCGAAATCAACCATTAACAATCCTATTTATGTTTCAATGCAATTAGCAGATTCTTTTGTTCCTCTAGATGATAATTCCCGTATCTAAGTCCTTCTCAGGTACTCTAGACCATAGTTTTCCTTAAGTGTATGATGCTCTCCCTCTCGGGTAAAGATCTTATATCCTAACTATGTAGTTTATCCTTCTCAGGTATAAATTTAACATGCAAGACTCATTACGCTTTACAAAACAAGGGGATCAAGCAAACCATTAGTCTTTCTCAAGTAATAATATAATTTACCACACTTAATCACAAGAAGCTAATCAAATTATATTGCATCTCTGCTTCAAATTTGTCTTCCAATTACTATATGCAAAGCCCTAAGGTGATCAATCAAAGAACTTTAACATAAAGCATCAATTCAAATAGTGATTAAGCATTCATCATAAAGAAATTATAAATCTATCAATAAAACTTCAAAGTACATAAACAATCATAATAGAGCATCATCCTAACCCTAGAAAAAGTTTAACAAAAGATAACTAAGTAAAACATAGGAAAAACATAAAAAGAATGGAAAAGGAAAAGAAAGAGAAGATGGATGGGTCGTCTCTGCTCCTTAGGCATCTACATCGTGCTCCCGAGACTCCCTCTCATGTAAAATTCGTGCTCCCTTATATAGGGAAGATTTCTGCTCATCTTTGGCCTCATGTTTCCTTGTAAGACTTGAGAATAGATTCCTTTCTTGATTTGGAATAGGAAAAGCTTGAAATATCTTCAATAAAAGTAGGAATAAGTTCCTCATTGAATCCTCATCTGAATTAACTTCCTTAAAACATTAGGATTGATGATCTTGCACCGCGGAACTTGAGTTCTCCATGAATAGTTGTAAATTCCCGACCTATCTTCACTCAAATAATCATAACTTTCTCCACAAGTATCGAAATCAAGATCCGTAAAATTCTACAGAAAGTAGACATCCGTAGCTTTCCAAAGATATATAGACATTGTCTGATTCGATCTGGTACTTTCCCAGTAATTAGGTGAAGTTGGATGTTCTGCACAGGCAGATTCCCAGTCTCAGATTGCACATTGCCTTTCAATCCTAGTTAGCTCATTTTGGCTTCTTTGCTTCTTTCTATGGAACAAACCTACAAAAGTACTAAAATATGTAAATGAATCATAAATAATTAAGGAGAACTAAATATAAAAACCAAGATTAAGAGGCATAGAAATATAGGATAATATGACCACATCAAACACCCCTCAAGAGCTCCCCGAACATTAGCATCAATCAGCAGACCGTGCGGCGTAGTCAAGGCCTATGGTAGAGCCGCCACCGGACGATAGTGATCTCTCAGTCTGCAACTCGCGCCTGACCTAGAGTTTTTGGAGAGCTATCATACTTTTTTCTCTGTCCATAAAGAATGTAGAGAGAATAGTTGTGTCTTTCATTGATAATAGGAGCCTCTATATATATAGAGGATACAAGTACAATTCCTTTGGATACAAGGAATTATATTCTAACTAAGACTAGGAATCTAGAATGATCTTCTCCTATTACAACAATGGAGAGTAATCCTAGTTTGGTAAGGCATACAAAAATCAAATATCCTTCAACATTCCCCCTTGTGCCGACCAAACATGATGTCATCTTACACCATGGCGCTTCCAGCGTTGCCCTTGCTCGAGTAATAAAAACTTAGTGGGACAAAAATAACCTTGGGGAGGAGAAAAAGAGTACAACACGCCTTTCACTATTCGAGATCAAACATGTAGACATCATGCCTCCCCCTAATATCGAGATCTCCCCTCAAGTGCTACAATCATGAGAGTTCAGATAGTTTAAGCCTCCTAATGCTCTTCGCATGTTTCTCAAAAATGGACTTCAGTAATGATTTAGTAAATAAGTCAGCCACATTATGCTCAGACCGGTTTTGATTCACTTCAATCTTAAGAAGTGCTTGTTGTTGCTGATTGTAGAAGAATTTAGGACATATATGCTTGGTGCTGTCACCCTTGATGAAGCCTTACTTTATTTGCTCAATGCAACCGGCATTATCCTCATAAATGCACATAGGTTCATCTAAGGTAGACTTCAAACCACATGTTCTTTGAATATGTGTAACTATGGATCTCAACCATATACATTCATGAACTGCTTCATGAAAAGCAATACTCTCTGCATGATTTGAAGAGATAGCGACAAGGGTCTGTTTTGTAGACCTCTAAGATATTGTGGTTTTTCCCATGATAAAGACATAACTAGTTTGGGAACGACTTTTGTGCAGGTCAGAGAGATACCCACCATTAGTAAAACCTATCAAAACATCACCACGATTTTGATGGAGGGAGGGGGGACGCCACCCTCCAGTGGACGAGGCAGTGATGGCAACGGTGCTGTGTATAGTAGTAGTGACGGCCCTATGGCCTATAGAGTCTCATTTCATCATGTCATCCATTCTTTTCTCTCTGTAGGGATAAAACAATCCTAAATCTATTGTACCTTTTTAAGTATCGAAAGATTGTCTTTACACCAAGCAATGGCGTCGTGTTAGAGCTAGGCTATTTCTAGCTAACAAGTTCACAGTGAATGAGATGACCAATCTTATGCATTATGCTAAGTACAATAATGCGTCTATTGCACTTAGATAAGACACTTCAACTTCTAACACATCTTCATCATAATTCTTAGGACGAAACGGATCCTTTTTAGGGTCAAGACTTCGGCCAATCATGGGAGTACTCACAGGCTTCACTTTATCATCATTGAAGTGCCTTAGTATTTTTTGAGTATAAGCTGATGAGTTATTATCACAAATGGTACCTGAACTTATCCTTTATCTTATCAATGGTACCTAAACTTCAATTTTGATTACAACCAGTACCTGAACTTTTCGATTTCATTTCAAGTGGTACCTATCACTAACTTTCGTTAATGTGATAAAACATAAAATAATTTTGAACAAAAGCTTGACACATTTCAAATAATTTTGTTTACTAGGTATTTTGATCAATTAATATGTTTACTAGGATTTCATTAAAACTATAAAACTTTTTTTTTTGGACAAACTATAAAACATTTAAAACCAAAAGCTTATCAAAACTTTCATAATTCTTTTTTTTTTTTTCCTATCATTCATATATATTTTTAATTGAAGTTGAAAGTTTTTTCTTTTGATAATCTCATTTTTTATAGCCATATTGCCACAATATAAGTGAAAATAAGTGATATTACAAAAAAAAAAAAGAGGTAATTTTACGAATTTATCCTTGAAAAATGAGTCATATGTTTGGCACATGTTAGTTTTTAACGAAACATTAACGGAAGTTAGTGATAGGTACCGCTTGAAATGAAATCGAAAAGTTCAAGTACTAGTTGTGATCAAAATTGAAGTTCAGGTATGTCACACAATTGATATATATATAATCCCATAATTATACATACGTGATGATTCAGCCATCAATACAATTACATGGAAAAATTTTTCCTTTTAAACCAAGTACATACCGATGCCCTGAACCCACAAAGTCAATATATACTCGCTCCACAGAGTTATATATTACATGAGTTTACAAATTAAATTGCCACAACAAGATAATAAGTAAATGCTCCTCAGAGCTTACTACAAGCGGAAGTATTAATAACGGTAAAGTCACATAAATGGCTTCCTACCGTAAAGCTGCAAAGGAACTACCTCATCTTCAGCCACGATTATCCTGACCTGCAGGATTAACCCATACACCGTTTGAATGGTGCACCGGGTTGTCACACAACAAACCGGTAAGCTTTTGCAAGCTCGTATGAGTAACTCAAAACACACACGCACAACTCGTCCAATGAGGAAACCCATCAACTCTTGAAAAAGGAACACACACCCTGTTTTCCCAAAACAACACGTTCTTTTCCCAAAAGAAAACAACACAAGCCACCCTGTGACAAAATCACATAAATTAAACTCTAACAATTAAATATGATACACAAGTCCTCCCTAGACATTCAAAAGAAAAAATCCTCGAAACTCCCTTTTAAAACACATTCTCAAATCAACACTTCACCCCGTGACAAAATCATAATAATTGAAACTCTGACAATTAAATATGATACACAAGTCCTCCCCAGACATTTAAAAGAAAGAATCCCCGAAACTCCCTTTTAAAAACATGTACTCATAAGCATCAGATAGCTTCCCGCTACCCCCCATGATGTACAATGGCATGGCAACAGACTAGAGCTCTAACTGATCATATCCACAAACCCGTCCAAAGGCGTGAAGTCCTAATATATTTTTCAGAGGTCACTCCCAGCAACCCCGAATCCTCAGACCTCCCCTGTCATCAGAGCAAACCTTTTCAAAGCGGTCACTCGGGACCAAAAGTTACTTAACTCTCAAAAGTAGATGTCAACCCGTGACCTCCGATCATCAGACCTCCCCGGTCGTCAAATCAAAATATTAAGCAAGTCGCTCTAAACCCAAAATGTTAAATCAAATCAAAAGGAGAAATCACCACTTGTGACTCTTAGATCTTCCGACCCCCGGTCGTTAGATCAAAACATTAAATAACTCACACCAAATCTTGACACTTTTCAAATAATAAAAATTTCCAATTCCTAAAACAATGTTTTCCGAAAAGTCAAGCCGCAAACAATGGAATGAAACCCATCAATCCCTATTGCATAATCACTCATCAACCCATAAGAATATACATATTTCAAGTGTGTGTGTGTGTGTCTATATATATATATATATATATATATATATATACATGGTCATTCACTCAGGAATGCCACTAATACCAACTATAGTTTGCAGTTAACTAAATAACTCTTAAAACAATAAAGGTAACTTCGTTCGTAAATGAACATTGTGAGATTATTCACCTCAGAATCTCACTGTGTCTTCAATACAGAACCAAACTAACACTCTCACCAACAACTCGTCCAAATCACCTTGAGAAGCACCTAATCACCAATGATCTCAAATCAGTGAATCAATAAGTGATTAAAGTTTGAATCCCCTAATCGAACAACAACCCTGAAAGTAACGCCAATCGAGGTGAAACCTCATCCGAGACCACTCAAAGTCTCCGGAATGCTATTACAATCGATGTGACAAAACCACAAGTCCATCGAACACTCAAATCCTCACGGATCGAATCATCAAACGGTCCGAAACCGTAAAAATCACAACATATTCATACGATCTCCAAAAATTACGTTTTGTATATCAAAATGCTCGTATCGATGAGTAGATCGAAATCAGGAATAGAAACTATCCCTGAGGTGGTAGGAAACCATTGGAAAACACCACAACAATGGCGGCGCCACAGTCGACCCAAAGTCAAAATTTGGCCAAACTTCCAACACCAAAGTTCTTCATCTCAACTCCAATTACAACTTTTATAACTACACTAACATCAAATTATAAACCAATCAATTGAATTTTACCTTAGAACAAATCGGGTCGATTGAAACCCTAGAATTTCAAAGCTTCGATTCATCCTCCATAAGTGAAATCGTTCCAAGTTACCTTGGGAGAAGCATCTACGTCCTCTGGGCTCCAAAAGCCCTCAAGAATCACCTGCAAAGGTGGCCGGAATCTTCAGTTCCGACAAAGGTGATTTCATCCTCATCGCGGCTTCTTCTCAGTCTTGCAACGCCCAGCACAGCTCGAATCGTGAAGAATCAATTCCACAGACATGTAGAGGAGGTTGAGGCGAAGAAAGCCCAATTGAAATCGTGTCTGATGGTGGCCGGAGGAGGAAGAACGATGTCGGCGAAGAGGAAAGGGCGAAACTGAGGTCGGGACCAAAGAGAGAGAAAAATTTCCCTTTTTGGAAACTTTCCAATTTTCTGATATTTTTCTGGAAAAATCCTATATATACCAAAATGGAAATTTTTTCCAATGGCCATAACTTCTTCATACAAACTCCGATTTCTGCGTTTCATATGTCCACGAACTCGTATCGACGTGCTCTACGATTTTCATGAAGGAAGTTTTATGAGAATCTCAACGTACAAATATTCAACCTTTGTGCCCCCCCTAAAACCATACTTTTTGAATAAAAATTCATCCAAAACACTTCCGCACCATCCACGAGCGACAAAATCATCTGATAATCACTAAATTTAATTCTGAAAATCCTCGAAAATAAATACGAATTTCCAGGGCCTCACAAGATATCATCGATAAGGTAGAGGATAAGTTCAGGTACCATTTGTGATAATTACCCTAAGCTGATTGATGCACTAATATTCCATCATTATGGTGCTCGAGTTTTAATCTGAGATAAAACCATGTCTTCTTAAGATCTTTTGTCTCAAATTTAGATTTCAAATATTAGCGGTTTCCTTTAACTCATTTAGAGTCCCAATTAGGTTCATGTCATCAACATATACCACAACAATTACAAATCCGAAACTTGTCCTCTTAATGAAAACTCATGGGCATAATTCATTGTTGACATATCCCTTCCTAATCAAGTAGCCACTTAGATGGTTATACCACATCTGTCCGGATTATTTCAATCCATATTGTGAGCGTCTCAATCTTATTGCAAATGTGCTCCATGGTTTAGAGCCACTTGATTTGGGTAATTAAATTCCATCAGGAAGCTTCATGTATATCTCTGAATCTAGATCCCCATAGAGATATGTTGTAACTACATCCATAAGCTGCATATCAAGTTTTTCAGAAATTACCAAACTGACAAGGTAGCGGAACGTTATAACGTTCATTACGGGAGAATATGTCTCCTCGTAATCAATACCAGCGATGTGAGAAGCCTTGGGTCACGAGGCGAGATTTATATATTATAACCTCATTTTTGTCATTACACTTTCTAACAAAGACCCATATATATATCCAACAGGCTTTACATTTGGGGGTATAGGCGTAACTGGCCCAAATACATTTCTCTTTATTAGTGAATCCAATATATCCTGGATTGCTAGCTTCTTTCCATTTAGGCCAATTCGCTATTCGTTGGCATTTTTCAATAGAGCGAAGTTCGATATCATCATGTTCTATAATTCCTTATGCAAGAGAGTATGCAAATGCATCACCAAGGATAATAGAATTTCTCTTCTACATCTCATGTACACTAGTGTAATTCATGGAGATCTCTCTATTCTTAGGATTTGGTTCAGACATTGAGGTGTGCCCCAACGGTGTCTCGTAGACATAACCATAATTCGGAATACTCTCATGGAATGAATTTTCAGTGTCGATGATGAATGGATTTAGCTGTGCCAAACTCGCTTTCTTCCTAGGGTGAGAATCCATGAACCTAAGCTCCTCCTGAGCTTCTTTGCAGAAGCCACAACCTGAGCCATATCTCCACCAGCAATAAGGGTGGTGGCACTATGCCAAAGTCTTTTTAGGTCGACAATGTGTCCTCTCGTGGGGACATCCATCCTTGCAGGCATGTTTGCATCAGGTATATGTCACTTTAGGGATATCAAAAAATCATCAGGCATCGATTCTGGTAAATTCTGAAGATCGAGTATTCTCCGCACTTCAATGTCGAATTGTTCGGTTCGAGATCAAGATGAGACAAACTGGGGACAGACCATGATAATTCATGTCGTTCTCGCTGAACATTAGTGTTCTTATCTCCCCCTAATGATAAAAAGATTGTCTCATCAAAGTGAGAATCCATAAATTTAGCAGTAAAGAGATCGCCTGTCAAGAGTTCTATATAACGGGTTGGATAGTCATATTCACCAAAACTGCATAAGTGCGAGACATCAGGCTCGTACCTAATCACTATTTGTGACGCAAAAAATGATTGAGTGGTGGTAGATCTTAGACGAATAAGCATGGCTGCATGCAATATTGTATCGCCCCAAGCGAAAATAGGGAGATTAGTGCGCATAACCATATGCCCGAGAAACCATTTGAAGCCTTTTAATGGTAGCTTCAATGAGACCATTTTGGGTGTGAACTTGGGGAATCAGATATCCAATATCAATTCAAATGGACATTACAATAATCATAAAAAAATTTCAATGTAAACTCTCCAGTATTGTCAAGATGTATTAACTTAAGGATTCCCCTTTAGTGCCTTAAGGTATCAGTACCTTAAAAATTCATAATTGCATCTGGACAGTCCATTTTACACTGATAAACTGGACAGACACGCATCTAGCTGCACTCGTCCATTTTACACTGCTAAATTGGACGGACGCGCATCTGCACCCTCAAATGCGCGTCTACCGCATGTAATCGCCAGGTAACCTCTTATAACAGGTTTCAACAATGCGATTTCAAAATTTTGAAATCAAACACTCTTCTTTGTTTTGGGCATCGTAAACACTGTTCCTTGACCGCCAAGGACCTTGAAACCATTCCAAGCTGGGGTTTTTGAGATTGCTCAGTTGTAAATTTATGTTCTTTGATGAGAAATAGTCATATTTGATTGTGGGTTTCAATAGTGTGGATTGACAATATGCAATGTGTAGTCAGTTGATGATGTGAGGTGAGTTGAAGTTTGATTATGCGGCCCAATAGAATAAACGGGAATATGATCAATATGTGGCTTTGTGGCCAAAGGCAATACATATCAAGAAGATATAATAAAAGTTTACAAGCCAACAATGGCTGTACACAATAAGAAAATACTATATTTGATTTGAGATCTTCATGTGAACTTTTGATTCAGTCTTGGTTGCTTGGCGATAGAGATATTGGAGGCAGATGGTAGCTTCATGTCTTCATGCCCTCACGCCCAGAATAACCCATTAGAACGAGCTTTCTGGACAGCTCAGAATGAGCTTTCTGGGCTCTAAAGCATATCCCAGGCATGAGATTTCACTATAAAGCCTAAGTGTTTATAAGCTGAGAGCTATCTCGTATGGAGGATATTTTAGAAGGAGGAGGCTGTTGTTTCTGATGTTCTTCTGCTTCTCAAATGGGTCTATTTATAGGGCTGGGTGCAAGTGAATTCAGAAGAAGTCAAGGTCGACTGGGAGTCGTAGAGGCAAGTGAAGGACAATAAATCAAATTTGGACTTTTGGTTATCTCAATAATAAATTTGTTATAGGTTATCTCTCCGAGATAATGACATTAACCACCTCCTTAATTGCTGCCATTAAGCTCAACCTCTCAACCAACCGGTCATGCATGGGCCTTAGGAATAGACCCATTTGGGAAGTAGAAGAGAATCAAAACCAAAAGCAACAATGGCTTTCTTATATTTGTTGATGATCCTTCTCCTTCTAAAATCTCCCCATATGAAATAGCCTTCAACCTCTAAACACTAGGCTTTGTCGTGAAATCTCATGCGTGGGATAAACGGTAAAAAAAGAGGCCTCCTCAATATATTTTCTAGTCTCCATCTATATCGTTCGTATCTTCATGCTCTGCATGTTACTTGGAAGGGAGGTTTTGTCGTCCTTGATGCAGATACACCTGCTCAATTCATTTGCGTGGGTACAACTTCCCTGTAAGGTTATACGTATAGTCTATGAATTTTCACACAAAAAATGTCTGCTGTTCTTCGAGCTATTTTGCTTACTTGATTACATCTTTGGGATGATCTGTTTCACAATGAATATCCTGAACTTGAAGATGTTGCCCTTACAGTTACTTTTTCCCTGATGATTAAGCTATGAAGCCTATACCTGAGGCAACAATTAGATTACTTTGCTAGTTTTCGTCTTCTGGTTTACATTTACATTTATATTTATATTATTCCTTCAAGCATATACCTGAGGAATTTAAAAAATACATTATGTGTATTCAATATGTGGCTTTGCTGCCAAAGGCAATACATATCAACAATATATAATAAAAGTTTACAGGACAACAGTGGCTTCACACAATAAGAAAATACAGTATCTTGATCTGAGGTCTTCATGTGGACTTTTGATTCTGTCTTGGTTACTTGGCAGCCAAGATGTTGTGTTCCAACGCTTCCTCATCCCCCCTTCGAATACATCTTGATCTGAGGTCTTGATGTATCTCTGCTTCTCATTAGAAGTCAGTGGCAGACGCATAATTTTTTCTACAGGGGGGCGAACAAAAAAATTGAAAGATAACAAAACAAAACTTTGATGTGAGACAAAGCTTCAATCTGTATATTTCCTAGCAAATAAAAAGATAGGTTTTGTCCCGGTTTATGCACCTTGTGTGCCTTGTTTGCTCTAGGTAGGCGGCGAGTTCCTTGCATTGGTAAGTGGCCGCAACCTCCTAGTGGTAATAATGTGTCTGCTCTAGGTAGGAGTCGAGTTCCTTGCTTGGTCAAATGGTCGCTGCCTCCTAGTGGCAGGGTGAAACTAAGTGCCGCTGGATGTATACTCCAGTGGCAACATAGTTGGAAAGCTGTGCTATTTGTAATGATGCTTCTCTATGGTAGAGTTATCTTTCTGGTATGTCACCACAATTGTGAAGCGAATAGAGTAGTCACTAATGCACTCTTCGCTAGTTGGTGCTCGTTAGAATACATTGTTTTAGTTGAGGCTCTTGTTATTATTTCAGGAAGTTCTCTTGATGCACATTGTAATCTGGGGTATAGGCACCATGTCCCCCCCCCCCCCCCCCCCCCCCCCCACCCAATGTATTATGCAGTTTCATTAATCAAGGTTTGTGGACAGCCACACAGGCCCTTATTCAAAAAAAAAAAAAAAAAAAGGTTTTCTATCAATGGATTTCTCAATATGCAAAACTTTTTGCAATCAGTTATAAGAAAACATTCAATAAGCTTCCCTCGAAAAACAATCAAACAAAAATAAACTAGAAAATCTATAGAGATGTGGCTTACTCTTTTTCACCTAAATCTATAGAAATGACAAAGCAGAAGTTTCTTGTAATTAGGTAATTGGGTTACGGGCTTACTATTTTAGTTAAGTGGTGGGGGTTGCAGTTTTTTTTTACTAGAGTCAAGATAAGTGTGTATGGTGTATTAGACTATGAGTATAGGGACAAAACAAAGAAATAGCATCAAGATGACGCCTTATTTAACAAAAATAAAAACTTCATTGGTTGTATGGTGTATGAGTCTAAAAGCCAAATAAAGAAATAACATCAAGATGAAACCTTATTTAACAAAAAATAAAAATAGCTTGCTTGATTCTGTTTTTGGTTTTGTTCTCAATCAATTCATGTGGTTCTCAAAGACCCACTTTTTGATGTTGTTCATGAAGCTTCAAAAGCTAGAGTTCTTGAAGTTGAACCCAGAAAAAGTAGGTAGTTAGCTTGATTTCTTGTACTATTGTTTAGTGTAAGTGTGTTTTATGAAGTAGTGTTGCTCTATCTCTCTGATTTCTAGTCCTAGTTTTTATCTTTGTTTGATTGGACTGCAAGGTATAGTTTAGTTTTTTTTGTTGGTGTGACATAATTGAAGCTTTTTCATGAGCTAGTTCTTGATTTATTGTACTGGTTTTGAGAGAAAGTTAAAGTTGGACTTACTTGAACTGACTTAGGTCTCGTTTGGGATTGCTTCGCTTTTAAGAAAATCAGCTTTTGTTTAAAATCTTAGATTTTATTGTATTTGGTAAATAAATAAAAAACAGCTTTAATTGAAAGTTATAAGTCACTGACAGCAGATTTTAGAAGCAATATGTAGAGGTTGCTTTTAGAAGCTGCTGTATGGATCAAAACAAGTTCTGAAGTTGTTCTATGTACTGATAGCACTTTTAAAAATATTATTTACCAAACACGAAACTATTTTAATTCACAGCTACTGTGTTGTGAGCTGCTTAGTCTCACAACACAGCAGCAGTAGTTTTTTTTTTTTTTTTTTTTAAAGCCACAACAATCCCAAACTAGCCCTTCATGAACTTTCTCAGCTACTTGGGATTCCCTAATTACCATTGTTATATATGATAATAGCTTTTCCTTATTATCTTTGTATTTGTCCTTTGTCAAATTGGCAAAAACCAACGTAAAGATTTTGATTTTGTCCAAATTTTGATTAACAAACGTCACCATGTTCAATTTTCCTTACAAATGCTTATGCCCCTACTTCCATAGGTATCTTTTTTTTTTTTTGAGAAAAAGAGATTGGTACTATTACAATAAACAAATTACAGAGTAGATTTTGCTATCCAGCTCCACTACACATAATTTAAGATGATAATGATACAGCTAAACAGGTATACCATAGAGAATCAGAAGTGGGATTTTAGTCTCTGAACTAGGGCTGGGAAAAAAAACCGATAAACCGAAGAACCGGGCTGAACCGACCCGATTTTGGCCGGTTCGGTTCGGTTTTGTCTCTTAATTTAATATTTATTTTCGGTTCGGTTCTAATATAGTACATTTCGGTTCGGTTTCGGTTCCTCAATTTTATTTCTTGTTTTACCCGAACCGAGGGAGTGTAGCATATATTTACACTTTTCTCTACTTTTTATACTATTTTTTCTCTAATAAAATACATACCCTACTGACCTACTCTCATTTCTCTCTCTCTGTCGGCCCACTACCCTTCTTTCTCTATTCTCTTTTTGACTTTTTCTCTATTCCCTCTCTCTATTATGTTACTTACCTATGAGCACGTGATGTTCACTAACTTCACTCCAATTCCCTAGGTTTCTCCAATAGAAAATTGCCAAGAAAATAAAAAAGTCTCCTTAATCTACTCCCCACTAATTCTTTTTATCTTTTTAGTCATACCTACCCATCTCTTCCCTCTCATAGCCGCAGCAGCCATATTCTTCTTCTCCTCTTCTTCTCCTCCTCCTCCAGTTCTGGTGTGTTCTCTAATGGAGAAACTGAGAAAATTGCAGAACAAAATGTGGCTGGGAAGCTGAGAAACTGGATGGGTTTACATGTGTACAGGAACCGGTTACAAGCCGTAACCGAACCGTTCCAAGTCGGTTCCGGCAAAAAAATGCAGCAACACTGAACCGGAAAAACATCATCGGTTTCGGTTTCGGTTCCGGCAAAAAGAATGGAAAAACAGAACCGATCCCAGCCCTACTCTGAACTGAAATCAAAATAAATTGAGTTAAAAGGAAGGTAAAAACAAAAGTCTTCATTCATCTGTTTAAGGAGGCTTTCTTGTGCTTTCCATGCCTCTCCTTTAATTTCTCAACTTCTCCATTTTCGTCGAGCTGTTTGTTAACAGATCCCTCTTGAGCACTGCACATCTAGGATTTGATCTTGAACCCAAATTTCTTCGATATATTTCCCCACTTCTTGATCTCCTGTCTCATGTTGGAACACTCCTTCTCAAGCTCGGATACACGCATTCTCATACCATCCATCCCAGCCTTCAAAACCTGATTGTTCTTCACAGTGGTCTCCCAACCTGTTCCCTCATTAGACCCCAAAAAGCCAGAGAACCCATTTCTTAACTGCCTTGATCCATCAAGATTGTCTGAAACCAGAAAGCAGCTGGCAATTGAATACCTAAGTTGAAACTGCTCAAAGAAGAGAACTTGAACAACTATTCTTAATGGTAGCCTCTCATTTTGGGTAGCATGAGTGCAAGTTTCCAAGGAAAGGTTCTGGCAGTCCATCAATCTGCAGAGCTGTACGTTCTCTTTCAGCCTCGGCCAACCACGGGTGCGACTTTAAATTTATATCTATAGCTCGATAAAGACCATCATCCAAGTGCCTGGCATATTCAGGAACAGCAGCAGCCAAAACTTAAAACTTGATTGGGGTGCTTCAAATTCACATCAGGAGCAACTTCTGCAAGGTATTCATCAGTGAGTTTGGCTACCACCGTGAGTGTCAAATCAATGTTTTAAAACCCTGAGGCATACTCTGAGGCGTTTTTGGGAGAGCCTCACTAAGGCGTAAGCCTTGTGATATATATATATATATATATATATATATATAGCACATTAATAATATAGAAAAAAAACTTATTCATTACCATTAATGAAAGATTTGTGACGATTATTGTAACGCCCAAGTTGCACCTCATCAGTTTAAGCACGTCACAGTGCCGTGACCGAACGCTCGATTTACATTCTAGAGAACTGCTAGGCATATTTGTTTGAAATTTTTTTTGTAAATGCACAGCAAAAGCTTTAAAATAATTTTGAGGTGTAAATCTTTGAGTTACTAAAAATTTGTTTCATTCATCCAGAACTTGATACACTTGAAAGATATGAACTTCAAAAAATGAGAATTCAACTAAATTTGACACAAGGCTAACTTTCAACAAATTTCCGGAAAACGAAGTTCAAAAAATAGAATTTAGAATTAAGTCTGGAAGATGGTTTACCGAACTTGTTCTGCACACGCAGATCCGTCCGCTACTATCCCATTTCCAGTGCATATATAGTACTGCATCCACACTGTTGTAGGAGTAAACTTTCATCCTTGCTGCTCAACAAGAACTCTACCTCGACTAGATTTGAAACCAATAAATAAATTTTTGAGACTCTAGCATGAAAACATGCTTAAACCAAAGATTTCAAGAAACGACAAACTTTATTAAAAAAATGCTTTCAGACTTGAATATCGATGCAAGTTACTCGAATAAACATGCGTGCTAAATCTTACTCGATGGTCGGTCCCGTGGACCCACCACAGGACCTTACCTTAATTAATTTGTAAATCAGGTAAGCATAGCGAGAGTGTTCTGCTACCTAACTACACACACGGAGTCAGGTCATCATTGCGATTACTCACTGTCGAACTGGTGTAGCTAATTAACCCTTCGGAGGTTTTGGGGATCGAACCCAAGGAAGTTAGTGCCACCCTTCGCTCTCAAGCCATCACATTTCTCATACAGTTTGGTTAGTGTGCTTCGCATTTTAACTTAACCACGCCACACAACTTAACATGCATAACTTTGAAACAACTTAACAAAATAAATGCACATATCGAGGAGAGTGCCGAATCCCTGCCTAGATTCCGACGCTTTCTCTCACATACTTTGAGAGTCGCGAACCTACTGTTCCTCGGGTAACTAGAGTCCTAAGTTCTGACATTGCGATCGTTAATAATCTATTGAACAAATATTAAAATTTTGATGATTAATAAATCGTCCGACTAGTAATTGACCAAGGTTTGATCAACCTTTCCTGGTTTGACTAGGATTGACCACTTTAACCAAGTTTGACCAATGTTTGACCATGCTTGACCAATCACGACTATATTGACAAATAGTCTCGATTACTTGACGCTCACTTGAAATTCGAATATCGACCAATTTCCAAACTTGAATTCAAGATTTCTCTTAGTAAATTCGTCGCATAGTAATTTGATGGATTACTATGGACACCCATAATACCACTTTAGGGCATTCCTTAGGCATTCACAATACTCGACTTTTCCAGACCTTCACAACCAACTAATTCCATCCACAATTCAAATATTTTTCAATTCGGTATTTCCATCTAGTCTAAGATGGAAAGTAGGGGATGGCAGATCAATCTCAATCTATAGGGATGCTTGGGTACCGGTACCTCATTCCTTTCGTATCTAATCTCCACCTGGTATTTTCTTCAATTCTTGTGTTTCTACTCTCTTTGGTGCTGATGGTGGTTGGAATTATGATTTGATCATACATAAGTTTTGGACTTCGGAGGTTGAAGCAATATTGTCCATTCCTTTATCCATCTCCCCATCCCCGGATGTGTTATGTTGGCACTATACCAAGAATGGCATCTATACAGTAAAGAGTGGATACAAACTGATTGTACATAAGAGAGATTGGCAAAGTGGGGAGGAGGGCAGCTCTACATCACAAGATAACATCATTTGGAGATGCATTTGGCAATTTAAAATACCAGCTCCAGCTAGAATTTTCTTTTGGCGAGCTTTAAATGACATTTTGCCTTGTCCTTTCAACCTCCACAAGCGACATCTCCTCTCAACTCCTATTTGCTCTCGCTGCCACTTATTTCCTGAAACAACAATTCATGCTTTGTGGTCTTATTCTAAGGCTAAGGAAGTCTGGAAGCTCTCCCCTTTTCACAAGTCGGTTGGCAGTTGGAAGCATGGCTCTTTAAAGGACCTATTTCAGTATGCAACTTCTGTTTTATCAACATCAGAACTTGTTCATGTGGTTTGTTTATGTCGGCGTATCTGGCAGGCCAGAAATGAAGAGCTTTTCCAAAATAAGCTTGTAGCTGCTCACACTTTACTATCCCAGGTTCTTTCCTTTCTTGCTGATTTCATCTATGCTAATATTGCTCAACCACATTATGGTGATGGTTGGTTAAAACCACATTATCCTTTTTTCAAACTAAATGTGGATGGGAGTGTAAATGTTGCTGCTGGTAAGAGAGGATTGGGGGCTATTTTAAGGGATGAAAATGGCGAACTGTTGTTGGCTGCCTCTAAGGGAATAGTGGGACACTTTAGTGTGAAAGCTACAGAGTTGTATGAGTCTATTTTGGGACTCCAGGTCATCTCTCAAGCGGGCTTCCATTTCTCTAACATCATCCTTGAATCTGATGCACTATCTGTGATTAATGATCTTAACAAGGAGGACTCTGATTTGTCTGTTGAAAGTTGTTTAGTCGAAGAGGTGAAGGCTTTGTTTCACCTTTTCAATTCAGTTATTTGTACATATTGCCCTAGGAAGTGTAATCAGGTAGAGCATATGTTAGTTAGGAAAGCGCTTCTGTTTCCTGCATTTCAAGTGTGGGTAGAGGATGAGCCACAATGGCTCTCCGATGTACTTGCTTCTAATGTATGTATCTAAGTTTCTTAATAATATGCAATTTTCATTCTCAAAAAAAAAAATTCGATATTACATTCAAACTGTCACTATGAAAACCGATAGACTAAATCAAATGCACCCCTAATTACAACATTTCATTCAATAATCAATTTCACAGAGAAATCTCACGTACCCAAACAAATTTTCAAACCACGACTCAATCAATTCAAACCAAGACATAACCACCCATTCTGCACATGCAAACAACATCGCATAGCCAACACAATTCCTCAACTTTCAGGGATTAACAATTTTGACAGAACTTTCAAATTTAACTTCAATAAGTTCAGTGGTGGAACTGTTACAGGGCCTGAGGGGGTTCAGACCCCCCCAACATTTGTCCAAATCTTCACCAGATCACCTAAACGTCATACAATTAAGCTACAATTAAATAGAACTTGGCTTTAATTGAATCACTGGACCCCCCCCCCCCCCCCCCCAACACACCAATCAGGCAATCAGCAACACAACTTACAAAATTATAATGTGAATAATTCAAAATTAATAGTTAGTAACTATCCAAATTTATAATGAGGAAATATGGAAATGCTTCTTAGAAGATTTTGCAATTTATTGTAATTGATGTCTAGTTTCTTCAATTATTTTATTATAGAGAAAGTTAACAAGGTGTGTTTTTTTTTGTTAATAAAGTCAACATAGTGTGTTGATTAATATGGAAAATGAGTTTTATTTTATTTTATATTAAACTTAATATTTTATGTCTCGACCCCCTCGAATTTCAGATCCTGGTTCCGCCACTGAATAAGTTTGATTTGCAGTCTGGGCCTCTACTTCCTCGTAGTAGCTTTATGAAAACCCGATGACGAACTGATATCCAAGCTTCGATTTCCACAACCCAGAAATTTTTGGAATCTAACTCCCAATCGAGGTTAGGCCTCGTCTACAGAAGAAGTCGAACCAAAAGCCAAGCCAGAACGAACCGAGAAGAGTCGGAAATGTCGCCGGCGTTGGTGACAGCGTCGAACCCGAACTAGCCCAGAAACCTAAATCAGCCAAACTTCATCAATTTTAAAAACTAATTAACTAGAGGGTAGAGCATGACGAGAGGAGTGAGTTTCATACCACATCCAGCTCAGAGGTGGCCGGAGTTGCTGAAATTGGCAGAAGTACCGGAGAAAACTCAGAGGTTCCAGTCGTCGATTCTCCTCCTTCGTTAAGTGCATGTGTGATCCGAGATCACAGGAATGTAGGCGACGGAAAGACGAAGAAAACGCGACCAATCTGCCGGCTGGAGGTGGCTTGACAGCGGAGATACGGCCGGGTCTCGAAACCGGATCATCGGGTCATGTTTCGGGTCAGAGAGCTTCGATCCTCTGTCGACTCTTCTGGATCGTTCAACGATCGAAGGCCTATTTATGGGTTCCCTCAGTTTATTTTTGGACGGCTATCGAACAGTGGCTGATTAGACGGCCACGATTGCGTAGTGGTAATTTCCTTTTTCTTGAATAATTTTCTAAAATCCTAGAAGTTCGGAAAATCACAATAAATAGCTTGGATATTCAAAAAATTCTCTAAAAATTTTCACGAACTCGTCATGTCGTGTACTTTATTATCCAACTATTAAATCGAGGATTTCACTTTGTGAAAATTTCTGAAAATATTCTTGAGCATCCTTTATCATTACAGAGATCGATAAATAATTTATCAAACGATCTCATTTTAGCTCGTTAAACTTTTTCGGGGCTCACAATTATTATTGATTGAGAATGGTATACAACTATATATATTAGTTACATATATGAAATAATTGTATACAAGTTAAAGATAAAAACTAAAATATAGCTGCATAAGATAAAGATGAAAATAAAACTTTTTTAAACTGTGGATTCAATTGATGAACAATCCTTATCATCAGAAAATAAAGATAAGAACGTTGGTTTAACCATTTAACAGAACTCATAATAAACCAGGCTTCATTTTGTGAAGGAGGGGCCTATGCTCCATCTTGCTTCTTGCTGCTTCTCATTTTGTTCCCATACCTGTACGCTAATTTCAAGAACCCAACTTTCCTCTCCCATCTATCCATCACCACAGTATACCCCAAGTCATAAAGCCGTCCAGAAGTTGTTTTCTTAGAACAACCTAAGACCATGAGTTTTGAAGTCGGGAAACAGAAGTTTGACAGTAGAGCAGCATATGTGGTTTTACTCAATACAAAAAAACAAAACAAAAAAGAAAAAAAAAAAAGGAAAAAAAAAGCGCAGCGCGTACGCCTTATGTCTGATTTCGATGCCTTTTGCGTCTTCAGAGCCTCCTAAGTCTGTTTTCTACGCCTTCACGCCTAGGTATCAAAAATCACTCATTTTAACTGCAGATTTTAGCCTTAAGACGCTCCTGAGGCGCGCCTTTTAATACATTACTGTCAATGAAGGTGACCCAATCAGCTGGCCATCCTCGACCAAACCTGGAGATGCCCCACCTGCAATCTGTTCCATGGCAAGGAAGTGGTCTAACATACATTGTACACAATCAACATTGTAGAGTGTCTCCATGGAATAAGAGAAGTTTGGCATCAAAAGATCTTCTAGAGTAGCTTGATCAAGCTGCATACCAATCCTTTTCTCAAAATTTTGTAGAATCGCTGTAAATCTGTATGTAATTAGGATTTTATTTAATTAGGATATCCTGTAATTATGGAAAGATTGTTTCCTATTAGAGTTAGACTACTCATTTGTACTTGTATATATAACCTCATTGTGGGATGAATAGAATTATCGAATTAACCCTGAATTGAAGTATTCTTTTCTACTTGGTATCAGAGCCTAGTTCAATCCTTTGAACTTGCGCTGCATCCTTTGAATCCTGAATCTTGAATCTCGAAGAACACCACAAACCGCTGCGTACCACCACCGTTAAAATCAAATCATCCTGAATTTCAAACCACCATTACCCTACCTTTTTTTCGGACAAAAGAAATACAAAAACATTTCTTTTTCCAAAATATTCATATCCATTTTGAAACCCTTGAAACTCCAATCCTGCGAAAATCATGAATTCCTCAATGATGCAATCAGAGAAACAGGCTATGGGGCATTCGGTAACCGAATTTTCTGTTATGGCTCAACGCAAACAGGGTCCTCCTCCAGGCTTCTCAGGACCTTCTCCACACCATCCTCTAGGTAAACCAAATCCATATGCAAACACAAGGTGCATTATATGTGGAGAATTAGGTCATAGCAAGGAGCGGTGCTATGAAGTGATTGGTTACCCTGATTGGTGGGACTTCACCAAGAAACCGTGAAATAATCTGGGCAAGGCCGCTATTGCTACTACAGAGGAAGTTTACCTAGACAATGCCTCCGCTAATGTAGCGCAATCAGGTATGAAGGGTAAGGTTACTTTTAATAGTACATGGATAATTGATACAGGTGCATCTGACCATATGACCAATGACCCAAGTCTTGTGAAAAACCTTAGACGTTCCCCTCAAGACGTTGTCTCTACTGCTGATGGTACTCCAACTCCGGTCACCGGAGAAGGTTCTATTACTTTATCTGATACCTTAACCCTTGAATCTGTCTTAGTTGTTCCATCACTAGCTTATAATCTCCTGTCTGTTGGTCAAGTTATTTTAGCTCTTGCATGTATTGTGACCTTCTATCCGTCTTTCTGTGTGTTTCAGGACATTCTGACTCGACGGATTCTTGGTTATGGTGTTAGAAGGGGGAAATTATACTATCTAGATCTGACAGAGACTGGAAAGAAACAGAAGCATCTTTTGGGACAGGCTAATCAGATCAACGGGGTAGAGAATGCAAAGGAAACTGTATGGTTATGGCATCACCGTTTAGGTCATCTATCCTTTCGTTATCTTAAGAAGCTGCAACCTCAATTGTTTTCAGTTGTTAGTGATTTGGATTTCCACTGTGACATCTGTGAAATGGCCAAGAGTCACTGTATTTCATATTCACCAAGTCTTAATAAAAGTCCTATTCCTTTTATGAAGATTCACTCCGATGTCTGGGGTCCTGCGAAAATTCCTTCTCTTTCTGGAGCTCAATATTTCGTAACGTTTATTGATGATTGCACTCGAATGACATTGGTGTCATTACTGAAGAATAAGAGTGATGTATTTGGAATGTTTACTGAATTTCACAAAATGGTGGCAACTCAGTATCAACAATCCATCAGAGTGTTTCAGTCTGACAATGGTGGAGAGTTTGTGAATGGTCCTATGATTGAGTTTTGCCGGTCACATGGAATTCATCATCAAACCTCCAATTCTTATACTCTTCAATAGAATGGTTTAGCAGAACGGAAGAACAGGCAGTTGATGGAAGTTGTTCATGCTTCCTTGTTTGGCATGAATGTACCTCGGTCCTATTGGGGAGAAGCAGTAAAATCAGCAGCATATCTTATCAACCGTACTCCTTCACGGGTGATTGAGTTTGAGAATCCTCATCAGAAGCTTCATACACTTTTGACCATCCCTTCTATGCCTAATTTGGAGCCCCGGATGTTTGGGTGCATAGCCTATGTTCATATTCCCAAGCCTCAATGTAGCAAGCTTGATCCCCGTGCCCGTATGTGTATCTTTGTTGGTTATGCTGACTTCCAGAAGGGTTATCAATGTTATGATCCCCTTACTGGCACTATACATGTCTCTCTTGATGTTGCTTTTCGCGAATCCGAGCCTTATTACTCAGGGGGAGTTTCTCAGTCTTCCCTTCAGGGGGAGAGAGGTTGTGAAGGGAATCCTCGTTCTATTATTGATTTTGATGTCTTTGAAGACTTGGAAAATTTGGAGGATAGATTTGAGGGTAGAAATTCGGAAACAGAAAATGCAGTTATCGAACAGAGCATTGTGAATTCCGAAACAGACAATGTGACTGCCGAACGAAGTGTTGCGAATTCCGAAACAGAAAATGCGATTGCGTAACGAAGTGTTGGGAATTCCGAAACAAAACATGCGACTGCCGAACAGAGTGTTGTGAATTTCGAAATAGAAAATATAACTGTTGAACAGAGTGTTGTGAATTCCGAGATAGAAAGACGACTTTTCTGGATAGCTTGAATCAAAATCAAGACGTATCTGAAGCTCACACACAAGATATTCCCCCTTCTGCATCACCAACTGAAGATCCCGGTCAGAATGATCCTCCTCAGGTACCCCTAAACTTTAATGAATGTTCTGGGTTAGAAAGTGTTGAACCTAGGAAATCACAAAGGGTTACCAAGGGAATTCCTAAGAAACAATATGAACCAGATATCAAAGCCAAAGCTAAATACCCTATAGCTAATTTTATGTCTAACCATAGAATTTCTGGGTCACATGCACTTGTTGTTGATCAATTATCTACTGTATCTATTCCTAGTAACGTGCAGGAAGCATTGATGGATCCAAAATGGACAAAGGTGATGAATGAAGAATTGGAAGCTCTTCAAAAGAATGCAACATGGGAGCTAGTACCTATGCCGGTTGGAAAGAAGACTGTAGGATGTCATTGGGTATTTACTGTGAAGCTTAATGCAGATGGAACTATTAATAGATAGAAAGCGAGGTTGGTTGCCAAAGGATATACACAATGCTATGGGATTGATTATGAGGAGACTTTTGCACCTGTGGCAAAGATTAATACTGTCCAGATTCTAATCTCACTTGCAGCAAACAAAGATTGGCCCTTGCACCAGTTTGATGTGAAGAATGTGTTTCTTAATGGGAATTTGGATGAAGAAGTGTACATGGATGTGCCCCCAGGCGTTAAGAATTTCCCAAGTGACGTTGGCAAGGTGTGTAAATTGAAGAATTCTTTGTATGGCCTGAAGCAGTCTCCAAGAGCTTGGTTTGGAAGATTTTCAAAGTCCTTGAAAGCCTTTGGGTACAGGCAGAGCAATTCTGACCATACCTTGTTTATCAAACGCAAGAATGGTAAGATTACAGCTCTTATTGTGTATGTTGATGACATGATTGTTACAGGGGATGATCTGAAAGAGATGAATGAATTGCAAAAGTATCTGTCAAAGGAGTTTGAATTGAAGGATCTAGGACAACTAAAGTATTTTCTGGGTATTGAAGTTGCAAGGTCGAAGAAGGGGATTTTGCTTTCACAAAGGAAGTATGTCCTTGATTTACTTGCTGAAACGGGGATGCTGGACTGCAGACCAATGGAGACACCCATTGAGATGAATCACAGACTTGCTATTTATCCTGATCAATTTCCAACTGATAAAGGGAGCTATCAACGTCTTGTAGGAAGTTTGATTTATCTTTCACATACTAGACCTGATATTGCTTATGTTGTGAGTGTTGTTAGTCAATTTATGCATTGTCCTAGTGAAGAGCATATGGATGCAGTCTTTCTTATTTTGAAGTACTTGAAGATAGCGCCAGGTAAAGGGTTACTATTTCAGAAAAAAGATGAATTGGAAGTTGTTGGGTACACAGATGCAGATTGGGCTGGTGATAAAACTGACAGACGTTCTACATCTGGGTACTTCACTTTTGTTGGAGGGAACCTTGTCACTTGGCTTAGCAAAAAGCAGAAAGTTGTTGCCAGATCAAGTGCAGAAGCTGAGTTCCGAGGTATGGCACACGAAGTCTGTGAAATGTTGTGGATTCGTAATGTTTTGAAAGACCTGGGTTACAAGCTTAAAAAGCCTATGGATTTACATTGTGATAATACAGCTGTTATTGAGATTGCACATAATCCAGTTCAGCATGATAGAACAAAGCATGTGGAGGTTGACCGTCATTTTATTAAAGAAAATATTGACAGAAAGGTTATTCGCTTTCCATTTGTAACTCAGATGAGCAATTAGCTGATGTTCTTACTAAAGGAGTGTGCAGAAAGGTATTTGATAGCTTAGTTGACAAGTTGGGCATGATAGACATCTAGCACCGACTTGAGGGGGAGTGTAGAATCGCTGTAAATCTGTATGTAATTAGGATTTTATTTAATTAGGATATTCTGTAATTATGGAAAGATTGTTTCCTATTAGAGTTAGACTACTCATTTGTACTTGTATATATAACCTCATTGTGGGATGAATAGAATTATCGAATTAACCCTGAATTGAAGTATTCTTTTCTATTAATTTGAGATGCAGGATCAGTTGGCTTGAAGAATCATGGCTGTCCAAAGTAGACTAAATAGGAATTTGCTTGGGACTAGACTCTTCTGCAATGGAAGTAGCTGATCCACCTCTTCAAGTAAGAGCTTCTAGTCTTCTTCGGATGGTGGGGAGCCCAAAGATGCCGGTGCAAGACGAGTACTAGACTCACTAGTTCCTTGACGCCAACTTAGCCCAGGAAGATACTTTTTCGCATAAGAAGTGATGGACCCCACAATAATCTCTTGTTCGATGCCATGAGATTTCATTACGGAAATTAATCTCTGATATAGAGGCAAGCTTACGGTTGATGCATCCTCATACCACTAATCTGAACTTGATTTTTTGGGTCTTGCTCCTGTACTTATTCCATTCCACAGAAATGCATCACTTTTAGATCCCAATTTCATGCAAGCCATTTTCACAAGGAAATCAGTATCCAACTTCAAGAACAAAATCTCAAGGTAGCTAAGCTAATCAATTACCTTGAATTCAAGCTGAGAACTCAAATTCACACCATGAAATGCCCAAACCAGAGCAATTTCATCAACAGAAACAGAGACCTAGAAAGCTATTTCCTTGAAGCCAAAACCAGCCTGAGAAAAAAGCTGAAGAACCAAACACCAAGTCCTCAAAACCAAGTCTTTAAGAACCGTGAAACCGTAGAACAATGTAGCTTTCTTTACTAACTCTGCAAGAAACCACTAAATCTTTTGCCAAAACTGACCTGAACTGTTACCTGTAGATATAATAAACCAAACTAAACTCCTGAATTCCTCCACAAACCCAATTCTGAATCCTTGAAAAACCTCTGGAACAACTCCATCAAAGCACACCCACCTCCAAAAACAAACCCAAATCTAAAACCCACAAACCTAGTCCAGCCAAAAAAACCCAACCAAAACAAAAATCCTAATTTACAGAGCAAAGCTTAGGTCAACCTCTTCCTCTGCCCCCAAAACAAAACCATAAGGGGGAGTGCTATATACACACTCAGTAGCCATGTGACAGTTTTTTTTTAATTTTTTTTATCTTGGTAAGTGACTAAAGTAGTCATAATGTTTCTCTCTCCTCATGCACATATTTTCTCTCCCAATTTTAACCTCTGAGTCTAATCCGAATCAAAGCTTCAACCTACTGAAACAACACAAACAACATAGCCAAAATCCTGAATAATACCCAAAGCCAAAATTCTGTGGATCTGAAAATTCTGTTACTCTTGGATCCTCCCGTAACCCGATTCCAAATTAGATTCAATCTCCGACTTAGCATCGGCGCAATGGAAAAAGTTGAAGAGATCTGGAGAAAGTCGAAGGCCCAACGACACACCTACTGCCACACATTATAACAAAAATCATCTAATACCAAAAAAGAAAAGAAGAAGATTGAGATGCATTATTTTTCATTTAAACCCTGCAAGCAATAATCCAATCTTTCTGAAACCAATACTGCAGAATTAAGTGGGTACTGGTTTCATTTGGGCACATACTGTACTAATCACTCACACTCCTAATTTATCATCTTGATACATATGAATTTGCAAACTACCATCTAAAGCTGAGTTGGGATTTAATTAGAATAGGTATGGTTTCCATGCTACCCAGAAAAGAAAAGAAAAAAAATGAATATATCAAAAATCAAATCAAATACCAAAATTTTCCAATTGATTCCATTAATCAATCATCAATATTCAACAACTCATTGGAGGAAGATCATAGCCCTTTTCATCCTCCACCGAGTTCATCATCTTCGTGTATTACCTATTCCTCTCTATCTTCTTCGGATACCTCTGCTGCATCATCTTTAATATCGTAGTTGGTACCACATCTGATTCTTTCTCGGTCTAGATAAACACCTTGTTGGTATGAAAACCTCCCAGGCACAAATATCAGAAACACAAGGCTCATCTAGCCACCAAAGAATGACAAACATGCTCCCAAGTAGGGATCCTGATACCCACATTGGGTGGTATCGACAGCTCAAATGTCCCGCATTAGAAATAGGGAAATCATGCTCCTCCAAATCCCTTACAAATGGGTCATCTCCAACATCCAAAAGAGGTAACTGTTTACTATCAGTCTCCATTATCTTTATCTCATAACGATACTGACTTAGGCATCATAGCGTCGAAGGTCGACACACCTGGTCTTCCCCTCTGACCTTTGTTTGTCTTGCAGATAAACAAGACCGATAGTGATAGTGACAAGGTACACCATGTGATTCCGCTGGATCAGACCACCCGTCTATACTGCTGAAACACACCTAGTTCATCATCTTGGTGGATTTCCTCTTCCTTTCTATCTCCATCTTGACCTTGATTAGAGAAGTCGTTCTTCATCAGAGTGATGTACAAAGTCGTAGGAAAGAGGGTGCCTTTGGGCTCGCCGATTGGGACCAGTCCTAGCCCATCAAACTTCTTGAAGTCTAATCCTACTATTTTGTGATTGTCTGCAAAATATGTTTTGGTGTTTTAATGGGTTTGATGAGAGAGAAGAAGAAAGAGAATGGTCTTCGCAGAAGAGGAGAAATAAAGAAGAAAGAGAATGGAGGGCAAAAATGACAAAGAAAAAAAATTATTAATTAAGGATTTCTTTTCTGCTGCCACATAACACGTAGTGATAGGAGCATAATAATGCGATAATAATGTTGTTAATTCCCATATTTACTTTGTTAGTTTATCTTATTTTCTGGTTAATTTAGTTGTTTTTATGTTTATTAGGTTTTCTAAAGCAAGGAAAGAAATAAGAGCAAAAGAAAGGAGATATGTGCAATTGATGGAGAATTGTGGACTCTTGATGAATCAAGGAAGTTTAAGACAATATGAAGGAAAATATATTCAGCAATTAATTCTCTTGGCTGCTCCTATTGGATAGAATGATGTCAATTAATCCTAAATCAATCAGAACATAACTAATTAAGGGGATTACCGTTGAAGCCAAGGGGTGAGAGTCCCAAAAGGAAAGAAGGAAAGAGTTACAAACTGAATAAAATCTCTCGTTGGACATTGAAGAACCATATCATCTCACATACGAAGAAGCATAGACACACCAGAGCTGGAGGAGAACCAAGACTGCAGAATCACACCATAAACGATCGATTGCTGCACACCAGAGATCGATCGCCGATCCGTATTTTCTAATTTTCTGATTTTTGTTGTCTTCTTTCTCCATGAAATCCTTTGTGTTTTTGATTCCCATTATGTGTAACTAAATTTCCAATAGTTGGGGGGCAGTTGAAGCCCTAGACATGATCCATAACATGCTTTGACATTCAATTTGTTTTCCAATTAATAAAGTTGAGGTTTTGTTTACCGATTTCTCATTGATGAATTCTATGTTTGTATGCTTTGGAGACCTACTTAGTATGCATGCTAGGGTTCTAATACTTTGATTGTTTGATGCCTGGATCAATAGTTGGATTCCCCAAATTGTCTAGAGAAGTAATTGGTAGTTTTCACTAGTAAGTAAACAAAACCCTAGGTTTAGCAAGGCTCTAAGTCAATTGCAATGCCTAGTGATTGCTCAAACTCTTTTCAAACTTAATGATCTCTGCATGTTAAATCTAATAAACGTACCTTTAGGTTGATTTGCTTGGGAATAGTTTAGGTGTAGAGCACTTCCTGCCTAGCGTACAAAGTAAGAAAGAGTAATAGGTTGTGTTCAAGCGTACCGAGCCAATCTGAGCGTCTTCAACTAAGTTAATTGGAAGTAAATTGGACAACGTGTGTTGTGTGTGATTGTTAGAGGTGGATACTTCCTTCCTAGCTAGTTTCATCATCTTGATATCAACCAATCTCAAATCTGTTTCAGTTTTGTTTTTCTTTCTGTTCTCTGTTTTTCTGTATTTTATTTCCATAGTAAACGAACTCCAAAAATTTCCAAATTCTGTGTGCTGGACGCATTGTGTGTCTAGTACAACTCTGTAAATTTCATATTTTTCTGGGTTGTTTTGATTAGGATTTTAGTTTGTTTTTGACTTCTGTTCAGTAGGAACTGCAGTCACGTCTTGTGACTTTTGTTTAAGCTTTTAGTTTAACTTAATCCTCTGCGGGAGACCCTTATTTCCCTATATTACAATTGACATATTTGCAGGAGAATAAGGAAAATCAATAGCTTATAAATTTAGCTATCACGTAGCAATAGGGTGTCAGATCCAGACACAAGGTGAATGTGTAGCTAGCATTCCCCAGGCACAAGATGCCACTAATTGTTTTCTGCACAACACCTCTAAACTAACCAAAAATATCCAAAATTAAAACCCATATATGAGACACAAGGGGCCAAAACGACTGACACCCATTAAAGTAAAAGACCTCCCTCCCCTATTTTAATATCCCTAAAAAACCATGATATAAGCAAAGACCCATTTGCCCAAAACCCTAATAAGGCCATTATTAATGGCAGCTACTCTCGCACTCCTCCAGACCTACCCCCCACAATTTCATGGGGTCCTTTGGCTTGGGACACACTCATTGCCATTCTTGAACTTGGCTCCAGAGACTTTCATAGGTATCTTATAAACGATCCAATTGAAGACCATGTGTTGTCTACTCATGAGTTACTTGATAAAGCCCTTTACAAAAGCTTCCAATATTCTACTATTTGTTTTTCATTTTTGCAATTCATAGGTTCAGAAGATCAATTTTCAGATCCTGTAGAGGTACCAAAGGATAAATTTCTTGGAGGCCTTGTTAGGTACTTTTGATCAATTCAAGTTGAGCAATGAATTAAGAACAATGAAAACATATGGGGAATGACTTGTCTTATTCAGAGCAAAGATCATGGCTATATAGCCATTACATAATCCTAACAGAATGAGAAATAGAAGCCCATGTTACGCAAGACCAATGCTATGCGATAAATCAACAAGAAAATAGTCAAAACAAACTAAAACCAGTAACCCTGACATATAGGGTTTTAATCTAACAAGGAAAACTACGTAACAAGAAACCTAAAATTATGCAACAACTCCACCATTCCCTCCCTTAAACTAATGTGATTTGAGCAATTAGTTTACATCCATCAAGTCACAGACTCCCATCTAAGCACGTAGTCTCTGAAAGGCTACCAACTTCATCGGCTTAGTTAGCAAATCTGCCAGCTGTTCATGTGTACCACAATGCACAAGTTCTATAGCACCATCTTGAGTCAGATTACGAAGAAAATGAAATCTTACATCAATGTGTTTGCTACGCTCATGTAGAACTGGATTCTTCGAAACCTTGATAGTGGAACTGTTATCACACATCACAGTGGTGCTTCCATTTTGAACATAGCTCATCTTCTCCAAGATCCTCCTCACCCAGATTGCCTGACAAGAACAAGCCGCTGTAGCTACATATTCTACCTCAGTAGTTGAAAGAGTGACTATAGGTTGCTTCTTTGAAGACCATGACACAACACCTCCACTAAGCATAAACACATAACCTAACGTGCTCTTTCAATCCTCCAAATCTCCAGCATAGTCACTATCATTATGAGCAATGAGCTCCTTGTTTCCTTCCTTCTTGTAATATATGTCATAATTGATAGTTCCCTTCAAATATCTCAACATCTTTTAGCTGCTTGCAAATGTAACTCAGTCGGTTGAGACATGAACTTGCTAATTAAGCTAACAACGAACATCAAATCAGACCTCGAAGCAGTAATGTACATGAGACTTCCTACAATATGTTTGAAGTAGGTTTCATTAATTTGAACACCATCTCCATCTCTGCTTAACTTGAAACCAAGAACACTTCGCCTCATCACTTCATTACTATTCTCTATACCGAACCTCCTGAGAATCTCCAAGGCATACTGTAAACACGGAAATCTGAAAACAAACAAGATGCAGACACGTGTACAAAAAATAATAATTTTATTAATTTAAGTGCGGGTTACAATCTTTGGTAATCCTCTGATTCAATCTCCGACGATGAATTTCACTCAAGGGCTTGACGCTTGATCTTGAGTTGGACGATGGTCACGAGAGTCGACACGTGACGGTTGTTTTGACTTGAAGTTGGTGAGGAACCGGCTATTTGGCAGCTTGAGGGTTCTCCGCACGTGCTTGGGAGGCTTCAGGAATTTTGAGAGTATTTCCTTCTCTTTTTGACTGAAGTCCTTCTCTTGATTTGAGAAGGGGTATTTATAGTATCTGCGTCTCGATGACATAACATTAATCACATTCCGTAATTGTGTAATTAAATCAATCAGTTTTAATTGATTGATTTAATTATTTTTTATTTAAGGAATATGTCAATCAATTTCGATTTGATTTAATGCCCGATTTCAATCAGAATCAAACAATTTAATTTGATCGATATTTGTATTTAATACTTGATTTTCGTCGAGATCAATCAGTTTAATACAATTGATCCGCTTTAAATGCTTAACTCGAGCAACAATGAATCAGCGATAATTTGAAGCTTCCACAATTGAAGCTTCCACAATTGATGCTTCCACGTCATTCAATTAATGGATCACTCGTGTTTTGACATGTGTCATCCTCGAAGCTCACATAATTTTGGTGACATATGAGCCGCGTGTGCCTTTTGTAGGACCCATGTGCCAACTAAGCTTGTTTAGTCAAAATTTCAAAGATTGACCGATTTATTTAATGAATTTTATTTTCATTAAATTTCTTGTGTCGACAAATGCCCCCACTTCAAGGTGCGCCGTAAACATGTGGTTGTCACGTGCTTGAGGTGTGACTTGAAGTTGCTTTTTTTTTTTTTATGGCACATTTCGCGTGCTTTGTAATCAGCTTACTTGGATGAATTAGCTAGCCAGCTTGATTTTTTTTGCTTTGTGCCTTTGACATTGATAATTTTAATCATTGCCTTGATGCTTTTTTGTTTTTTTTTTCTTGATTTGACTTGAGACTTTTGATAACCATGCATGGCCACTTTCCATGAGTTCCAAATAAATGGGTAATCTGCGAATGGATTTCTTCTTTTCATTCATATAGCTTCCATATGTGGCTTTGAAATTTCCCGTTTTGCAGCCCCACTCAATTTTTTTTGAATTGGTAGGTAGTGAATTAGAGATGAAAGCCTCTGTTTTTGTTCTCAATTGATGCATGGCTGACATTCCCATAATTGATATAAGTAATTACGACCTACCAAACTCATTTGGTCTTCTATAGGTAAGAAATCTTCAATGGCTTGATAATTTCTTCAAACGAAGTAGAAAAGTAAATAGGTAAAACTTCCATCTCACGTAATAAAATGCACAATAAGGTTTTGCCCTAATCACCATTATCTTCCCTAGCCACCAGCACTTTTTTTTTAATAATTTTGTGTTTTTTTTTGCTGCGCAATATGAAGACCTAGCCATGAATGAAGCAAGCTTGTAGAACTCCAAAGCTGTAGAGATTCCCTTGGAATCTTGATTTAATTTCGTAGAGATTCTCCCAAAATTTTGATTTAATTTTGTAGAGATTCCCTCGCAAGATTTAATTTTACAAATATGGCAAGGACTCCGAATAGGCAAGTGACAAAGCCCATAATATAAGATGTTTTTTTTTGTTAAATATTTACAGAATAAATCATTGATTTTTCCGAATAAAATATTTATTCACAAAATTTCTGCACTCAAAATATTATTGCCATATATAGCAGAAAATTTAGAATTTCTGCCATATTTTCCTAGTCTCAATTAGGAAATTATTGAAGTGAGAAACCCTAGTTTTTTAACATAAAAGGACGGCCTCCTTTGTATTCTGAACACAAACGACTTGCTGCCAACTCTCAACTTCCTTGCTTTCGTTGCCTTTTGTCTTTGGTGTTGCAGAAGATCTATGATTGCATGTGCCTTTATTTTATCCGTTCCACCCTCTGACATGGGCAAATATGATTATAGTATGATCTTTTTTTTTTCGATAACCACCAACAGATGATTCAGCCATCATTAATTTTTTTTGTTCACATGGACCCTTGCTCCCTTAGTCCCGTTCACCTTCTTCCTCTTCTGATGACGTCCAAAGCACGGCTTACCCTTTTTTTTTTTAACTTCTCTCACATGCCCCCCTTTTGCAGACCCAAAGCGATTCTTTTTTTGTAAACTTTCAAATAATCATGCCAATTGACAAGTGGTTAACTCATTCGAATTTTGGCTTTTAGCTAGCAAATTAAATTATTACATGGGCTGCATTCTAATTAAATTGCAGATATCTGGAGCTAGATTACCCTTCCAACTTTGAGGCCACTAAACTTCCAGACCTTTTTTTATTTCACATGCCCAGTATATGTGTACTCTGACAATTGTTTTAAATTTTTTTTTGGACAAAATACTGTTTACTCCCTATACTTATAGGGTCTCGACGTTTCAGTCCTTGACGTTTCAATTTCACCTAAAAAGTCCCTGAACTTTCTAATTTCATCTAAAAAGTCTCTGCCGTCAATTTTCGGTTTAAAAATCTGTTATCTTGCTAACGTGACACTATTTTAATAGTAAAATGACTATTTTACCCTTATTGACCCCAAAAAAAAAATTTACTCTTTTTTTAACTCTTTTTTCTCTATTTTTTGAATTTGTTCTTTTTTATTCCTACTTTTTTTTAACTCTTTTTTCTCTATTTTTTTACTTTGTTCTTTTTCATTCCTACTTTTTTTTTTAACTCTTTTTTCTCTATTTTTTTAAATTTGTTCTCTCTTTGTGTTCCTACTCTTTTTTTTTACTCTTTTTTCTCTCTTTTCTCTTTTTTTAATTTATTTGTTCTCTCTTTTTTTTTAACCCTCTTTTCTCTTTTTTTTCCCTACTCTTTTTTCTCTTTTTAAAAAAAAAAAAAACTTTTTTCCTCTTTTTTTTTATTTGTTCTCTCTCTTTTGTTTTGTTTTTTTTTTTTTTAATTTCTTTCTCTTTTCTATTTACCTCTTCTTCCTCTTCCTCCTCTCTGCTCTTCGGCCTTCTTTTCCTCCTCCCTGATCGTAGCTCCAGTTTTCGGCGAGCATCACCACCTCTCCTAATCACCGTTGGCGTGCCAGCCGCTCCAAGCAAGTGCTGGCTATTCCACCATCCATCCATCATCCCCGTTATGCCAGCAAGCATCACCACCTCTCCTAATCACCCCTCTCCATACAACGGTTCCAAACCAAATCGGAGCACACCCAATCAAATCAATTCACGTTCCACCTCCCTTTCTTCGGTGTCAAAACAGTTCAAACATTTCTCTCTAAAGTTACGATCAGAAACAGCCAAATTGACCAAAACATGGAAACTCGCAGGAAAACTCAAATATCTTATCCTCTTCGAATCTCTATTGGCTCATCATCTCAGCAAACCAACACCAAAGAAACGTTATTGACGTCGAGAGAAAACTTCTGATATAGCTCCGACACCACGAAGGGGCCGAAATCTGAAGGGAAGAGAACCCGACCATTCCGGCTTCCAAGCGTGGCCGAAAACTGGAGCTGCGATCAGGGAGGAGGAAAATAAGGCCGAAGAGCAGAGAGGAGGAAGAGGAAGAAGAGGTAAATAGAAAAGAGAAAGAAATATATATATATATATATATATATAAAGAGAACAAAAAAAAAAAAAAGAGTGTTAAAAAAAAAAAAGAGAAAAAATAAAAATAAAAAGAGAAAAGAGAGTTAAAAAAAGAGAGAAAAAAGAGTAGGAAAAAAAAAGAGAACAAATTAAAAAAAATAGAGAAAAAAGAGTTAAAAAAAAAGTAGGAATAAAAAAGAACCAAATAAAAAAATAGAGAAAAAAGAGTAGGTAAAAAAAGAGAGAACAAATTTAAAAAAAAATGAGAAAAAAGAGTTAAATAAAAAGTAGTAATAAAAAAGAACAAATTAAAAAATAGACAAAAAAGAGTTAAAAAAAGTAGGAATAAAAAAGAACAAATTAAAAAAATAGAGAAAAAAGAGTTAAAAAAAGTAGGAATAAAAAAGAACAAATTAAAAAAATAGAGAAAAAAGAGTTAAAAAAGAGAAAAGAGAGTAATTTTTTTTTTGGTCAGTAAGGGTAAAATAGTCATTTTACTGTTGAAATAGTGCCACGTCAGCAAGATAAGAGACTTTTTAACTGAAAATTGACGGCAGAGACTTTTTAGGTGAAATTGGAAAGTTCAGGGACTTTTTAGGTGAAATTGAAACGTCAGTGACTGAAACGTCGAGACCCTATAAGTATAGGGAGCAAACAGTATTTTGTCCTTTTTTTTTTCTTTGTTTAGAATTGTGGTGGCAATTGAAGAACCCCTGCTCTGCTTTCTTTATTTACTGCCTGTTGCTGCTAATTTCTTCCCTTGGGCTGCGCAAATCTTCAAGTTGAGGTATGGCTTTTTGTCCTCTTTTTTACTATTGTAATAAAGCTTTGTTCAATCATCCATCTTCTGACAATGGATATGCATGTATGTGTAGACCTAATCAAAGCATAATTGCATGATTTATTATTTCCTTCTAACCATCCTTCTTTCAATTGACATGACGCCACTTTTTTTCTTAGATGTCGCATCTTTTTTTTTACTTCACACAATTTCATATGTATTTCAATATATATGTATCGCTTCTTTTATTCAGGGTTTTGGCGACAATTGAAGAACACAGACGACTTCAATGCTTAGATTCCTCCACTTTTGTGCATGGCAGGGTCCGCCAAAAGCAGTTAGGCTTTGCGTGTTTATAGACGTCAAGGAGAAGAACGTGAACGTCCTAAACGCTTGGATTCCTCCACCTTAGCTCGTGGTAGGGTCCAATAAAAGCTGTTAGACTTTGCGTATTTGGTGGCTCACGGAGAGAAGAACGCGGACGTCCTAAACGCTTGGATTCCTCCACATTTGTGTGTGGCAGGGTCCACTGAAAGCGGTTAGGCTTCGCGTGTTTGGCCGCTCACAGAGAGAAGAACGCGGACGTCCTAAACGCTTGGATTCCTCCACATTTGTGCGTGGTAGGGTCCACTGAAAGCAGTTAGGCTTCACGTACGTCGTCAGGCACTTGCGATCGCATTTTCCGTCCTTTTGTGGCTGATTTGTGTGCTTGAATGCAACTTACGCGCAATAAGGGCACGGTCATCAAAGAAGTGGGAAATATTTGAACCCGAAATTATCGTACCACGGGGATTGAAAAGCTAACTTTAATCCTTGGTTATGCCGATTACTAAGTCACTAACAATTAACAAAGAACCTAAAAAAATAGCACCAAGCTATTTACATGCCCGGCTTGGAACAACCAAGCCTAAAATTAGTCAAGAGAACCACAAATAAATGCGGAAACTCACAACCAAATGGTATGGACAATGTAAGTGGTTTGTGAAATTTGATTTTTTTTTTTTTAATTGCGAAGAAAATAAAATTAACAATTGAAAATTAAAATTAAAATTAAAATTAAAGATAATAGAAACTAATCAAGAAATGGAAATTAGGTCACTATGGTATCCTCCTAGCCAAATTTAATGCATAAATATGCTCCGACAATGGTCATTCAATTCATTATGGCATCAAGAATCGTACCCAAGGCTTTTCAAGGCTCATGGGTCATTAGATTCCTTAAAGGGTATTCCTACTCCGGATCAAGGGTCGTAGAAACTCAATTGAGACAATCTAGAGCCTTGTTAGGGCCTCTAGTTGCACCAAAAGGCGAAGAGTACTAGAATCAAGGTTCCCAAGCTATCCGATACGGCAATCGAAATTGGTATTGTAACTAACCATGTTCTAAACAAGTGTCCTAGCCATAAATTAGAGAAGTGATTAGGTCCCCTAATTTTTTCTAGACATTCTCATCTACACATTCAAGAGTTAATCAAGCTCCTAAGCATGCATCTAAGCCAAATATTATAAAATAGAACATATGCCAAATACGAAATCAAAAACCATTAAATCAAAACATATTTATTACATTAAATCCATGCTAGGGCTCAAACCCTAGCTTCCTAAATAGACTACTCACAACCCATCCACAAATCAACAACAATATTCATCAATTAAAGAGGTAAAGGTGAAGAAGAGTGAAAAGTAACAAGAACAAGTCACAAATTGTATGGAGCAATTATGACAAGCCTTGATTTATGGCTTCCCACTATACCCAATCTCAAGTCTTGATGTAGATGAGATCCCTTGAAGCTCCTTGAAATCCCTTTGAGAAATTTATGAGGATTTGATGGAATTTTGGTGAGGTGAATCTTGGTGAGGAGGAAAATAGATCTTGGTGAGGAGGAATCTAGGTGAGGTGATGAAATGGATCTTGGTGAGGTGAGAAATAAATCTTGGTGAGGTAAAGAAATGAATCTTGGTGAGGTGATGAAATGGATCTTGGTAAGGAGGAAAATTGTGTGGAGGAGTGGTTTTGGGTGTAGGGTGAGAGAGGGAGAGGGTGCGGCTACTATTCTTGGTGGTGGTATGCGGCCGAAGGGGAAGAAGAATGTCTGATGGGAAATGGGGTTGTGCTATATATATATGAAGAGAGAGGGGCCTTGGTTTTGTCTGTGTGGTCGAGAAGAAAGAGCAAAGAGGATAGCATAATCATAATTGATTATGCTGCACGTGTGTGGAGGGAAGGAAAATATATATGTGCTGATGTCATCATGACATCATCATAAGGCATTATATATATATATATATATATTTTTTTTTTTTTCTTTTTCCTTTTTTTTCTTCTTCTTTCTTCTCTCTTCTCAATGCATTTCCGCAAATACTATCGGAGACAACTATATTCCGCTCCCTTGATGGCGTTGACCATGTTGACCCGCATTGACTATTTCGTCCTTTTGTCAGAAATTCCATTTTGTTCAATTTTCACGTCATTTTCTCTCGATTTCCGCAATTTCGCTTATTTCCTACAAAATAAATAAAAATAGATTAATTACATAATAATTGACTTGAGAATTAGCTTATTTATAGTGTTTTAGATATAATTACACGCATATAAATGAGTATAATCAGTGGCCATGGCCTTCTTCAAATGCTTCAAGAAAGGGACAATCACCATCCTCGAAATCCGGAGGACGCTCAAAGTGATGAAACTACTCTGCAAGTGCATGCATCGTTGACTGGGCCTCAAGCAATCGATGTCCCTCCTTATGACCCTTCAGCTCACATCCTCCAGTGGACTCATGTGGTACCTCGCCAGCTAGTTATGTTTCAACAATCGAGATCTGGAAGAGACCAACAAAACTCACATGTACTGTTGCTGAAGTCTTCGCATCATCATCAGAACACTCCTCAGACCCCATTCAAGCTTCTCAACGATCGTGTACGCAACGGTTCAGTGAAGTGGAGCAGTGCATTTCGTGTAAACGGGGGCTTTACTAGATGAGAGACTTCTACTACAGGAGAAGAAGCTTGTCTACCTAGAAAAAGAGAAAACTGAGATCCAAGAGACCCCCGAGGTGACCACTGCAGAGCTTGAGACGACAAAATCATTGTGAGATACTTTTGAGAATCACCGCAATAGCTTCAAGGGTTTGACTTGGGTGTGAAGAGCTGTTCTCCATTTGTAACTTATGATGATTTTTTTTGTTCATTTTCCTTTATCATTTTTAATAAATCAAACTTTGACAGTGATAACTTATTATAAAAAAAAATAAGTACTTTTCTACTTACTTCTTGAATAGTAAACAAACCCTTTATTTTTATTTGATTTGACTGAACTCGAGATTGTTATTCCCAAGCTGCCTACGTATCCTTCCAATGAAGGAATCAAGTCATCACGTAGTTCAAGGGTTTATGGATGAAGTGAAATTGATTTTTTTTTTGTCCTTTTTTTTTGCTTGAGCCGCCCTTTCAGGTTTTCAACTCAACAGACTTTTTTTTTTTTTTTTTTTCGTGCCATGTGCAGTTTACGCTCGTGCTGGCTAGGAGCGTCTTCTTATGCGTTTCAAGCATAGTACCTCTTCAGGAACTTTCCATTTATGGGGCCAATCCTCAGGCCATCTTCAGCCACAATTTTGTAGGCTCCATTGGTGTAGACTTTGAGGACTACATAAGGTCCATCCCACTTTGACTGAAACTTAGGACCAATCTTGTGTGTCATGATGATAGGTCTGCGCACGGCAAGCACTAGATCACCAACTTGAAAGGATCTAGGTCGAACCCCTTTGTTGAAAGCTCGTGACATTCGAGCTTGATAGCATTCCAAGTGCTGTTGCACGTCAAGTCTCTTTTCATCTAAGGCTTCCAACTCCTGAAGGCGTAACTTGACGTTCTCTTCATCAGTCAGTCCTTCTTGCAAAGCAATCCTCAGAGATGGAATCTGTTTCTCCAAGGGTAAGACAGCTTCAACACCATATACAAGGGAGTAAGGTGTAGCTTTCGTGGGAGTTCGATATGTCGTTCTATAGGCCCAGAGCGCCTCGCCCATTCTTTCATGCCAATCCCTTTTTGTTTTGCTGACAACTGTCTTCAAAATGTTACACAATGTCTTGTTGAATGCTTCAGCCAACCCATTTGCTAGGGCGTTGTACATAGAAGAAAAGTGTAACTTGAAGTGATATTTCTCACAGAGTTTCTCCATGGCACTATTGGAAAAGTACTTGGCATTGTCTGTGATGATGCAGCGAGGAACACCATATCTTTGAATGATATTCCCTTTGATGAAGTCTACAACATTTTCTTTCTTTGTTTCTTTAAGCGGTACCACCTCTGCCCACTTTGAAAAGGAATCCATAGCCGCTAGAATGTATGAGTGACTGGCGGAGGATTTCAGAGTTATGGGCCCAACAGCATCAAGTCCCAATACATCGAAGGGGTAGGAAGCAATCGTTGGATGCAACGGCTCTGGTGGTTGATGGATAAAGTTTGCATGAAACTGGCAAGCTTGACACCTTTGTGCATAGGCCATGCAATCTTTAACCATAGTGGGCCAATGGTAACCCATCCTCTTCACTTGAAAATGGAGCTTAGGACCTAACTGGTGAGCTCCGCATACTCCTGAATGAGCTTCCTCCATAGCCTTAGCAGCTTCCTCTTTCCCTAGACATCTAAGAAGCAATCCATAGAAAGAACGTCGATAAAGAGTCTCCTTATAGTAGAAGAAGCGTGATACTCTTCGTCTTATGTCCGAGCGTTGCTTTGGGTCATCAGACAACTTATTTCGCTCAAGGTAATCAATCAACGGGTACCTCCAGTCATCCACATCAATCACGTAAACAGAGACAACATTGGAGTCTTCATGCCAAAGCTCAGAGATTATTGGTACGACCCACCGTTGGCAGATTAGAAGGTGTATGATTTCATCCTTTGATAATGCCAAAGTTGCTGCTAAGTTGGCCAAAGCATCTGCTGTTTGATTTTCTTTTCTTGGCACATGCATTAGTGTGACAGCATCAAAACCTTTAAGAGTTGTGTGGCGAGCTGAAAATAAGGAACTAAATCCTCTTTCTTCACTTCATAGAGAGTTAGTAATTGATCAACTACTAACTTCGAGTCTCCATACACTCTAGATTTGAGATTTTCATTTCAGTTGCGGTTTGTAGTCCCATAATTAGCGCTTGGTACTCAGCAACATTATGGGAACATAGCTCACCAAGAGTAAAGGCATAAGGCAATATCTGCCTTTGCGGAAAAATGAAGACCACACCAGCGCCTGCCCCACCAGCTCCTGCCCCATCTGCTCGTGAAGACCCATCGAAGAACATTTGCCAAGCAGAGAGGACCTCTGTATTAAATACTTCTTCATCTGGCAACTCATCTGAAATCTCCCAATCCGCAGGAATAGGATGATCCGCTAGGAAATCAGCCAATACTTGTCCTTTAACCGCTTTGGCCTGTATGTAGATGATCTCATACTGATTGAGGAGTAGTGCCCATTTTGCCATTCGCCCTGTCAAGACGGGTTGTGACATAACAAACTTGACTGGGTTAGCTGGTGCCACTAGATGCACTCTGTAAGCTTGCATGTAATGTCTTAACTTTTGGATAGCGAAGACGAGTGCGAGACAAATTTTCTCTATCGGCGGATAGTTTAGTACCGGTCTGTGAGAGTTCGACTCAAGTAATACAACGCCCTCTCCTTCGTTGCTTCATTTTCTTGGGCTAGGAGTGCCCCGAGTGATCGCTCTTGAGCAGCAATGTAGAGGATAAGCGGCTTCCCAAGGATGGGTGCACCTAACATTGGAGGGTTCGCCAAGTACTTCTTTATGCTTACAGAGGCGTTATGGCAAGCTTCATCCCATACAAAAGGCACATCCTTCTTCAGAAGTCGACTGAACGGCTGACAACGGCCTGCGAGGTTTGATATAAACCGTCTAATAAAGGCAAGCCGTCCTTGGAGACTTTTTAACTCGCGCAGATTTCTTGGCTTAGGCATGTCTTGAATGGCCTTAATCTTTGACTGGTCCACTTCAATGCCACGATGTTTCACAATGAATCCAAGAAACTTGCCTGAACTAACTCCAAAAGCACATTTGAGGGGGTTCATCTTGAGCTGGTACTTGCGTAGTCTATCAAACACCCTTCTTAGGTCTTGGAAGTGATCCGTCCTCCTTTTTGAAGCATAACATTCCACGTACTTGTGAAGCATGTCTCCGAAGATTTTCTGCATAGCACGTTGATATGTTGCACCAGCATTTTTCAACCCGAATGGCATGACTTTGTAGCAATAAAGGCCTTTGGGAGTACGGAACGCAATAAGCTCTTCATCTTCTAAGGCCATCCTAATTTGATTGTACCCAGATGACTCATCCATGAAGGAAAAAGCTTCATGCCCTGTTGTTGCATCCACCATGAGTTCAATGATGGGCAAAGGGAAGTCATCTTTCGGACACGCGTCATTTATGTCGCGGAAGTCCACACATACACGGAGTTGTCTGTTCTTCTTCTTGACAAGAACAATGTTTGCAATCCACTTAGGATATTGAACCTCTCTAATGAAACCCGTAGCAATCAACTTATCAACTTCAGCTTCAATTTGAGGACGGAGTTCTGTCCTAAAGCGTCGTTGTGTTTGCTTGATCGGTCGAGCCTCAGGTTTAACTGCGAGATGATGAACCGCTACCTTTGGGTCAAGACCAGGCATTTCTTTGTACATCCATGCAAAGACGTCTTTATTTTCAAGCAGCAGATCATAGTATTTCTTTTCTTCTTCGGGACTCAGCGAAGCGCTCACAAAGACAGGTCTTGGATCTTCCTCAGTTCCCAAATTGAGCTCTTTAAGCTCGTCGACAGTAGCTTGCCCCCCATCTTCAAGTTCTGGAGGAGCTTCATCTACTTCATCCTCGGAATGTTCATGGTCTTCTTCTTCAAAAGCCTCTGCTTCTGCTACCGTAATATGATAGGCAGATTGAACAATCTCATCTTTGCCATTGCCATCAACATTACTCGTTCCGACTTGGTCAATGAGTACGATGGTGTGCTCCTTCACTTTGAGTTGTTTGCTTGAGCTCACCTCTAACATAGAGCGTCGCTTCATGCGTGACAGAATGAGACTTCAGATATCTTTGTCGTTTCCTTGGTCGTTAATCCCCTCTCTCTTTCGCCTTTGCTGCTCTTTGGGTGCTTGTATCCTCTCAAGTGCTGACTTTCGAGGGGCTGACTCAGATTTCTTATTTCCTTCATCGGAAGATGACAACCTATTGAACATGGAAGCTCCAGTGGTCGTTTGGGTGATGCGATTGAAAACTGAGACTCGGCTTGTTGAAGTATATATCTACACGATCGAATACAGAAACTCAAGGTTCCAGCTCATCAAATTGTTCAGGCATCGTAGCTTGAGAATTAGAACGAATGCGATCAAGTGCAGAAACGCGAGGGGCAGATTCAGATCCTTGAGTCTCTTCTTCTATTACTTCAACACTAATGTGTTGTGTGTTTGCCTTCACAACTTTTCTTCTTCTTGAAATTTTGATTTGTTTGCCTGGTACAAAACCAAGACCTGCTTTAGCAGAGTCAGCGGTGCATCCTTGCTCTCTCAACCTCCTTTGAGATTCATTAAGCTCATGCACCTTTTTACTAGAGATGACTTGGCCACCTTGCTTGCTTGACGAACCGAAGTCATATCTAGCCTTTGCTAGTAGCTTGTAAGCGTTTGGGTCGAATCCTTCCTTTCTCCTTTTGTCAGGAAGTGTCCCATGCTCTGTCTTGCCTTGAATCGGTTTGACAAACCCCTTTAGCTGCTGCTTGGTGGGAGCTGCATTGCTTAACTTCGTCAATGGTATGGTTGATGTTTCTTTTAACAATTCTACGTCCTTCTCATCTAGCTTTCGCGGACGTTCTTGCTCATTTGCCTCCACAAAAGGAGACTCCCCTTCTTTTCGCCTAGACCTTAGCACATAACGAAGAACTGGAGCAGAGGAGCTGATTTTGTTCTTTGAAGCTGTCACTTTAGTTTCCGACGAAACTTTATGTGGTTCCTCAGTGAAAATTCTTGCCATGCTGGATTCCACTTCCTTATTACGCACCTCTGCAGTCTTCCCTGTAGAGGGTACTCCAACTGGGAGAACTTCCTTTACTGTTTCATCATCCATGTAGAACTTAGAATCCGCAAAGTAAGATTCAACTTCAGTGAATGGCTTAGTATCACCTGCTACCATTTTTACTCTACCATAGTAGAACTTGAAGCATTGATGAAGAGTGGAGGGGACGACACCATTTTCGTGAACCCACGGTCGTCCCAACAACAAATTGTAGGAGGTCTTTGCATCGATCACGTGGAACAAAGTGTTCGACTTCATTTCTCCAATTGTCATATCTACTCTGATCATGCCTATGGCTCTTTGTCCCCCTTAGTTGAAGCCTTGAATCATGAGACGGCTTCAGGACAACTCCTCCACATTGATGCTAAGCTACTTCATGGTTGACCTAGGCATAATGTTTACAGCAGACCCTCCGTCTACAAGCATGCGGTTTAACTTTTGACCTCCGTCACGAAGAGAGGTCTATTGTGTGGCTTAGAGCCCAACTGAAGGTCTTCATCCGTAAAGTGGATGGCATCACAATCTGCAACACATGTGATGCATTCCTTCAGTTTCACCTTGTTAGTGTCTGTGGAGTTCTTGCTCATGTCGATCAACACCTGTACCAAAGCACATCTTGTCGATTTTGGCAATTGTAGTAGATCCGAGATGCTAAAGTGCAATGGTAGGTCTTCTAGCTGCTTCAACACCTTGTTCTCCTTTGATGTTTGGTTCGTATTGACCGTGCTTGACTCAGCCTTGGCAGAATCCTTCTAACCAAATTCATAGCTTGTGGTCATGTGGGCAGCTCTCACCTTTTCTTATTTGTTGCCTTTCTTCAAACAAAAGGATTACCCATTTCCTTGACAAATTTTGTCTTACCTTTCTCGAGACATTGACGATTTTCTTGTGATTGCTTGTATTTTGCTTGAGTGATATGTACACATGGCGATGGGCTCTTGCGTGCCTTCTTTCGAGTGACAAGTATCCATCCCTCGTCATCAACAACTGAGTCAATTTTAGGGGTTGCAACAGGTGCGAGGATCGCTTGCTGGGTTGGCTTGACTTCCTCCAACTTTGACTTCATGCATGGTTTTCTCGAAAGCTGATATGGTACTTTCATTGGAAGAGGAGGCAACGGGGCAGGCTCGAATGAACCAAACACGATGGTACTGCAGTTTACCTCAACAACATCGTCGACATCCAGCTCGATCCTTCCTTGCTTGGCGAGATTCATTATTAAATCTTTCAGAACAAAGCATTTCTCCACTGGGTGACTAACGAGCCGATGATACTTGCAGTATTTCAGATCCTTAACACGATACATTTCCTCTGGCCGCTTGCATTCTGGGAGCTCTATCACCTTCTTCTCAAGTAGATCTTCCAACATGCCTGCAACGTCAGAATCTGGGAAAGGATATGTCTTTTGTTGCCATTCCTTCAATGAACGCTTTGTTCTGTCGTAGGTGCGAGTTGGCTCAGCTTTCTTAACCTCCTTATCTCGTGTCGAGATTTTGACTGGGGCAATGTTGACGGTCATCGATTCTTTTGCAGATTTCTTCAGTGCCTTATCAATCTTGCTTCGGAAGACCTTATCTTTCCTTTGGTCAACAATTGACTCCTTCTTCCCTTTATGGCTAGCTATACTCAACTCCATGTCGTGTGCTCGTGTAGCCAGCTCTTCAAACGTACGGGGCTTGATCCCCTATAGCATATATAGCAAATCAAAGTACATACCTTGGATGCACATTTCCACTGTAGATACTTCTGACAGTCGATCTTTGCAATCGAGACTCAACGAACGCAACCTATTGATGTAATCAATTGCGCTTTCATCCTTCCATTGCTTGGCGCTAGTAAGTTCCATCATGCTCACTGTACGTCTTGTGCTATAGAAACGATTCAGGAACTCACGCTTCATCTGATCCCAACTATCGATTAACTCAGGTTCCAGATCAGTGTACCATTCGAAGGCATTGCCTTTTAATGAACGTACAAACTACTTAACAAGATGATCACCCTCCGTTCTAGCATTGTTGCAAGTCTTGACAAAATGAGCAATATGTTGTTTCGGACTGCCCTTCCCCTCTAATTGCTGACATTTGGGTGGCTAGTACCCATATGGCATCCTCAGGCTATCCACTCTTTTTGTGTATGGCTTGGAGTATGTGAGAGAATCACGAGAGGTACCTCCATATTGAGCTCTAATGGAGTTGTTGATCATTTCTTGCAGCTACTGGACGGACAAAAAACCAAGTGGACTTTCACTGTCTCTGCCATTTGTCTTTGAAGTTTCTTCTTGTTTCTCTTTGTCATTCTTGTATGGAATCCTAGCAGAATCCTCATCGTTTTGTTTCTCGAGCCTGCTCCAAAGTTGAGCAATCTGCATATCTTTTTCTTCGACGGTATTAGTGAGCTTTTGAACTGCCTCCATCAAATTAGCTACCAGCTCTTCGAGCGTGGTTGCCCCAGTCATCATGACTTGCATTGCTGAGAGGTGTGACGCACTGTCTGACCGCATCCCAGAAGTGTTATTTTCTTCAGGATCAAGATTTCCAAGGTATGATCCGGTGCTTGAATTGTCATCAGAGGCAGGTGAGAACGACCGCTCTCTTGATTTTGTATTTGGAGCTTGTCTCTCTTCACTTCGAGGGACATGCTTCCCTGCCCCTAAACTTTCCAGGGTGATGATTGGTTGGCGAGGCTTAGAAGGCAAAGCCACAAATGTTGTTGGCTGAACCTTTGCCATGCTTCGAGTGACATGACCAGATGAGCTGCTGCTCGATTTGGTGGTCGTTGTCTTGGACTTGTTCTTCTGGATGACTTGAGTGTTCTTGGAAGCCATTGCTCGAACGGATTTGTTTGAAATCGTCTTACGGAGAAGGAGATGAGAGGCAAAGAGATCCCACCGGGTGTGCCAATTTGTAAACATGGAAATCTGAAAACAAACAAGATGCAGACACGTGTACAAAAAATAATAATTTTATTAATTTAAGTGCGTGTTACAATTTTTGGTAATCCTCTGATTCAATCTCCGACGATGAATTTCACTCAAGGGCTTGACACTTGATCTTGAGTTGGACGATGGTCACGAGAGTCAACACTTGATGGTTGTTTTGACTTGAAGTTGGTGAGGAACCGGCTATTTGGCAGTTTGAGGGTTCTCCACACGTGCTTGGGAGGCTTCAGGAATTTTGAGAGTATTTCCTTCTCTTTTTTGGCTGAAGTCCTTCTCTTGATTTGAGAGGGGGTATTTATAGTATCGGCATCTCGATGACATAGCATTAATCACATTCCGTAATTGTGTAATTAAATCAATCAGTTTTAATTGATTGATTTAATTATTTTTTATTTAAGGAATATGTCAATCAATTTCGATTTGATTTAATGCCCGATTTCAATCAGAATCAAACAATTTAATCTGATCGATATTTGTATTTAATACTTGATTTTCGTCGAGATCAATCAGTTTAATACAATTGATCCGTTTTAAATGTTTAACTCGGGCAACAATCAATCAGCGATAATTTGAAGCTTCCACAATTGATGCTTCCACGTCATTCAATCAATGGATCACTCGTGTTTTGACATGTGTCATCCTCGAAGCTCACATAATTTTGGTGACATATGAGCCGCGTGTGCCTTTTGTAGGACCCATGTGCCAACTAAGCTTGTTTAGTCAAAATTTCAAAGATTGAGCGATTTATTTAATGAATTTTATTTTCATTAAATTTCTTGTGTCTACACATACTACCTTTGACAAACAAAAATTCCATCCTCCTTAACACTTCTAAGCCAAGAAAGAACCTCATTTTTCCCAAATCAGTCATTTCAAATTCTTTCATCTTGGAACTTTTAAAATCAGCCATCATCACTAGTGTAAATGAGATCATCAACATACACACTCATTATTAAAATGTTACCTCCACAACCAGTCTTGATGAATAAAGTTTGCTCAATGCTGCACCTTTGAAAACATTTCTTTGTGAAGTAAGCTTCGATTCTGCTGAACCAAGTACGAGGTGCTTGTTTCAACCCATACAACGCTTTCTATAGCTTGTACACCTTGTCTTCACTACCCTTCTTCTCATACCCCAATGGTTGCTCTACGAATACATCTTCACTCAGGTCACCATGAAGAAAAGCTTATTTGACATCAAGATGGTAGATTGTCCAACTCATTTGAGCAGCCAAAGCAAGTATCAACCTTACTATATCCATTCTAGCCGCCGGAGCATATACTTTTGTAAAATCCACACCTTGTTGCTGAGAGTAGGCCTTGGCAACTAATTGAGCCTTGTGCTTGTCAACTTCCCCAGACTCATTATATTTGGTCTTATAGACCCTCTTTACTCCTATCTTCTTTGCTTTTGCAGGTAACTCAATTAGCGTCCATGTTTTGTTTCTCTCAATTGCTTTTATCTCTACATCCATGGCCTTTCTCCACCTCAAGCTTCTTACTGCCTCTTCGAAACTAACAGGATCATCGGACATCACTAGAGCCATGTTTGCCTCTAGTTCCAAATCAGAAAACCATTCTCCACTTGTGTAATCACTCATCCAAACTGGTGGTTGTCTATTCCTCTCTTCTCTTGCTTCAGGAGTTTCAAAACCTTGATTTGGTGAATTGATCACATCTTCTTCCACCTCCTCATTATTTGAACCACTCCCTCCAGCGTTCTCCATGTCTTCAGCTCCATTCTTACCATCACTAACTGAATCTTCGTCTTCATTCCTATTGGTGTCCTTCTGATCTTCTCCCTATTCCAAATCTATCAATAGCTGCTCCTCATAGCTTGCGTCCTAGTCCCACTCCTTATCTTCTTCAAAAACCATACCTCGACTAATCACTATCCTTTTGGTGATATGGTTGTAGAGTCTATAGGCTTTAGATTCTTCGCTAACACCAAGTAACATGCAAGCAACACTCTTGTTCTCTAATTTGGTTATCTTGACATTAGGGACATGAGCATGAGCTATGCACCCGAAAACTCTGAAGAATTCCACCAAGGGTTTCTCTGCACTCCATTCTTCTTGTGAAGTCACATCCTTGACTAACACGGTAGGGCATCGATTCAGTACAAACATGGTCTAATTGACTACCTCAGGCCAAAATGTATTTGTCATTTTCTTTTATGAGAGCATAGATCGAACCATGTTTAGAACTGTCTTATTTTTCCTTTCTGCAACTCCATTTTGTTGCGAAGTGTAGGCAGCAGTCAACTGCCTTTTGATCCCATTCTGCTTGCAATACTCAATGAACATACTTGAATTAAATTCCCTACCTCTATCACTATGGAGGCATTTGACCAATAAACCTGTTTCTTTCTCTACAAGCTTCTTAAAGCACACAAAAGAATTGAACGCCTCCGACTTCTTTACCAGAAAATACACCCAAGATCTTCTACTATAATTATCGATGAAACACAAAATGTACCTCTTGTTGCTATTTGACTCAGGTGTGATTGGTCCACAGATGTCTGCGTGGATGAGTTGCAGCTTTTGTGTTGCCTTATACGTACCTTTCTTTGGAAAAGAATCTCGGTGTTGCTTCCCAATAATGCAGTTTGTACACTTCACTTTGGAGGCATCAAATTTAGGCAAACCATACACCATGCTTTTATCTTGCAATGTCTTCAATCCCTTATAGCTGAGATGTCCCGGCCAAAGATGAGGCAGGTTTTGTGATGTTGTGTGAAAACAACTTGCAGTCTATGTTATTGCTTCGGTAAATAGAATAAACATTCGATTGGCTGACATCGAAGTCTGAATGATTAATCCTTTCTCTGGATGGTATATCTTGCACATCCCTCCCTGCAGTAGGACTGCTAAACCTCTCTCTTGTAACTACCCTACACTGAGAAGATTGTTTTTCAACTCCGGAACATAGTAGACTTCTGTTACGACATGATTGACACCCTTAAAATGAAGCTTCACACTCCCTCTTCCCATCACATTCATTTTGGAATTGTTTCCAAACTTTACTGAGTGTCTGAAACCAACATTCAACTCATGAAACATCTTCTTATCACCACACATATGGTTTGAGCATCCAGAGTCTATAAACAATGCATCCTCTCTATTGACACCGTGTTCCTCTACATATGCCATCAATGTCAGTTCTTCTTTCTCATTCGGCTCTACACATGCACCTTCTATATAGCTCTCACACAACTTCACATGAGACATGAGTAACATAGTCTCCTCCTCTTCCATTTCTGTAGAGTTGGCCTCCTTTTCCAAACCTGGACATTCATACTGAAAATGTCCAAGTTTATGACACCTATAACATTCAACAGTGGCTCGATTGAATGTTTGGCGTCCTCTGCCTCTGCCTCTGCCTCTCATAGTGTTTCTACCACGTCCTCTTCTTCCTGTCTTCTCCTCAAAAGACACCTTGAGGACCTGCTCTTCACCATGCTGTCTGTGGAACTTCTGCTTATGAACTATTAGAGAACTCTGTAGTTCATTGATAGATATCACATCAAGATTCTTAGACTCTTCAATAGAACAGACTATGTAATTAAATATGTCTGTTAAAGACCTAAGGATTTTCTCTATGATAATCACATCTTTCATTACTTCACCATAGATACGCATCTTATTGGCCATAGACATAACCCTAGAAAAATAATCAATAACGGTTTCACCTGATTTCATCTCCATGGTTTTGAAGTCCCTTCACAAGGCTTGGAAGACTGATCTCTTCACTCTGTCATTTCCTGCATACTTTCTCTTCATCTAATCCCAAATATCCTTCGATGTATCCTTCTTCAAAATGGTTTTCAGGACCGTCCTGTCGATTTCCTGAAACAAGTAGTTCTTCATTTTGAGATCCTTCAATTCCATCTCATCGAGCTTATTCTGTGCCGTCTCCGGCACACTTGAACTAGACACCGACTCTTCATAACCAGCTTCAACCAAGCTCTAGTATTCCTTTAACCTAAGGAAGTTCTCTATTAGCATACTCCAGTGGTCGTACTGATCATCAAATCAGGAATTTGTGGTTGCACAAAATTCCCCTCACTTGTTTGGAAGTCACTCTAAGCTGCAGCTTATCTCTCTCTCTCTCTCTCTCTCTCTCTCTCTCTCTCTCTCTCTCTCAGGCCCAGTGGGGTCTCTGATACCCGATTGTTAGGTATTGTTGATCAATTCAAGCTGAGCAATGAATTAAGAACAATGAAAATAATTTGGGGAATGACTTGTCTTATTCAGAGCAAAGAACATGGCTAGATAGCCATTACATAATCCTAACAGAATGAGAAATAGCAGCCCATGTTACGCATGACCAATGCTACGTGATAAATCAACAAGGAAAGAGTCAAAACAAACTAAAACCAGTAACCCTGACGACATTTAGGATTTTATTCTAACAAGGAAACCTACGTAAAAAGAAACCTAAAATTATGCAATAACTCCATCATCAGGCCTTCTCGCGGCTAGATTTTATGAAGGAACTTGTGTCAGCAAGTACCAGTCAACTTCATATCGTAAAGAAATGGCACATGAACTTTCTTCTTACCTTTTATCCAAGTTAAGAAGCTCTGCATAAGTGTTGCGGACCTAATACTGAATCCTATAAAAAAGCCGCGGAACAACTCAACTCTGGCCGTCATCTGACCTCCTTGGATTGTAACTTTGATTAGGGAATAGAATACTAACACTAGCTTTAGTATTTCTTTATGCTCTTCTGACAAACCGGGTACTACTAGTGGATCATGGAGTGGACATGATTGATCTATTCTGCAAACCATTTTGAAAATACAAGGACATAATGTGATTTTCTGGAAAGTGGGGATTGCAAGGCACGTATCAATCCCTACTGGGCAGAAAGCAAAAATAATCAACAGAACACCAGATTTTTGGTTACGCAGTGAAAATATCAACTTCTGAGATAAAAACACTGCGGGGCTCTTACTCTTGATAACCTAAAATAAGAATTAACTTATAATGAAGGATATGTTCTTTACAAACTTGAATAGCACTAGCTTGGCTACAATGATTAGATGAATACTAATACCAAGTTTGTCTTCTGTCTTGAACTTCTTCTTCACTTGAACGATCACCAAATATTGCTCTCCTTTCTTCACAGCTCCTCAACTGATCTCATGAGAAGTTATACATATGAAACAATGATCAAGAACACTTAAGCATGGACAAGTGTTTTGATTCTTGTGAAGGCTCAATTAGCAAGCATACAAGATGTCTCAGATCTTCTTGCATTCCACGTCCAACCTATATGCCGTCTGTTTTTCCTCTTTTTAAAGATAGCTACTGTGCCAAACCAATAAAACCAGACCAGCTATTTACCCTAATCCACCTTCTACAAGGAAAAACAAATTTTTGTGTTAACAGAAAATATCTACAATTAAGGACCCCAAATCCTACAATAATTGGGAAATCAATAATACAATAGGGCACACAGAAAAATATCTTTAAATGAATAAGAGATAGTAAACCCTGTAGAATATTATGTATATATTTACTTTCCTTGTAGGTATAGATTATGTTTTCTGTATAGTTATAGGAGATATTTTTCCTATTAGGATTACTCTTGTATCTCTTTATAGTCCTCCTAATTTGGAGATGAATTGAATTGAATTGAAGCATTCCAAACACATCGAATTCTTATTTTCTACTTGGTATTAGAGCAGGTTCAATTCTTTGAACTTGCACTGTACTCTTTTGAAACCCGAGTCCCGTAAAACATCACAAACCATTGAAGCCAAGCTATTCCCAAATACCGAAATATCGAAGTTCGAAACAATCCTTGAAAAAAAAAAATCTGATTATTGCCGCATACCTTTATTTGATTAAAATACCTTTGTTTGATTAAAGTACTAGCTGACAAGTCCTCCTGCTGCATTGTTTAATTAACATCATAACCTGCTACATTGTTTAAATAACTTTAGCCGACAAGATTTGCTTCACATCGGCCCACCGACAAGACCTACTGCACTCTTTATTTGTCACGTGCAGATTTCTATTTTTTGCTCAATGGACGACCCTGCAACATGAGTCCAATCATCGACCATTATCATACCACCGCTCAAGAACACAAACAGGGTCCTCCCCCAGGCTTCTCAACTCCTCCACCACACCGCCCTCCGGGTAAAATAAATCCATATGCAAATACAAAATGTCCGGTCTGTGGAAATTTGGGTCATAGCAAGCAACGGTGCTATGAAGTAATTGGCTACCCTGATTGGTGGGATTTCACCAAGAAACCGCGAAAGAACCTTGGAAAAGCTGTCGTGGCTACTATAGAGGAAGAGCAACCATTTAATGCCTCCGCTAAAGTAGCACAGTCAAGTATGAAGGGTAAGGTCTCTATGAATAGTTCTTGGATAATTGATACAGGTGCATTTGACCATATGACTAATGATCCTAACCTCTTTAAAAAGCTGAAACCCTCCTCTCAAAATTTTGTCTCTACTACTGATAGTACTCCAACTCCGGTTACCAGAGAAGGCTCTGTTATCCTATCCGACACATTAACCCTTGACTATGTATTGGTTGTCCCTTCATTAGCATATAATCTCCTATTTGTTGGCCAGATTATTCTAGCACTAACATGTATTGTGACTTTTTATCCCTCTTTCTGTGTGTTTCAGGATATTCTGACCCGGCAGATTCTTGGTTATGGTGTTAGAAGGGGGAAACTCTACTACTTGGATCTGACAGACAGTGGAGAGCAACAGCTGTTAGGATAAGTGAATTAGGTCAGTGGAGTAGAGAATGCTAAGGAAACAGTGTGGCTGTGGCATCGTCGTTTGGGTCATCTGTCATTTAGATATCTTAAGAAACTGTAACCTTATTTATTTTCCATTGTTAGTGATTCAGATTTTTGTTGTGATAAATGTGTATTCGCTAAAAGTCATCAAATTTCATATTCACCTAGTCTTCATAAAAGTCCCATTCCGTTTATGAAAATTCATTCTGATGTTTGGGGTCCTGCCAAGATCCCTTCTATTTCTGGAGCTCGATATTATGTGACCTTTGTTGATGATTGTACCCATATGACTTGGGTGTCATTATTAAAGAACAAGAGCGATGTGTGTTCCATGTTCAAAGAGTTTCACAAGATGGTGTCTACACAGTACCAACAGACTATTCGAGTTTTCCAATCTGACAATGGCGGAAAATATGTTAATGGCCATATGCAGGAGTTTATGCAATCTCATGGAATTCATCATCAAATGTCGAATTCGTATACTCCTCATTAGAATGGATTGGTAGAAAGAAAGAATCGGCAGTTTCTTAAAGTTGTCTGTGCCTCCTTGTTTGGCATGCATGTACCTCGTGAATATTGGGGAGAAGTTGCGAAGTCTGCTGCCTACCTTATTAATCGTACTCCATCTCGGGTGATTGAATTTCAAAACCCTCAGCAGCAGCTTCAGAAATTTCTTTCACTTCCATCGTTACCTAACCTAGAGCCCCGTGTGTTTGGGTGTGTCGTCTATGTTCATATTCCTAAGCCTCAACGCAGCAAGCTTGATCCCCATGCCCATAAGTGTATATTTATTGGTTATGCTGAATTCCTAAAGGGTTATCGATGTTATGATCCTCTTACTGGCACTATACATGTCTCTCTTGATGTTGCATTTCGTGAATCCGAGCCTTATTATTCAGGGGGAGAGAGGTTGTGAAGGAAATCCTCGAGATTTATTTGCATTTGAAGAGTTTGAAGAATTAGAAGCTTTGGAATCAAGATTTGGAGTTGGGAATTCTCCAACTGAAAACAAAACAGAGACTACTGCCATAGGAAACGAAAAAGAAAGAAAGACAGAGGCTGCTCCCATAGGAAACTAAAAAGAAAGAGAGAGTGATGTTACCGTGGGGCCCTCCTACCAAAGAGAGAGTGAAGTTGTTGCCGTGGGGCCCTCCTGCCAAAGAGATAGTGGAGTTGTCGTGGGAAGAGAAGGTGGAAAAGAAAAAGATGGTGAAAAATGTGGAAAAGGAAAAGATTGTGTGGTGGGGTCAAGTGGAAAAGAAAAGGATGATGAAAAAAGTGGAAAAGATCATAATTTGTCAAATAGGACAGATACAGCACGCCAAGTCATCAGTGAGGATTCTTAAAGTTTATCAGAGTTCTTTCCCCTCTCTACACCGTCAACTGAAGAATTCGTTCCGAATGTTCCTCCTCAGGTACCTTTAATTTCGAATGAATCATCTGGGGTAGATAATATTGAGCCTAGGAAATCACAGAGGGTTACCAAGGGTATTCCTAAGAAACAATATGAACCAGACATCAAAACCAAAGCTAAATATCCTATAGCTTATTACATGTCTAACCATAGGTTGTCTGGGTCACATGCACTTGTTATTGATCAATTATCTACTGTATCTATTCCTAGTAGTGTACAGGATGCTTTGGCAGACTCTAAGTGGACTCGAGCAATGAATGAAGAACTAGAGGCTCTACAGAAAAACTTGACTTGGGATATTGTGACTATACCAGTTGGAAAGAAGACTGTTGGATGTCGATGGGTGTTTACTGTAAAACTTAAAGCTGATGGAAGCATTGACAGGTACAAAGCACGATTAGTTGCCAAAGGATACAAAGGATATATCCAACGCTATGGAATTGATTATTCAGAGACGTTTGCCCCTATAGCAAAGATCAATACGGTTCGAATCTTAATTTCACTTGCAGTAACTAAAGATTGGCCTCTACATCAGTTTGATGTGAAGAATGCTTTCCTCAACGGAAACTTGGAGGAAGAAGTGTATATGGACATGCCACCAGGGGTCAAAAATATGCCTTGAGATATTGGCAAGGTTTGTAAGTTGAAGAAGTCTCTGTATGGTTTGAAGCAGTCTCATCGGGCTTGGTTTGGAAGATTTTTCAAGTCTATGAGGATGTTCGGGTACAGACAAAGCAACTCGGATCATACCTTGTTCATCAAGCATAGTCGGGGTAAAATTATTGCACTGATAGTATATGTTGATGATATGATTGTCACAGGGGATGATCTAAAAGAGATGGAGGCTCTACAGAAGTATCTTTCTAAGGAGTTTGAGATGAAGGACCTTGGACAGTTGAAGTACTTTCTCGAAATTGAAGTTGCAAGGTCTAAGCAGGGGATTTCTTTGTCCCAACGTAAGTATGTACTTGACTTGTTAGCTGAGACCGGGATGCTTGACTGTAACCCTATTAAGACACCAACCGAGATGAACCATAACCTCGCCATCTATCCGGATCAGGTTCCAGCTGATAAAGGAAGGTACCAACGCCTAGTAGGGAGGCTTATTTATCTTTCTCATACTAGGCCTGATATTGCTTATGCTGTAAGTGTGGTTAGTCAATTTATGCATTGTCCCAGTGAAGAGCATATGGATGCAGTGTATCGTATTTTGAGATATCTTAAGATGGCACCTGGAAGAGGTTTGTTGTTTGGAAAAAATGATGAGTTGGAAGTTGTGGGGTACACAGATGCAGACTGGGCTGGTGATAAGAAGGACAAACGGTCCACATCTAGATATTTTACATTTGTTGGAGGAAACCTTGTGACTTGGCGCAGCAAGAAACAGAAGGTTGTTGTTAGGTCAAGTGCTGAAGCTGAGTTTCTAGGTATGGCACATGGAGTTTGTGTGATGTTGTGGATTCGTAACGTGTTGAAAGATTTGGGTTTTAAACTCCAGAAACCTATGGACCTGCATTGTGATAGCACGTTTGCTATTGAAATTACTCGTAATCCTGTTCAGCATGACCGGACTAAGTACATGGAAGGAAAACCTAGACAGGAAGATTATCAGTTTCCATTTTGTGTATAGAAGATCAATTAGCAGATGTTCTTAAAAAAGGAGTGTCAAGGAAAGTGTTTGACAACTCAATTGGCAAGTTGGGCAAGATCGACATCTATGCACCAACTTGAGGGGGAATGTAGAATATATTCTATATATATTTACTTTCCTTGTAGGTATAGATTACGTTTTCTGTAGTTATAGGAGATATTTTTCCTATTAGGATTACTCTTGTATCTCTTTATAGTCCTCCTACTTTGGAGATGAATTGAATTGAATTGAAGCATTCCAAACACATCGAATTCTTATTTTTAATATTCTATATATATTTACTTTCCTTGTAGGTATAGATTACGTTTTATGTATAATTATAGGAGATATTTTTCCTATTAGGATTACTCTTATATCTCTTTATAGTCCTCCTACTTTGGAGATGAATTGAATTGAATTGAAGCATTCCAAACACTTTGAATTCTTATTTTCTACTAACCCATTAACCTCAACGTTACTTTCCCGTTTTGTATGAAATGCCAACACACCAAGTTAATCAAAACTTGTACCTACACATTTCCGGAAGCCTCGTGGTTCCTCCCCATGGATTTCCCCCTTAAAAATCAGTTTGCCAGCTTGGATCAGAAATCTCCACATTGTCATGGGGAAATGGTGAGGAAGAGCAACCTCACAAATACGGGCAAGTCACTGCTGTCATCTTTTGTGTATCTCCATCTATCCTATGATTACAATGATCAAGATAAGCTTTTCTTCTGCAACCAAGATCAAGATTTTCTCGAAAAGATACCGCGGTTGATCGTGAGGACGGATTACTATTTTGTCCCATCTCTTTTCTTGATCCCATCTTTTGAGCAAGAACTCAGTAATCTCTTTCAGAAACAGTTTTCCATTTCTTGGGTCGGTACCTGTTTGGCTGCTCCATCCCACAAATATGGTCTGGGGACTTATTACTAGATACTATCAGGCATATTTAGCTAAAGCAGATGAAAGAATAGCCATCTAGATCAGAGTCTTTGATACCGGGACTGGTCCATTTCAACACGTGTTTGATCAGATCCTATCCTGTGCATTGAAGGAGAATCTGTTACCCGAAACAAACGGGCAGGTTCTCATAGTCAGTCCATCAGAAACGTCGAAGTCTAAAGCTGTGCTAATGACTTCTTTAAGCTCTGGATACTTTGAGAAGCTAAGGGACATGTATTGAGAGCATCCTACTGTGACAGGAGAGGTGAATGGTATTTGTCAGCCTAGTCATGAGGAGTATCAACAAACTGAGAAGCATACGCACAAGTGCACAACCGAAAAGCATGTTCCGAAATGTATTTGCTAAGCTTGACGGATGTGTTGATCACAAGCTCATGGTCGACTTTTGGTTATGTGGCGCAGAGTCTAGGTAGGCTGACGTCATGGATACTCTACAAACCGGACAATAGGATGGCCCCTGACCCCGCTTGTAAGGGAGCAATGTCAATGGAGCCTTGCTTTCACTCACCTACCTTCTATGATTGCAAGGCCGGCCAAAACAGGAGTTGACACAGGTGCACTAGTTCCTTATGTGAGGCATTGTGAGGATATGAGTTGGGATCTTAAATTGATTGATCCATCTGATGAGTTGTTGGTATCATTATAAGTGTATGTCTATTGTTCTTGTTACAGTATGATTATTAATTATTGTTACAGATTGATCATGAACACTATTGCATTTTTGAGGCCGGAGTAATCATATTAGCTAAATTTTTTGATCAGTTCAACCAGCAACAAGTTTAGTCTTTTGTTGGGCAAGTTTAGAAGCCTGTTGAAAAATTTGTATCATTATACAGAATTGCTGAAGAGAATGAAATAATAAGGGGCCTCTTTCATTACAATTATAATGGTGTTGTAAAGCACACACTTCTTCTCCAGAAATGCGAGTCACAGTTTCTTGCAAGTCAAAATCTTTTTGAACTAACTGGAACATATAAGTGAAAATATACAAAGAAACTTGGACTTTACTTTACAAAAGCGTAGCTAGAATTGTAAACCAATTCCTAGTGAACTGTTCTGTCAAAATTAAACAGGAAACTTCATGCTGTTTATCTTTAGTTTGAGGATATCTGAGGCTTGTTCGTGCCTCAAAAATATCATTGGCAGTGATCTCTGTCAGCAACTGTAAAGTCTTTCCCGCATCATATGGGATTAGTAAGCATTGCTTTTTTTTCTCTAAACCTTTAAAAATCTAGCAGCAGCTCTACTGATCGGAGTCGGAACCTGACAGTGGCATTTCATAAGAATCTCTTGGTTCCATATCAGTAATCGAAGGAATTGGAAACGGTGGAATTAATGTACAATACTATATAGTTAATTAGATGAATAGTCCACTAATACTAATTCATAATCAAGGCCAGTCATGATCACCTCCTCTTGTCCTCTATTAACTATATTACTTGAGGCAGGAGTTGATCGAAGATTATATTTTTCCTCAAGAGCTTAGTCAGCTTGTCGGATCATAAATAGGTTTCTCAACCCCCCGCTCATAATCACAATTCAAAATATAACCTATTAAGAACAGCTGTCAATCAACTCCCTAAGTGGTTCGAAGTTCGAATAGATGTCAATAGCAAAAACTCTATGAATGTTAACAACGTCATCAACATAACTGGAAAACTCATTTGTGTTAATTAGTGTGAGTCATCGTTCCCTATTGGGAATAGACTATAAGGGAATATTTTGTTGTAACCACTTACCTTGTATATGTTGTGTAGTACAGTAGTACACAATAGTTGTAGTACGTTGTAGTACGATTGTAATCTGTTTATATACACCACAGAATGGGTGTAATAATATATTAGACAATTCATTCTCTGAATCCTGTTATATTTGAGTTGGCATCAGAGCAAAGAACTGAAAAAGACTTTGTCTCTTTATTCTTTTTTCTCTTAATTAGAGGAAAATAGTTTTAAAATCCCATCTATTTGGGTGTTATCTCCAACCAGACATTAGCCTTCATCTTTTCCAAGATCGGCGTTGTCATCAGTCCGATTCTCTCCAAGCGGCGGCGACATCCTTCATCCATCCCAGATTAGATTCGCTATTTTTCCCAGACCGTTATAGCTCCAGATCGTGACTGATTCAAGCTCCCAATTCGGATTCTTTAGACCAAATGCTCTGCTACTCAACCAGTTTCTGACGTCGTTGCCGCCTCATACCGGTCGCTCGCCTCACTCAGACCTCTTCTCTGGTTGGGTCGCCTTTATCTACGGTCAATTCGCCCCCTAGTTCATCTTCTCCAGTCAGGCAGTCAGGTCGCATCAATCTCAACCCACCTCACCGTTTCAACTCGCCTCACTCACTCAGTCCACTCACCTCAACTCAGTCAACTTGACTCACTCGGTCAACACATACAATAGGTTAAAAAAAAAAAATCACTGCAATTGTTATAATTTCCCATCTTTTTTCCGCTGCATACTCTGTGATTTTGCTACTGTATTGTTGTGATGGTGGTGATAAAAGTAAAGGTCAGGGTTCTAAGGCCAATGAGGTTTAGAAAGTTGAGGTCTCTGTTAAGAGCTCAGAAGGTGGTTCTTTTGGAGGTACCAAACTCACTGGTACCAATTTCCGAACATGGAAGAAGATTATGTCCGTTTATCTCCGTGGGATACACAAGATGGGGCATGTGACAGGAACAATCAAGGCTCCTAGTGAAGGTGATGTGGAGGCCTATGCTAAGTGGGAAGATGATGATGGGTTTGTAATGTCAATTTTATTTAGAGCCATGACTGATGATGTACTACAGATGGTGGAGGAATGTGAAACTGCTGAGGCAATATGGAAGACGATGGGAGATCTCTATACAAATGAATCTGATTTTATACAGGTTCATGAATTGATGTGCAAAGCTGCAGGAATGCAACAGAATGGGCAACAGGTGTCAGTGTTTTTTACCAAACTGAAGAATGTATGGGCTGAAATTGACCAGAAGCGTCCTTGTAAGATCAAGAATCAGGAGGATATCTCATGGTACCAAAAAGAGAAGGAACTTGAGCGAGTTCATGCACTCTTGAGAGGACTTGATGCAAAACATAACAGTGCCAAAGGAGAGTTGCTCAGGATGCCAGACCCTCGTAACTTGACCACAGCTTTCACATACATTCGTAAGGATGAGTCTCAGCAGGACAGTGTCAAACAGGCACAACTTGACATATCTAGCCTAGCCATTCAAACACCAGCATCGTTCCACCAGTAGCAGAGTTCAGTCCCACTTCATCAACAAGGACCTCCACCAGTTTTGGTTAACCGCCCTAGTCCTCAATGTTCTTATTGCAACGACCTTGGGCATGTTCGGGAGACTTGTTGGAAGTTAAACCCACACCTTAAACCTAAAAAGCAAGGTTATCGTCCTAAGGCGAAAGCAGCTGCTGTTCAATTGGTCCAAGAACCAGATTTCTATGGAGTGGCTGACCAAGATCATCATACAGCAGGAAGAGCTACTCCTACAGCCTCTATAGCTGGTCGAGGTAAAATTGGTATGGCTTTAAAGGTTTCTAACTTTGTTGGTTCTGATACATGGATTATTGATTCTGGTGCCTTCGATCATATGACTTATGATAAATCATATTGTACTGAATTGTCTTCCCCACCAGTGTCCTATGTAACCAATGCCAATGGTGAGGCTTTCCCTATGTTAGGGTCAGGGTCAGTGCGTCTTACTCCCACTTTAGAACTCCATAATGTGTTATATGTACCTGATTTATCTCATCACTTGATATATGTCCCATAGTTGAACATTGAGTCTAAATGTTCTGTAACCTTTTATCCTATGTATGTGATTTTTCAGGATCTTCTCACCAGGGAGATAGTCGGTCGGGGGTATCTGAGGGGTAGGTTATTCCATCTGGATCAGACATACGCAGGAGAGAAACTAGGAGCTCAGTCCCGCGCTGCTTTGACTTCGAATTCTGATAAGTTAAGTGAAATTTGGTTGTGGCATTGCCGTTTAGGGCATCCAGCTTTTAGTCTTATGAAAAAAAACCATGCCTACTCTGTTTATTGGTGTGGATGAGTCAATTTTATATTGTGAAACATGTGTTTTGGCCAAGAGTCATCGTGCTACTTATTCTCCTAGTGTTTCTAATAAAAGTGTTATTCATTTTGAGTTGATTCATTCTGATGTTTAGGGACCTTCTTGAGAGCCCACCGTTTCGGGTATGCGATACTTTGTGTTGTTTATTGATGATTTTATGAGATTGTCATGGGTTGCTCTTCTTAAAACCAAAGATGAAGTCTTCCCTGCTTTTCAAATATTTCGTAATCTTGTTCAAACACAATATCATAGCACCATTAAAGTCATTCGTTCTGACAATTAGGGGGGGGGGGGGGGGGGGGGGGGGGGGGGGGGTAATGTTAACCATGTGTTCCAAGAGTTTTTTACAACCCATGGGATTGTTCACCAAACCACGTGTCCGCAAACACCAGAACATAATGGAGTGTCCGAAAGGAAAAACCGTCATTTACTTGATATGGCTCGTGCCCTTCTTTTTAGTGCTCATATGCCTAAGTATCTTTGGGGTGATGTTGTACATGCTTCCTCTCATCTTATCAATCGTCTCCCATCCAGTGTCCTTCAGGGAAAAATTCCATTTGAGGTTCTCGCCTCTCATGTCTCCTTACCATCATTTCATAATCTTCTAGCTCGCTCATGTTTTTGGTTGTGTTGCTTTTGTCCATGTACCAAAAAATTAGAGGTCTAAGTTGGATGCCCGGGCCGTTAAGTGTGTGTTTGTTGTCTACGGAGGCTATCAGAAGGGGTACAAGTGCTATCATCCACCAACCAGAAAGTATTATGTCACTATGGATGTTACTTTCTTTAAAGACATGAGTTATTTCTCCTCTTCAGATACAGCTCTTCAGGGGGAGAATTCATATTTTGAAGAGCTATATCATGGAGAGGGGGAGGAATCAAAAGGAGAAACCACATAGCCAGGAGGTATTTTGACGGATCCAGACCCGGTTGAGACTATTAGCTCGCCGCCTCCAGCAGCGGAAGCACCAGTTTCCATCACTCAGAATGAGGTTGAAGACACAACTGCCCCTCCTACCATCGCTTCTACCCCTGACCCACAGCTTCCTGGTACTGAAGATCACCCATTTGAGGTATGTCCATCCACTGATACTAATAGTAGTGAGTCTAATGTTGAGCAATATGTGTTACCACATAGGACCACTGGAGGTCAATCAGCCAAAAGATATGAACCTACTCTTACTGCCAAATCAAAATACCTAGTAGCCAACTATATGTCCACTAGGAGGTTGTCTAGGTCATATGAATCATTTGTGAATCAAATATTTGCTGTATCAGTACCTAACAAAGTACAGGATGCATTGGGGGATCCAAAGTGGAGGAAGGCTATGGATGAAGAGATGGAGGCGTTGCAGAAGAACAATACTTGGCAACTTGTGCCTCCACCACAAGGCAAGAAGATTGTAGGTTGTCGTTGGGTGTTTACCGTGAAGCATAATGCAGATGGATCAGTGAATCGATACAAAGCACGTCTTGTAGCAAAGGGATTTACTCAAACATATGGTATAGACTATGATGAAACTTTTGCTCTGGTTGCCAAGATGAATACTATTCGGGTTCTACTGTCGTTCGCTGCTAGTTTAAATTGGCCACTCTGACAGTTTGATGTCAAGAATGCATTTCTTCATGGAGAGTTAGCCGAGGCAGTGTACATGAGCCTTCCACCAGGGTATGTAGTTGCTTCTCTTGGTGAGTTTATATGCAAATTGAAAAAATCTCTGTATGGTCTCAAACAGTCACCTCGTGCTTGGTTTGGAAGATTTTCACAGTTCATGCGGAAGGTTGGTTACAGGCAGAGCAACTCAGACCATACCTTGTTTCTCAAGCATCAACAAGGGAAGGTAACAACTCTAATTATTTATGTGGATGATATGGTAATCACTGGTAATGATACTGTTGAGATGGATGGACTGCAGAGACAGCTAGCCTCTGAGTTTGAGATAAAGGACTTGGTGAGCTTAAGTACTTCTTAGGAATTGAGGTAGCCAGGGGGAGAGAAGGAATCTATCTGTGCCAGAGGAAGTATGTTCTTGACTTGCTGATAGAGACAGGTTTGTTGGATTGTAGACCTATTGACACTCCTATTGAGTAGAACCATTGTTTAGCTGAGTATCCAGATTAGATACCTACTGATCGAGCTTGCTATCAGAGGTTAGTTGGGCACTTGATTTATTTGGCTCATACTAGACCAGACGTTGCATATGCAGTTCAAGCATAATCCAAGTGAGAGTCACATGGATGCTGTTATACGAATTCTGAAGTACTTGAAGTCAGTTCTAGGAATGGGAGTACTATTTTCTAAACACAACAACATTCTTGAGGTTTGTGCCTTCACAGATGCAGATTGGGCAGGAAATATCACAGACAGGAGGTCGACATCAGGTTACTTTACCTTTGTGGGAGGTAATTTGGTTACATGGAAGAGTAAAAAAAAAAAAGTTGTGGCACGTTCTAGTGCTGTGGCCGAGTATATAGGTATGGCTCACGGAGTGTGTGAATTGTTGTGGCTGAGAAATCTGTTACGTGATCTGGGTTTCAAACTCAAAAATTCCATGCAGTTGTATTGTGACAACAAGGCAGCTATTGACATATCACAAAATCTAGTATAGCATAATCGTACTAAGCATGTGGAGGTTGATCGTCACTTTATAAAAGAGAAGCTAGATGCCAAAATTATTAGCTTTCCTTTTGTTCCAACTAAAGAGCAACTTGCAGATGTACTTACCAAAGGAGTTTCCAGGAAGGCGTTTTATGACTCACTAAGCAAGTTGGGCATGGTTGATGTATATGCGCCAACTTGAGGGGGAGTGTTAGTGTGAGTCATCGTTCCCTATTGGGAATAGACTATAAGGGAATATTTTGTTGTAACTACTTACCTTGTATATGTTGTGTAGTATAGTAGTACACAATAGTTGTAGTACGTTGTAGTACAATTGTAATCTGTTTATATACACCACAGAATGGGTGTAATAATATATCAGACAATTCATTCTCTGAATCTTGTTATATTTGAGTATTTATAACCTATTAGCTATTTGGATCAATAAGAATTGAATTCACTAAGCTCGAACATATCGCTCAATATAGAGATTAACAAACCTCTAGCATTGCATTCAAAACTTCAGAACATACTTACAACCACAATTACTTCCAACTTGAACTAAGCTAATCTGAAACTCAAAGAAGTAAATTTGATCGTATTGGTACCTCTACATCAAAATACAGCACGCTCTTCTTGAAGACCTAACTCCTAGTAGCCAGAGATCTCGCCGTTGCAGATCCACCAATAATCCCCAAAACCAAGCCCCGGAAGCACCTCATCCCACGACAGAGCGGCTAAACCGACGAATGAGCGATGAAGAAGAGGCCGTGTTTCTTCGATACGGGGAGTGGCCGGGAGCCAGGGAATGCTTTAGGGATCGAAATTGAAACCATCGTGTAGGGGGGGAGAGAGAGAGAGAGCGCATTTCAGATAAAGATAGGTGATCTTAAATCTGGTGCTTCAAAATGGAACATACCAATTCTTCTCCAGGCATGAGAAAATTGATCACAGCTAACTGATTCAAATTACAAGAAGTCTCAATTAGGAGCCAATATACATATAATTGGGTTAATAAGCAGATAAATTCATTAGAAAATAGGACAACAGAGACAAAATGCTTTATTTAAAAATCTTGAAATTCAATACTGAAACTGACAGGACATGGTATGCACTATGCACATTCTGGTTATAGTGGACTTTAATTTTCTCTCAAATTATGTCAATGTATTATGTAATACGTATTACTCTTACAGGTATGGAAAGAAAAAATAGGTAAAAATAAGTTCGATCTGTCAAGTAAAACCTCTGATGGAAGGTGTTGGAATTGAAAAGACAAAAGCATAAGCTGGTTATACTCTCATTATATGCAGACTGAAGTGACCTTACCTGAATTAGCCAAGGCTTGTTTTCCTGAAACGTGGTCTTGAAATCCTTAGAGGTAATGATTGGAAGGTTATGATCTTCAGAAGCTAATACAAAGATAAAATTCTACTTATTCATTAGCCTAGAAACAGTGAGAATTGTTTAACGAATTATTTTAACTTACTAACAGGAAATCATAAAAGTAATAGTAAATACTGAAAACAGTATGAACATTATTAACAGCTTAAATTCTTGACTAATCATAAGCAGCAGGCTCTAGTAAAGGAAGGTCTATATTATGTGAAAAGCTTTCTCCAGCATATTGTTTTTTCAGCTTCTCAATTACATCCTATCATTAGAAATAAAACAGTGAAGACCTGGCAGATGCTTAGAGAAAAGAACATGGTGCATGGCAGTTGGCACTCCTAGCTAAACATGTCAGTAAAGTTTTTTTTTTTTTTTGAGAAAAACATGTCAGTAAAGTTTTAACGTCAATAAGGCTATGTTTGGTAGGGCTGGGCTTTTCAGAAAAGCCTGCTTATTTTTGAGAATAAGTGGCTGAAAAGCAAAGCTGCTGAGTGTTTGGTAAACTAGCTTTTTATAAGAGCTGTCAGTGGCAGAAATAGTGGCAAAGTGTTTGGTAAATCAAACTGGCTTGTGCTTTTTGTTTGTGGAATGACCAAATTGGACATGAGAGATTATTTTGCCTTAATTGTATACAAAACAATGTTGTTCAAATGCTCTTGTTATTATTTTTAATCTTTATTATGTCCTTGTTAATTTTTGTTAACTTTCAATTTTTATAAATCATGGTGACTATATGATTAATATTGAACAATTTTAAAAATAACTGATACAAATATATTAGTAACATTAATAACAATTGGTTTCTGGTTCACATCAAATGTTCACGTTATTACGCGCATTCATCAAACTTTGAGTAATGCTATTTCTTATTGCTTCCATTTCTTGAGCACCGTGACCATGATATTGTTGTTCTACATCATCATCCATTTCTATCTCACCACTTGACCCATAACCTTCTCTTTCTTCACTGTGGACAAAATGTCTATCACCATGTGCATGTCTCCGTATATAATTATGAAGTGTCATATATGGTGGCAATTACAATCTTCACTTGCTTATCAAATGAATAACCTTGCATGTCCCTTAAAATCTTTCACTTTTTTTTCCAAACGCCAAATGTGCGTTCTATAACGCTTCTAAGATAAGAGTGTGCTTGGTTAAATACCTCTTTTTCATTTCTTGGTTCTTGCCTACGGTATTGTTGAAAATATTGTCTCAGACCTTTGTAAGGTCCCAAAAACCCATTCATTTGAGGGTATCCGGAATCTACAACATAATATTTTCCTGTAAAATAAAGAAATTGTTAAAGGAAAAGCACATTATGTGCCTTCGTCAAAGAAACAGACGAAGAGGGAATCAAGCAATTACAAATCACAGCTCAATTAGCATTTAGTATCATCAATGTAATTGATATTTCTGTTGTAATCCTATCCCTATATAAAGGGGTTATGAATGAAATGAGTAGACTATTCCAATCTATTTTTACTTTTACACGTTATCAGCACGCTCAGAATAAATAGCCAAGAAAGAAAAAAAAACCCAAACCCTAAGAAGAAAAAGTTTTTCTTCTTTTCTGCCGCCAAACAAAAAAACAAAAATTCCTTGCAGACCGAGCTCGAGCCCTGAGCCCTGCCACCAGCCCACACGGGCCTCACCTTCACCGGCCAGACAGCAACACCCACCTAGGTTCTCTCCACCGTCGCAGCACCGGCCTCCACCTCACTGTTGCACCGGCCTCCTCCTCGCTGCTTCACCTCGCTGTCCAGCCCCCGGTGCCTCGATCCCTAACCCGGCGCTCCTGCGCAGCCTCGATCTGCCCTGAACCAACGCCTAGTTCTTCTTCCCCGTCCACCTCACCGACTAGACCGGCCACAGCCCACCCAGACCCTTCGGACCCGATTGCTGAGCCAGCGCATCGCCCATCCCCGTCCGGCCTCCTCCCCGCCTTGCAGCAGCCCACACGAAACCAGCTCAAGATCTAGCCTTCGATCCAGCCTCCGCGCTGCCTTAGCTACAGCCTCCGCTCCGCCTCCGCTACTGTCCCTTTCCTACTTGCCGGCGCAGCCTCCATCTGCAAACCACCACCTGTAACCTAGAAAACCAAACCAACAGAAGGAGAGAGGAAAAAAGACGCAGAAGAAGAAGGGAGAGAGAAAAGAAAAAGAAAAAAAAATTTTGACCCGGGCCAAAGTAAGGACCCAATTAAAAAAAACAAAAAAAACAAAAACAGGCCTTTCGGCCCAGAAACAAAAAAAAACAAAAAACAAAAAAAGGCCTTGCGGCCCAGACAAGAAAAAGAAGAAAAAGTAGGCTTGCAGCCCAGAAAAAAAAAACACAAGGCCCATTACTGAAAAAGAGGAAGCGGCCCAGTTTTTCTCAAGTCCAAAAACATCGCTACGAACGCCTGCATCAACACGCGCGCGTGCTAGGATTGTTTTATCGAAATCAAGTATGTTTTCTTTATTTTATTTTATGATTTTAACAAAACATGCTTTATACTTTATTGTTTATGCTTTTATTATATATTTTGTTATTAAGCATGTTTAATTAGATAATTTTGATTGTTTTAAGCATGCGTTATTATTTATGTTTTATATCATTATATTTAAGCATGATTTATAATTATGTTTAAGCATGCTTTATATTTTATTGCTTATGTTTTTATTATGCAATTGTGAGCATGTTTTGTGAATTTTATTTACTCTTATATAATTATTCCTAAGCATGCCTTTATATTATGCTATTGTTTATATTTTATTTTATGCATGATATATTATTGCTATTATTATATGTAGCATATATTTTGTTGTATATTTGTGCAATTTGAGCATGTCATGTAGTTTATTTTTATATATGCTATGTTTTATTTATTATTAAATGTGTTATAGTTATTTTTGTAATACAACATATAAAATTCCATTTTGCCATGATAATGAAAATTCATGCGCATTATACACACACTTACTGTGATAAAGTATTTTCACATAGCATCGAAAAAATGTGACCATTACGAATCTTGGTCTTAAAATCTAATTCATATGTTTGGAAAATAATTTACGTGGATGTCTTTATGACTGCGTAATTTATATCTTCTCTCTCGTTTTATGTAGATGGCTGATCCAACTCGACCTGAGTTTGACATCTTGGACTCAGAAGGACTTGAGTACCATCATTGGGTTTCCGATGTGGAAACTGCCTTTGTGGCAAAAAACTACACTGCCACCATTACTGATCCCAAAGATGATGAACTATCTAATAAGGTGAAAGCAGATGCCCTAATTTTTCTGAGGTGACATATTGATCCTAGCCTACGCTGGGAGTACCTTTAGTTGAAGACACCCAAAGCACTGTGGGATGCCTTTAAAGGACGTTTTGGGAACATTCACGATACTTTGCTCCCAGGACTGGCTGTTCAGTGGAATGGAATCCACTTGCTTGACTATAAAAAGGTCAATGACTTCAACAAGGACATGTTGCGCTTAAAGGCACGTCTCAATTTCTGTGGAAGGGAAATCACAGAAGATGATATGATCTACAAGACTCTTACCACCTTTCCTAATTCAGCTTTTATACTAGCGAACCAGTACCAGTTGGATTATGACAACAAAAAAATCACAACCTTCAATAAGTTGATAAGCCTACTGCAAGTGGCTGAGAGACAAAATGAGATTTTCTTGAATAACAATGCCAGGCCCACTGGGACAAAGAAAATTCCCGAGGCTAATTATGGCAAAATGAAAGATGGAAATAACTCCAATGCAAGGGGGTTTAGACGTGCTGATCCTTACCCACGTGGCAACAATGCACCACGTGGAAAGGGACATGGGGGTCGTGGAAACAAGATGAAAAAGGAAAGAGTTGACAATGAACCATGCTATAGGTGTGGATTCATTGGGCACTGGTACAAGAACTGCCAAGCAAACAACAGAGTAGCAGCCAATTACAAGAGGTATAGAGAGTCTAAAGAACAAGAAGCTCACTATATGAAAGAAGAAGGTCATGACCTAAACGTCAACCTTACAATTGCAGACTTCAATGGCAAAGAGGAACTTGCTAAGTCAATGGATGCTCTCAATCTTGACTGATCTGCTTTATTCATTTTATTTTCCAAAGATAGTTGTGCAGGCATAATGCCCATTTTTAATTAGACTATTATTTGGTCTTAAAGAATGGTTTGATGAATTAGAGTTCTGAAAAAAGACCTTGATTTGATTATCGTTGGCTCATTAATAAATTTTGAATTTTATTCTCAAGCACTGAATTTATTCAAATTTATACACATATTTACATGGTTCGAAATTGCAATATAAAGATGTAAAGCAATACATCTAGAGAAAAAATTATTATTAGAATGAAAAGATTATCATTCTACTAAAATAAAATTACTCTAAAGAATCTGAGATATATTTAAAGTCAAAGACGCTCTATATGCACCAAGAGCTAATCGAACCTTGTTAAAGTTTCAAAGCTAATTGTGCCAACGGTTATCATGTAAAAACACACCGTGAGAATGGAACTGAATACCTTGATATTACATCTAATGACTGTGGAAGGAAACACATATTAGAGAAACTTATGAGTCAATCTAGTGGACTGTACCTCACTATGATTCGGATCATTGAATCCTATACTGTCACCAATAATGAAATGTGGGACACTGACTCATACAGGCTTTTGCATGACCGCCTATGGCACCGAGGTCGTGACATGATGATCCGTATTTTTAAAGAACTCACACGGACATCCCTCCTTTCGAGTGAAAAAAATGAGAGAAAAATCCGCCACACTGCAAGGTGTCAGTTCTAGTATTGCTCAAATGCAGTCATTGCCTTCTGAAGTACCAGAAGCACTACCTCCCTCCCATTATGCCTCATTGACTATTTCAAAGGCACTTGTTTTGCAAAGCCTGCTCTTTAGCAAAAACAGGATCGAGACCTTCCTATGCTAAAGATACAAAACAAAACATTCCATTCTTACAAAGGATACAAAGAAATGTATGTGGACCTATCCATCCAGAATGCGGACCATTCAAGTACTTTATGGTTCTGGTGGATGCTTCGACAATCTGGTCACATGTCGTTTTATTGTCCATAAGAAATGCTGCAATACTCCTAGCACAGATTATACGTTTAAGGGCTCACCACCCTGATCACCCTATTAGGTCTATAAGGCTTGATAATGCTGGAGAGTTTACATCAAAAGCATTTGATGATTATTGCATATCTATTTGGATCGATGTAAAGCATCCTGTACCCCATGTTCATACACAAAATGGTCTCGCAGAAGCCATCATCAAAAGGCTATAGATGGTGGCTAGGGCATTGGTTATGCGCACCAACCTGCCTATATCTGCATGGGGTTATGCAATATTGCACGCAGCTTTACTTATAAATTTCAGACCCACAGCTAGCTAACCATTATCTGCGTACCAGTTGGTAACTGGATATGAGCTTGACATTTCACACTTACACATATTTGGTTGAGCAGTATATGTGCCTATTGCGCCCCCACTGCGCACCAAAATGGGTTCTCAGAGACGATTAAGTATTTATGTTGGATACGAATCCCCAACAATTATAAGCTATTTGGAAAACTTGACAGGGGATCTCTTTTCCGCTAAATTAGCGGACTGTCACTTTGATGAGACAGTCTTCCCGTCGTTAGGGGGAGATATGAAAATGGATTTTCCAAGGGAACGACAGGAATTGTCGTGGTTTGTTCCCACTCTGTCTCATTTTGATCCCCGCACTTCACAAAGTAAAAGTGATGTGAAAAGAATAATCGATCTTCAGAACGTAGCAGATTCGATGCCTGATGCGTTTACTGATATCGTAAAAGTGACGAGATCATATATACCAGCTGCAAATGTGCCTGCAAGGTTAGAAGTCCCCAACAAGGGGCACGGTGCAGCAGAAAGAGGCACTGCAACAGCACTTAGTGGAGGTGTGGTTGAGGCCGTGGCTCCCCAAGGAAGAGGGGGAGGCCACTTGGTTCGATTGACACTCACCCAAGGAAGAAGAGGGCGAGTATGGCACAAACCAATCATCAATGTATAGAATCCCTCTCATGAGATTGTCTCTGATTATAGTTATGTCCATGAATCAATACTGGAGGACGCCCCGATGTTTGAAATGATTCCAGAAAATAAAGAAATCTCAAAGGATTATGAGAGTGCGTATGAGTTGATAGAAAGATCTTCCATACACATTGATGATATATATACTGTTGCTCAAGGAACCATGGAGCACGATGATATCGAACCACGTTTTGTTGAAAAATGTCAACAAAGAGCAAATTGGCCTAAATGGAAAGAATCAATCCAGGTAGAATTAGATTCTCTGACAAAGAGACAGGTATTTGGTCAGGTAGTGCTAACCCCACCAAGTGTAAAGCCTGTAGGACATAAATGAGTCTTTGTCAGAAAGCATAATGAGAAGAATGAAGTCCTGAGGTACAAGGCTCGCCTTGTGGCGCAAGGTTTCTTACAATGCCCTAGAATTGACTACGAGGAGACATACTCTCCCGTAATGGACGTTATAACGTTCCGCTACTTAGTTAGCTTAGTAATTTCTGAAGGACTGGAAATGCAGCTCATGGATATGGTTACTGCATATCTCTATGGGGATCTAGATTCAGAGATATATATGAAAAGTGCCTGATGGCCTTGCATTACCCAAGTCAAGTGACTCTAAACCACAGAGAGTGAGTTTGCAATTAAGTTGAAACGCTCACTTTACGGATTGAAACAATCCAGGCCGATGTGGTATACCCGTCTAAGTGACTATTTGATTGGGAATGGATATAAGAACGATGAATTATGCCCCTGCATACTCATAAAGAAAACAAGTTCCAGATTTACAATTGTAGCTACACATGTCGATGATATGAACATAATAGGTACCCTTGATGAAATAAGAGGAACCGCGAGCTACTTGAAATCCAAATTTGAGATGAAAGATCTTGGGAAAACTCGATTCTCTCTAGGCCTTGAACTAGAACACCGAGTTTGTGGAATACTAATCCACCAGTCTGCGTATGTCCAAAAGTCAGGCGATATAACATGGACAAAGCGCATCCTGCTGGCACTCCCATGATCGGTTGAAGTTTAGATGCAAGGAAAGATCCATTTCGTCCAAAGGAAGATGACGAAAAGGTGTTGGGAGCTGAAATTCCCTATCTAAGTGCAATAGGCGCATTATTGTACTTAGCCCAATTTACTCGACTAGACATTGCATTCTCAGTGAACTTGTTAGCTAGATTTAGCTCAGCGCCAACGCAGCGTCATTGGAATGGTATCAAGAACATTTTCGATACCTAAAAGGAACCATTGACTTGGGACTGTTCTTTCCCTACAGAGAGACAAGAGGGACAGCAGATGGAACTGCAATCCCTAGCGACTCCCTATACTAAAACGCCAAATGACGTTTTGGTCGGTTTTGCTGATACTGGGTACCTCTATGACCCACATAAAGGTCGTTCCCAAAATGGTTATGTACTCACCATTGGGAACATGACGATATCTTGGAGATCAACCAAGCAAACCCTTGTGGCTACCTCCTCGAACCACTCAGAGATCATTACTCTACATGAGGCGGTTTGTGAATGTGTATGGTTAAGAGCTATCATCACACATACTCGAGGGACTAGTGGTTTGAGTTCTACCACTGAAGAGCCTACTTGCATTAATAAAGATAATGCAGCTTGCATCGAACAGATGAAGCTAGGGCATATCAAGGGTGATAATACAAAACACATATCGCCAAAGTTTTTCTACAATCAGCAACAACAGTCCCTCCTCATGATTCAAGTGAATCAAGTAAGGTCTGAGGAGAATGTGGCAGATTTGTTCACCAAATCATTGCCTAAGGCCATATTTGAGAAACATGTGAAAAGAATAGGAATACGAAGACTTTCCAAGCTCCCTTGATTAATGTAAGTATCAGGGGGAGGTGTAGACGTCAGAGGGAGTCTAACACACACATGTCATACTCAAATGTAAAAGGTGCGTTGTGCTCTTTTCCTTCGACCAAGGTGTATTTTTGTCCCACAGGGTTTTTATTGTTACTTGGCAAGGTTTTTAGTGAGGCAACAACTCATGCACCATTTCGTCTTTGACTTGGCACAAGGGGGAGTGTTAAAGGAAAAGCACATTATGTGCCTTCGTCAAAGAAACAGACAAAGAGGGAATCAAGCAATTACAAATCACAGCTCAATCAGCATTTAGTATCATCAATGTAATTGATATTTCCGTTGTAATCCTATCCCTATATAAAGGGGTTATGAATGAAATGAGCAGACTATTCCAATCCATTTTTACTTTTACAGAAATGTCAAATTTTAACAAAACTTCATTCAAAGCATCATAAAATTTGATCTAAAAATAACTATAAATAAATATAGTTACCTGGTGGAGGTTTAGGAAAATTCATTTCGGGATCTCGAAGTACTGATAGAAACACTCTTGTATCATGAGCAGACCCTTCCCATCCCGCACATACATAGATAAATTGCATATCGAAATTACATGCCGCCATAACATTTTGTGTTGGTATTCCTTTTCTACCAATGTACGGTATTTGTTTTTCAGGAGCTATAGAAGCGGGAATATGCACTCCGTTGATAGCGCCGATGCAATCCTGTAAATAATGATGTTATTTGTCAATTAATATAAGTAACTAAATTGTGAAATAATTTACTAGTAACGCATGACAAATACCTTAAAATGAGGCATGTATCTGTTATCCCTCACTATCTCCGGTGCAACACCATTAAATTCATTCTCCGAAGGCTTCATTATATGTTTACCTTGTTTACACAAATGATCTGGTGCTTGTCCTAAATATCTACAAACGGTTTCACTAGAATGATGAAATCGTTCTGCTATTGACCTAATTCCACATCCCTGTCCTAGGCACCACAATAGCATTCCCATAACTTCAATATGACTTGTTCTGTTTGAACCCAACACCCCAAATTTAACTTCCAAATCACTACATAAACGAAAAAATACTTCCTTTTGCATTCTAAAGGCATTGTAACACCGACTGTCATTCCCTTGTAATACTTCCATTATCCACTTATTACCTGTTTGAGAAGATACCATGCAAGGAGTTTTATGAACATAGTTCATGTAATAATGTTGAATGAGCAGAGCATTAAATTGTACACTTCGTAAGAATATCTCCTCCTCCACTTCATCTACTTTCGAATTGTTCATATTTCAATCCAAAACCTGCAAATTTAAATGGCTGATTTTATAAATATGATAAATATAAACTAAATCATTAACAAGCAGTAATGAACAAAATTCACCAAATTCCATTTTTATAATCCACATGATGAAAAACATGTAATCAAATTCAATTCTCATAATTAAAAACAATGCTGAAACAAACAAGAAACATAAAACTTCAAACATAACATAAGCTTAACCAAAGACAAGATAAGCTTATTTTTCGTTCATCTCAAATTTCAACCACTCCAACTTCACGTTAGGATCTTCCATAGTGAAATACATCTCCCTCTTCTCTGGACTTAAAAACAGCCGAGTGGCAAAAAACCACAACCTATTAGCCTGCTCGATACCAGGCAATGAGGTGACATCCTTCATCACGTCCTTAATACTGGTGCCTCCACCTTCTACATTTTTATTGATCATGGAAGTTGCTGTGCTCCTACTCTCAATTGCCTCACACATTCGATTAATTTGTTTAGCCAAATGAACAGCACCTCCCACCTTTTCTTTTTTTGGTACTACTCCTTTACCTTTCTCAGCTCTCTCATTTCTTTTTCTTTTAGGCAAAATGGGGGCCAAATCATCATTGTCCTCAGAGTCACCACTACCTTCAAGGTTCACCTCATTGTTACCTTGTTGTGGACTTCTAGGGATAGGTAGTGTAGAAGATGGTGAATATGCATGCTAACCAGTGGCTGAAATACCCATGAACATCTTATCCAACATGTCTTCAAAATCGGGTGCAATTCCCTTTTTCTTTAACTTTCCATATTCCTTGTTTTTCTGGACAAAAAAATAAATAAATAAATAAATCACACGATGTTCAATGTATCTCAAATGAAGTAAAATTGTTAACCAAAATAATTAAATTGATTTACATACCTCAATCTTGAGGCGCCACCACTCATCGGATGCATCTATAGTTTGACGCCTATGATCCCACCCAAGACCGGTCACTTTTCCCTTCAATTCTTTCCATAATTTCCAATGATCTTTGAGGGAATCCCATTTATTTTTCAGTTGTTTTCTAGTATATTCTTTGCCAGTTTGTTTAGAAAAATTATTGATTATATTCACCCATCCCTCCGGATTAAAATGAGTATGTGGACGATTATTGTTATCCACCTCCTTGATACATAAGTCACAAAAAACATCTACTAAACCATCATTCCAAACAGCCATCTAGCACAGATAAAAAGCCAAAAATTTACAGCCCAAGCTTTAGTACCAACCCCAATGGATAATCAATGATGCAATAACAAGAAACTAAAGCAGTGATAAGAAAACATAACCATCAACAACAGACAAAGAAAAAAAAGGAAGCTATAAGAAAATGAATAAAGTAGCTGGTACCTTTGTCGTATAACACACACTGAGCTTCTTCTTTTGGGTGGAGGAAACCAACTCGATGATGCTATATAAATCTTTTCCTCAAAACCTGTATGAAACAGCAAATAGGTAAATTACAAATAACCTAAGCCAACTCTTTCTCAATCCAAGATAGTGATCAATCTGTAGACTAGAAGTCATGGGAGGATATGTCATACAATATTTAACCGCGAACCCAATATGAGATTGTACACTTTGTTTCATTTTCAGTAAGAAATTAAAAGGAATAGAAAGAAACTGCTTGGTTACTCTGAGGAATTGAAGGAAAAATATAGGAAAAAAATCAGACAAACAAAATGAACAATAAGATAAGATAATGTCTGATTCTATAATTCTCTGTAAAAGAAACATCCCCATATTTGAAAGTCAATTTATTATTCTAGTTCCTCTCTAATCGCTTGTCCAGACCAAAAAAGAAAGCAAAACTAAAACTTTTCAGATCCAGACCAAAGGAAGAAAAACTTCCTATCTTAACCTACCCGTATTACGTAAAAGGTCAAAAATCATTACTATAACGAATAGCCATAGACCATGTCAAGACTGTCACTTGATAACAGGGTTTTAGTTGTGAAAATATAAAAATGTCAAGAAGACAGTCAGTGATGCAAGTAAGTCTTTTGGATGCTCCAACATCAGTCAGACAAATAATCATACAAGATCTCATTCTTATGCAGTTACTGTCAAACTGAATGAAACCCAAACCCCCAATAACAGTATGCAAGAGTCACTGGTTCCATGTAATAAATTAGACTATTTTCCACATAATGACTGGAGAAACCATAAATGTGCCACGGAAAAATGGAAAACAAAGTACCCTTTGTTATTGATTCGCTGGGTTGAAGTTGATTAACCACTGTCAAGCTGAATTGTGCACATCTAGACCACCCCTGGTCTCTCTATTCCTAGCTTTCAGATTTTCAACTTTCCATGTCCATCATCATTACCTCTAGGTAAGGGATTCGATTAATATTTCTATATATATCATGCAGAAAGCAATGCGCGAATCCTAAATCAATAAGCAACTACACCAATAAAACCAAGTCAATTGAAGAACTGAATCCTAAAACTCGAAACCCTAAGTTCATCACAGCCCATACAAATTCACTTAACCATTTTGCTAAACATTCCCATAACTACAAAAATCAAAACAAATATAACAACAATTTGATTAAAGATAAGAACGAAGCAGAGGGAGAGAGACTGACTTGCTCCTCCTTCCAGATCTCCCAACTAACTTGAATATCGAAACTGTCAAGTAGCCTTGCTTGATTGAGGCTTCAATTTCACTTCCGGAATCCTAATAAGATGCAAGTGAGGCCGAGATCGAGATGCGGCGACTGATGGATTCTGTGATTAGAGGGAGATCGAGATGCGGCGGCGACTGGATGGGTTCTGTGATTAGAGGGAGATCGAGATGGGATGCGCGAGATGTGGCGGCGACTGGATGGGTTCTGTGAGAGGGAGATCGAGCATGGATGCGTTCTGTGATTAGAGGGAGAGCGAGAGACTGATATCGAGGGTTTGATGGCAGATGACTGTAATTGCTTAAGCCAACGGAGGGTAGAAACTGGGATTTAAAAAAATTCATTAATGAATAGTAACTACCACACTACACCAATAACTTAAACACACAACACTTTTTGCACAACAAAAAAAAAAAGTGTTGTGTGATGAAGAAAAGTGAATCACACAATACGTTTACAAAACTTGCGTTGTATAAGGTGGTTAAAATTCTGAACTTTTTAGCTAGTAGATCATTGCACAACAGTTATAAGAATAGTTCATTGTGTGAATGAAGAAAAAAATAGCGGCAGATTTCCCCCTTAGCCTAACTCAAATTTGGCTCTAAATTGGTGCTCCAAAGGACAACAAAATAGTTATATCTGTTGTATGAGTGTAGCTTGTAAAATGCCATACAATAGTTTTTGTTTCTGTGTTGTATGATCTAGGAAGATATATTGGGAGGTTTGGATCTGCCTCCAAATGCCATTCATTTCCCACCCAAATTGAAATTTTGATTGCATACAGCAGGAGCTTCCCCGCCTTGCTGCCTCAGCTTAAATTTAATGTGTGTAGAATCAGACGACAGAACTTCACTCATGTGTTGTTTGATTCATGAATACAAAATAAAAAGAGCAGACTGCTTGGCCTTTGACAACTTAATTAAGTTAAGGCTAGCAACTTTGTTTCCCTCTTCATTTATTTCCAGTACTTCAAAACACAATGAAAATGCAATTTCTTCATCAGTCTTCTTTTCTCCCCAAAACACAAGTACCTTCTTCTTCATCAACAGCCAACCTTCGTCCGACTCAAAAGAAAATCCCTTATCCAATCGAAGCGCTCAATGGATTTCACCTTCTCTCCAGTGAAACCTGCATCCCTCAGATCCCCAATTATCAACTCCTCAATTGATTCACCACTCCCTCGTACTCCACTGAAACCCTAACTCGCTCTCTCCAACTCAATCGCGAGCCCCTCATACACCACCGCACTCCAACACAATTCCCGCTTTGTGGCCTTAGCCTATCCTTTTTAGACTGCGCCCTTATGTTCATCTCTCTCAGATCTCAACTCCATCCCCTAATTTTTCCCCGGCGGTTATTTCTCTCCCAATTCAGAATAATGGCGAAGCAATCTGAAGCCAGAAATAAGAGAATCTGGGCCAGGGCACCTCATCCAGATCGCCTTTCTCATCAACAAGTATCTCTCCGAAAACAGGCTACATCTAAGCCTGCTTCATTTTCCAAATTGAAGCCTCCTTGCTCTTCTCCTAGTCTTCGATTCGAGAGGTACCCACTTTTTTTTCCCAATCAATTTAGATTAAAATCTTTAAAAAAAAATATTCTAATTCAATGTTTTTAATTTTGGGTGTTTAATTTGTTTTAGGTGTCAAAGAGCTTGCTGATTTTGTCTGAGATTCTGATCAAGTACATAGCATTGAAGGAGCAGAAAGTGTTGGACCATGAGAAGGTTCAAGTGGAGCAAGAGAAGACCAGGGTTCAGAAGTTGTTGAATGGGTTGCAGAACTCAATAAACGTTTACAATGCCAGCGGAAACCCCCAAATCTCCAAAGTTTCGAATGCGGCACCGAAACAAATGCACATGGCTCCTCAGTCTCGCCTATCTAATGGGTCTTCTACAGGTACAATCCTAACCCCATTTGCTTGTATTTGAGAAAATTTGATTGAATTGAGAATATAGATGATGTTGATTCGGGCATCCGAGAGCTAAAAAGTACCAATTGAACTTGTAGACGCTTCATTTATCATTGAGGAAGGGGCGTTCTTACGTGACAAAATCAAACTCAATAACACAAATCAAGATTCGTCTGCATAACAAGGATGAGATTGAAGGAGTCGGCAGTATTGACCCACAATGATGGTTGTCTGATTACGGGATAGCTTTGCTCTCTCTACTTCTAATCAGCTGTAAGGGGAAAGATAGATTCGATAAGGGCAGATACCAGATATTTGTGAGGCGTGAGAGGCAGATGACTAGCTGGGTATGGAGATATTTTGCTGCGAAAATACCATTACGCCCAGCTTGTTTCACCATGACGCCAATACATTTATAGTTAACGTTCAATTCACGGTCAACCATAAGTAAGCAATTCCTGAGGATGTGAAATGGCCATGTCAGTGGGCCCCTCTTGGTCTACAATGGTTCATTGCAGACTCTTCCATTGTCTGATACTTAGTATAACATTAGGAGAATAGGAGTGAATATAAAGAACAATTTAGTGCATAGTAGGTTCAATAGCTAAAGTTTGTCTAAGCTAAATTTTTTTTTTGTCTCAAAAAAAAATGTAGTTTTTCTAAATTATCTCTGCATAAATGTTGTCAAATTTGAACAAGAGACACAAAAGTTAATCAGAAATCAGAAAACAGAAAATCCACATAAATTGAAAAAACGGTTCATAATATGACATTTAGTCCTCTATTAGGATTTAGTTACATATTATATTCTAGACGGGTGGCCGGTAAGGACATTATCATTGTTATTATTTCAAATGTACGTTGTTCCCGGCTCGCTCATCATTACTGTTTCACGTTGTTCCAAACTCCAAGCATCCCCAACTTCAAATCCAGTATTGTTATGGTTGTGCTGTAGTAATGCCTCCAACAGTTCACCGTAGTCATTATTAGTACCGGACTCCCCAAAAACTTCATCAAAACCCAGAACTGATATACTGGCTCTTGGAGCCTCAAGCTGATCACAATTAGTAAGCAAGCCCTCAACATCAACTTTACCAAATGAACCAACCTCCTGCCCAACGTGGGTGGCTGTACTACCAATACCACCACCTAATTGGGCACCACTGTCTGCAGCTAATATTGACTTTAACAGTAATCGAATTTCTCGTGCTCTTTCATTCATGTCAAGGCATTGTGGTACAGGCACGGGTCCAAATCTAGGAGGTTGGTCATGACTGATGAGTAGTTTTGACTGTCTGGATAATCTAGCTTCTGCTTGAAGCCGAGCATTTTCCCACTGAGCTATGTGGCTGAGGTTTGAGAGGTTCTTCGGGTCGCCGCCATCAGCAGAGGCGAGGATGGCGGTCTTGGGCTTGTGGGTTTCAGGATCAAACCCTATCTTGGCTAACCTCTTCTTTAGATGTGTGTTCCAGTAGTTCTTTATCTCATTGTCTGTTCTCTTTGGTAACTGTGCAGCTATGGCGGACCACTTACATTTATACATGCCTATCTCCATTAGCAGCTGTTAGCAGATGCATGAAGTGATGAAGTCATGAAACACATGCACTTATAAATATTGAATAATATATGTGTAACCATATATCTTATATATTAAACCATCTTTTGAGTCGATTCTTTTGAGTCGAATAATGAAGTAATTCAATTAATTAGTTAAGATTCAATTTAGCAATTAATTGCCTGTTGCCCAAAAGTGCATGAAGTAGAATGATGGTCTGGTCTTCCTGCAAACTGAAATTTCCTCTCTTAATATCAGGGTTTAGATAGTTTCTCCATCTTAGCCTGCAGCTCTTTCCACATCTTTGGAGACCTGTATATAATATAGAAGAAAACATAGGTTAATGAAACCTATCTACAAATGGTAGCTACGAATGAGAGAGAGAGAGAGACAGAGAGAGAGAGAGAGAGAGAGAGAAAGAGAGGTTAAGTATTTACCAGCTTTCTGGGATAAGGAACGCCAGCTTCCATGGCCATGTTGTTGAACGAAAGCAAAGAGCTTCTTGTCCTCCTGAGGAGTCCATGGACCTCTCCTTATTCCAGGAGATGCAACAGTATTAGATTGCCTTCCCATTACGTTGATGGTGATGATATGAAAAAGGACAGTAGTAACGAGAAGGTCTCTATATATAGTTTAGATGAAGATCGAGTGATGCTGTGATTCTCTCTAGCTGGCACGTAGCCAGGCCAGTACCCTTTTTTTTCTTTCCCTTTCTGTAAGATTTGATTGATAAACAGTACATGACCAAGAATGGCCAGATTTCAACTACCATATAAAGAAAAACTAATGGTTTACCACTTTCTTTTCCTGTTTGAATGGTAGGTATGACCATAGGGTAAAACTATGATATGTTAACATTTCTCATATATCAACAATTTTTACCCCTCATATTACTCATGTTATCATTTTGAGGACTAATATTACTATTTTGAGGACTCATGTGGTAACTAAGAAATTTTATCACTTTAAGGACTCATGTTACTACTTCGAGGAGTAATATTACTATTTTGAGGACTCATTTTACCACTTTTAAGGCAATTGTATGCATGTCATACGTTAACACATTGTAGAATTTTCCATGACCATATGACATGAAGATTCTTGTTCCTAACTGGACGTACCGTAAGTGTCCATACAGGAAACTTAATTTGTGACTTTTATTTTGTTGCAAGTTTTACATATAGAAAACCATGACTCTAATAATCTACAATCTATATCAAGTAGTTTGTAATTGGTATTCTCACAAAGTCGTTCTAAACTCATGCTGGGAGTAACCGATATAGTTTAATTATTTTCTTTGACAATTAAAATTTCTTTGTTGTACACGAATCCATACACACACACATAAAAAATCTACATATTATGATATTTTATACATTTACTTATAAAATTGACAACAAATTTAGTTCAAGTCTGTGTCATAGCTACAATCATCTATATACACGAAGGACAATCTACAACTACAAACTAATATTGTGTTTTTTACATTTCTACATAAAGTTGAAAAATGCGTGAAATTAACATTTTTAGAAGCTTCATTAAACATTTCTTAAACTATTCACAAGGTTAAATCACTATTATAGATTTTTTTTAAAAAAAATTGAAAAGTTTATGTATGTCCTAAATAAATTTTACACATATGACCACAAAAGTTTAGTTTTGTGTAATCTTAGTTTTGTTAGAGGTAGTTATTCCATCTATGATCTCGTTACAAGTTTGTGAATAATTGTTTTATCAATGTCATAACTTTCGTTTAATCATATGTGAATAGTATATTTTTGTTGTCAATATTGTAATATTGGTTCAATTAGATATAATGAATGAATGATAAACATCATAGTATCATAAATAATGCCCTAAAATTCAGTTTCACCTTCTAATTCACCTTGAAAGTGGGGAAAATGATATACGTACGTGAGATCCCGTTCACCTTTCCATAATAATGTGGGTTAGGATTTGAATTTTTTTTTTTTATAGTTCTTTAGTTATTTTTACTGAGTTTGATAGTCAATCAAAAACTGTTTAAGGTTTACCACACTACCAGTCAAACCCTGGCTAGCATACGTGAACTAACTGTTTTATGGTCTTCAGATATTCGGTTACCCCAACTCGTGTTAAAATATCATTGGCCTCCTATCAACTCAACCAAAAACCAGCTGCATGCTAATTTGTAATGCAATAATATCAAGTCCATAACGATTTCAATGCGACTTCACCTATTCAGTTAAATGTAAGTTGATAATCTCAGGTGTCTCAACACGACTTAATTTAGTGATATGGCCAATAGTTCGTAGTCCATCCTCTGGTTCCTAAATTTCGCTATTACTGTTCAGTCACTCACTCACAACTTCAAGATTGGCTATGTATTAATTATCACCATACTAGAAAATTAAATAAAAAAAATACAATATTTAAAACATGTCTATATACGATGCAGTGTAATGGAGTTTTGGTAGAAAAACCCTAAAGATACCGAAAGCCGAAAACTATTCTTAATATTTTAAATCCCTCATTATCCAACAGCCCGCCCTGTGTCAAACACAGAAAATTCTGAGTTTGTAAAGAAAAACAGGAGTGGAAAAACTAGACACAACTGAAAACTTAATGTAAAAATTGCTGAACTGTACGTATAGTGACATGGTTGATCTGCTGCAACTAAAGTATACTGATTGAAGCTTACGAAACTGCACTAGATCTGGCGCTTATGCATTGGTTAATTACTTGTTAACAACATATACTATTTAGAGACAACTTGTCGAGTAATAAACCATTTATAAACCTAAACCTAAGAAGACGGAGAAAGAGAAAATTCAAGTAAGAAAAGGAAGTACTGCAAATGGTGTTGACAAGATTGGATCTGGATTTCAAAGACTGATATGAGATGAGTACTCGTTAGTGAACAAATAAATTGTACAGATTGAAATAATTAAGGCAAAATTCTCTCCAATCTTCCTGTTAAAGTAGCTTAAATTTATCTTTATTTTATTGGTAAATTAGTACAGTTTCTTTATACTAGTTTCTGGAGGGAATTGCCGAGGACATATATATATATATATATATATATAGGAATTTTCTCAGGTGCGGACGTCCGTACCGAAAATTCGGTAAGGATTTCCTGTTTTCGACCACTTTCCGGCCACATTTTTGCATCTTAACCGTTCAGTTTTTAGGCCCTAATGTATAGATCACCTCTACAAAATTTCAGCCAATTTGGTAATCATTAAGACATCCAAAACTGCATTTTACACAAACGGACCGAATCTGTCGAACCGGAACCGTTCGTATTTATAATGGTAAATTACATTTTTGGATGGCTTAACAATCACCAAATTGGATGAAATTTTGCAGAGGTGATCTATACACTAGGAGCTAAAAACTGAACGGTTAAGATGTAAAAATGTGGCCCGAAAGTAGTCGAAAACAGGAAATCCGTACCGTCCTCTCGGTACGGACGTCCGCACCTGAGACGGACTGTATATATATATATATATATATATATATATATGAACATTGGCTCAGTGAGATTGATGCAGACATAGTAACTCATCGTTTACTTAGATCGATTGATTTCTTCAACCAACAGCGTAACTTTGCCTGATCAAAACAAATAAATTCATCGATCAAAGTTTGCTCTTTTTCTTTTTAGGTATAACTAGCAACAGTTGCCCGCGCGTTGCTGCGGGAGTATGACTTGATTCTCTGTTCCTAATTTCATCAATTCCTCTCTTCAATGCCCTAATCTGTTTTTCCATTGCAAGCTTTTCACCTTCCAAAGCCTGAAACTTCCTCAAGAGCTTCACACTCACTCTATCTGTGAGGGTGACGATAAACTAAACTGACAAACTGCCATATAGGCTAGGTAGACATCCCGTGTGATGCCGCGGGTATGTGTATATATGTTTACGTATCTCAAAATCTGGTGTTCTAACCATATTCATATATTTACATGTTTCAAAAATCAAAGTTCCAAACAGACTAAGCTTGGCTATTGACGATTTTCCAAAAATCAACATTCTAACCAAAGTTGCTTTTGATATTGGTTACCAAAATGGTTGGACATGAGAAAAAACATTAAATTCCCTCAGTTGGTTCATTTGGTGTTGAGACGTGCCTCATCTGGTGAATGCGCTTTTACATACAAAACTGACTCGGCATTGAGGCAACAGAATCATTCCAAACAATAAACAAAGGATACATACTGAGATCAAAAACTTAGTTACCAACTGCAGTTTTTAGAACTGCTACAGATTCTAGTGCATGTTTCATGTATCAAGAAGAATTTTTAAACACCTCCAGTCCAAAAAATTTAAACTGCATCATTACACTATATCTAAACGCAGTTCATGAATGAAAAAGACATGCTATTGTCAAAAACAAATACCAGTATGATCACTTCTATATCTATTTTCAGGTCGGTAAGAAGGGGGAAAAAACTTATTTCTACCTCCAACAATCACTTTAGAGGATTAGTAGCATTCACAGGTTTTTTTACAATTGATACCTGAGTTCAAACCACTTGAAAAATTCAACTGCACACTGTTCGCAGAATCTACAAAATGAAATGATAACAATTAGACAATTCAATATTAGTACAATCATGCAAATAAGAAATTCAATATAACAATCATCTAATAAAATTTTAAACTATATACCTGAATCAAATCTAAATACTATAAACGACAATGAAAAATTAAAAAGGAGAGAAACAAAATAATGACCAGACCATATCACTGGCAGACCACTTCATCTTTTCGCTTGCTTCGCAAATCACTTCATCTTTTTGGTTGCCATTCATCTGCTGCTCAAAACAATTGCATGCCTACATATCCAGAAGAAATCATCAACACACATTATCAAAAGGAAAACAGAAAAATAAGAACAGGTGGAACATTTTAGTTATGTCCTATTCATTACCTATCTAATCTCTTTTTCCAGTTTCCTTCTTGCTGTACCCAAACTTTCTCCTTCTCTTCAGACCTTGCAGACCAATTTTTTACAATAGTAGCATATGAAACCTGCATACAAAACCAATCACAGTTTAACATTAAATAGGAATAGTTTACAATTACAATGGACAAAATTGAGAGAGGAGAATTAAGGAACCTTGAATGTAGAAGCAATCTATGTCTCCAAGCATGAACAATAACTCTGGAATTGGATGTTTGAAGCCACACCTCAGCAGCTTTGCTGCCGTTCTCAACACACCTCCACCTCAAGGTTAAGCCATAACCCAGAAACCCCTGACATCACCAAAACCCCAAATCAAAATTCTTTCAAAAAGAACCACAAATTCTTTCATGCTCCGTGTTTCTTGATTATTACTATTATCAGAGAACACAAAAACACACACACGGAAAACATGCAGAACATATTCTCTGGAATTCTCTCCCTCTCTTTCACTCTATCAACAACAGAAACACAAAGCTCAGCCAAGAACAAAGAGAAAAAAGAAGAAGAAAACATCGTGTTTATCAGCTTGAGAAAATAGACTACATGAAACCCAAAATTTAACTCATCACCAAAACCCACTCTTTGAACACAAATCAAATTTGACGAACTGTAAATCGAAAAAACAGCCAACAAAGAAACCCTAAATTGAAGAAACACAGATGCAACCATGGCATGCAACATCAGAACTGAAATTACCCGCAAATCGGTTGCAAGTAATCTTGCCAAAAATCCTCAAATGCAAATAAAAGACTGATTGCACAATCCTCAACACTATTTACCTCTCGGTGTAGCGAGGTATCATAGACACGATAGCACTGAGAATCCTCAGGTGTCGAAGCAAGAAATACACACACTGCTGAGCAACAACCCAACTGTCCAAGAAATCACCACTTTCCTCGCTCTCTCTCTCCACCTCTCTGCAACGAAGAAGCAAAGACACGATAGCACTGAGAACACCCAGGTGTCGACGCAAGAGACAGGAGGCAGGGGTACAATAGACTTTTGACAATACGGCTCGGCTGGAGCCGGCACTGTTCATAAGCCGATGAACAGTGCGTTGAGAATTAGTATATAGTAAATAAACTAACAAAAATACCAGTATGAATAATACATCGCAGAAATACCAAATTCCAAAATCAATGAAGTGCCTCCAAATCTTCATTAAGCATTAAAATAGCATTGTACATGAAAATCCACTAACAATTTTGGAAATGGAGAAGAGAACACTATATTAAATGAATATCTATGAGTATCACAAAAGAGTTCTATATTGCTCTTTTACCACCTACAAAAAGCAGACTTAGTAAGGCAGTAATCTTAACCCTCGTTTTGAAACCCAATTTAATAAACAACGTAAGTTATTCTGAATTTGTAAACAGATAAACAGTTAAAATGCAATAATGAGTGCTCACCACGCCTTGATCTTGGATGAATTTGATGCTCTTCATCCCTACCAGAAATAGCATTTTCAGCTTCAGATATACTACCAGCCAAATTCTGATGATCTGATATTTCTTGCACTTCTCTCTGACTACTATGATTTTCATCATGACAGTCCTGTAAAAATCTTTTTGTTCTTGTCCACCTCATCTTTGGAGCCATAACTACATTAAAAAAATATCCATTAGTTTTAACTTCAAATAATTGTGTTTTGTAATTTGTAAATCAATATGTAAAGTCCTAACATCAGATCAATTTAAGCAACAATAAAGAAATTGGCAACAGCTTGGAATTTTCAAGTAAAAACTCTGAATTTGTGTTTTGGTTGCTGAGAAATTTTGCATTTAGAGAGTACAGTGAGTTGCAAAGTATGTGATATATTTTTCCGGGTAGCAAACAGTAGGTCAGAGTTTTCCAATTTTGAAATGGTTCAGGCAAGCAGCCAGTTTTAGTAAGCAGCTGTCTACTTCCAAAACTTTTTGTTTTCCTCTGCTATAGATATATGCTGACATAACCAAGGCATCTGAAAACGCAACATAAATACATCATTAATTCTATTTTTGCAAAAATAGAATTTTGCAAAAATAGAATTACTGATCTTCTATATTCTCATTGTTCACTGGTGCAACAGCAGCTAGATCATCGAAAGAGTTTAGGGTGTTTAGCTTCTGCCTTTAGTATAGTTGATATTAAGAGAGTAAAGCAGATTTCAGTAGAAGCCAACCATACTATGGCATTCCCTTATGTTGTTTTCAAACTTTTGCTGTTATAAACAGCAATGCTAACTGATCACTAATCAGAACAGAGAATTCTCAGATATACCTCTACTTGTATCAACCATGACAAACAACATACTAAATTCAACATGATTTCCTCACCAGAAAAAAGCATGCAATATTATCATATACCAATAGCTCATAGTAGGAATACAACTCAAAATCAAATTTCAGAGCTACAGTTTTGCTCGGATATCTCTTTGTTTTTCAATTGCAATTAAAAAAAGAAAAAAAAAAGCAAATAACCTAATAATATATGAACCTTCTCTTCCAAGCATTTGAAACCATATACATATTCTCTTTCAAGCATTTCCATCAATAAAATAGTTGATAAAAATTTTATTTTAGAGAACGTATGTATAATCCACATTAGTTCAAATTCAAAATTTATACCTGAATTTCCAACAGTTGAAAAACTCAATAGCACGCTGTTCCAAATATCTGCAAAATCAAAAAGAGGTGCTTACAAATTTGGCATCACTATATCTGACCAAACTTGAACCCAAATATATTATATTCCTAGATAGACAATTCCTAAACAGCCAGAAGAATTGGAATCAAATTATCTTGCTGCAGTAATTACTATTATATGTTATTGAGATAACATTACATATCACAATGAACATACTTGAAGAAGAATAGAATACTGAAATAATCCCAAACAATATGCAAAGGAACAGCGGCAGGAGAATCACGTGTACGCCCTTTTGCATAAAAGCTAACTTGAAAACATACTGATTCTAATCAAAAACGAAAGTCAAAAAAATAAAATAACATAAAAATAAAAAAAGGCTAGAGCTGAAGCAGCCAAACAGATAATACCGCTCAATGCAAGAAATCACTCATTTTCTTAACCAAAAAAAATGATATTAAATAGATCCACATTTTGTTAACAAAAAATAAGCAAGGAAAACAGTTAACATCGAGAAACAGTTAGTTTGTTTGTTGGGGGGGGGGGTGGGGTTGTGTGTGTGTGTGTGTAAACAAAACACTTAAAATAGTTTGATGAACTATCCAGGATAAGCAAGTATCAATCTATGACCACGATGAAAATTGACCAAGCCATTAAGCCAACAAAGAGGACAGGGTAACTCACATACTATACCATTTACACAACTTAAGGTATTGGAGATCAGTACAGATTAGAAGGTTAACTCACATACCAAAATTTCATTTCAATCAAAATGAAACTATGATTTCAATCAAAATTACTGATCATCATACCAAAATTTCATTTCTAAGTGAAACTATTTCGGATACATAAATGAGGTTGTGTATAGATAATCAGAATAAAAAAAAATAAAAAATAAAACTTTAATTAGTGATCCAAAATCAGTTTGTTATGAGGCACTGTCATTTCCTATCTACCTTCAAAAAATGGAAGATAACATTTCAAGCTCTCAATTCTAAGCCACCTATGAAGACTAATATCGATTACTCGATCTGTACTGACTTTTTGTTAAAGATGTACTTTAATTACTCTCTATGTCAATACTAAAACTTAAAAACCATAATCAAAACAATATTCATCAACTTTAGACAACATTGTGGAGATAGCAGCAGTAAAAAACAAATACAATACTATCAATTGAATTATGCTGAAATCATAAAAAAAAACAAAGGAAGTTAAATCATACAGGTATAAATTTACCTATGGGAAATGTTAAGATCAATTGAAACCCAATCACAACAAAATCCACCGATTCAAAACCACAAAACTGCAGACATCAATAAAACATCACCTCTGAGGCTCCGATGAAAAATCTCTTCTCCTCTTCTTCCGATCCCAACAACGCAAGACCTCCTCTCGTTTTCCTTTCTTCAGAAAGAGATGAACTTCTAAGACAACACACATATATCAATTTGCTGGTTAAAAACAATTTACAATCACATAGGGAAAAAAAAAAAAAAAAAGATGACTGAAAATAAGAAACAAACCAAAACAAAGCAAGAGGCTGACTCAATAACCACTTTTCTTAAATTGGATTGCATTTTTATATGTTTGTTATGATATAAGAGACTGCTTTGGGCTAATGTAGATAATAGAAATGGTTTTATCAACTCAATATGGATATCAGAACTTGGAATTTAAAGAATACGCATATGCATTTACATGTTAGATTCTATTATTAAGCCTTCAATTCCAGAACAACCAACAATCTAAGAGATTCTAATAAGTTCCCCATCGATATAACATACAGTAAAATCATAACTTGAAACCTCTCGAATCAATAATCAACAACCCAGAACCGCAGACAAACAAACCCCCCCCCCTCAAAACGCAGATAACTATACCAATTCAAAACCACCAACAACAAAAGACCCACTGAAAAATCAAATCACACAAAAACTGACAAAAGCAATAGCTGCAGAAGTAGAAAACTTACACACAAACTCTTGGCAAACTCGCTAAAGCCACAAATTCGGTACTGTTCAAACCAAATCCTCTTCTCTCTCTTTCTCTTCAAACACCACAAACCTGTTTTTTTTTTTTTTTTTTTGGGCTTGAACTTTTACAGAGACTGCAAATGACAGAAAACCAATCTAACATCAATCGTTTTCAGAAAGACGATTATATCATGAAAATCAAACAAAATCAGTTTGGGTATGTGAAGAAAAGATGGATAACGACGATATTGATGTTGATCTTACAAAGTCGAACTCTTACCGAGTCCTCACTATTGGTGATTCTGCATGATTGCCGACTCTGAGGTTACTAACAGTGATTCCGGATGTTGATGGAGGCTTCCCGAACACAGCAGATTACACGTCTTGCTTTATATACTCGGGCATCAATTGATAAGAACAGAAAGAAAGGTCTCTGTTTCAGCTCTCTCTCTCTCTCTGTGGATCGCCCTTGATATCTCTCTGGATTGGTCTCTCTCAGACCCGATCTCTCTATCTCTCTCGGAACTTCTGGAAAGGTCAGTGGAGGTCAAAAAACCGAAGGCATTGGCAGCTTGAAATTGTAAAGCAAAGCCAAGGGCAAAACCGCCTTTTCCACACCCAATGAACAGGTGTGAATAGTAAACCGAACTTTCGTATATTAGTAATTTGCTTAGAGAGCGCGCTACGTGGCCGTTGAGGAATCCAGCTGTTCACCAGTGGATTTAAGGCAAATGAACATAATAGTACGTTAAAATATTAAATATGTTCACGAATATATGCAGGAGCAAGATTAATTTGCCTTATTAAGAACATTTTGTATTGTTCGATTTGTTCCCGCGAGTTCTTAATTTATTGGAAAGGATGATAGACCTTACTCCGAAAGCAACTGTTCCACCATCTAAAGGACGATAGACCTTACTCCGAAAGCAACTGTTCAAGTTTTTTGGGCAGTAGTATTTGAAAAAGTCATCACAAGATTTACAGATTTGCTTTTCATTTTGTCAGTTCTCTTTAAATCAGGGACCCGGAAATGACCTAATTTCGTATGGTATTTAATTTGGGAATGAAAACCAGACTCAACCTGGTGCGGTACACTGGTCTTTTCCCCCGACAACGCTATTCTTGTTAAATAGTAGTATAGTACAGCACATAGGTAGGGTTCCAGTTAGGTGTTGCTTGTATTGATAATATGTAATTGCGATATATGCATTGCATCGATTCAGATCAACTTCGAATATCTACAAATATGGAAATCGATATTTAACATTTGTGTTGGAACTTGGCTTGCATTTTCAACTTGCATGCGGACATGATGATCATCATTATTGCGAACAGCAAGAGTCATCGGCATGAATTGTCCAGGTCTAGCGTGAGCTAAATAGCCGGCGGTCAGCCAGCTACAGTTTACTGATCAGCTGCTGCATGGCAAAGGAAAAATTGAACAAAAAAAAAAAAAAAAAAAGGGAGAAAATTAATAATGTGTTGGAAATATTTTCCATAATATAGCACCTGCTGTTTCATTTGTACTAAACCAATCAACCATGTTCCCTTCGTTAGGGACGCAGATAATTACTACACCTACACAAGTACACAGTTACGTACACTGCAATGGCTCCGGCATTTATTTCAAAGTTACTTTCTCAACTGTATATAACTGTACACAGTACACTTCGCTTAATATGGATAAAGCTATAGTATGTTAACATTTCTCATACATCAATTATTTTGACCACTTTAAGGACTCGTGTTACTACTTTGAAGACTAATATATATTACTATTTTGAGGACTCACACAGTAAACTAAGAAAATTTACCACTTTAAGAACTCATTTTACCACTTTGAGGACTAATATTATTATTTTGAGGACTCATTTTATCATTTTTAAGGCAATTGTATGCATGTCTTACGTTAATACATTGTAGAATTTTTCTCTTAATAATATTATATTGACCTCTAATTAAGGTTGTAACCAGTATACAAAATAACTTTTTAGTCATTGATATTTTTTTTTTTGGATAAAAGACATATCATACAAATGTATGCCTCTGTTTCATATATCAAAAGAGTACAGAAAATCACTATATTTCAAACAATGACTACTACAAAAATTGAATCAGACGACAACTCTTAGACAACGCATTATACTTTCCAGTCGTCTGATTGATTTTTATTTTTTCAGACGTCGTTTCTACAAAATCCGTCTTCTAATATGGACTCATGAATTAGTTCAGAAGGCGTTTAAAGACAAAACCATTGTGTGACGCCAAAAAAATTGAGCGGCAAGTTTCCCACCATGTAAGTGGTGCCAGACCCTATCTCAAACCCCAAAATTTCCCCCAAAATGGATTGATCATACGACGAAAAACAATAAAACTGTGGTCTGATTAATATGTTTGTCAGAAATGAGGGAGATTTCCCACCACTATTTTTCTCCAACTCCCCAAAGAAGAAGTCAAATTGATAGGAGAGAAACCCCAAAATTAAAATGGCCGCATACAAACCACATTTTTATAAATTTCTGTTGTATGAGTTATTGTCCAAATTGATGGGGACCTGTCCAAATTAATATAGGCGGGGCATGAAACCCTAACACTTAAGCAAAATGTATAACAAAAATAACAAAGAACCTTCACTCTCTCGGCAGCACCTCTCTCTCCCCCTCAACAGAGACCCAAAACCAAAACCTCACTCTTCGCTGGCGCCTCACCTTAAAACCAAAACCAGGCTCTCTAATCGATTGATGCCCTAAACCCAAAATGAGTCGTCCTCCGATGTCCCTTCCAGATCCCCATTACACTGCTGAATTCAAAATCCCCAATTTTCTAGGGTTTCAATTTTTAATCTCAAGAGGAAAATGTTGAAGCGGAAGGCATCATGGAAGAGGATGTTCCCCCTCACCATCTCCGGTACCTACCTCTCAAGGCCATAACCGCCAATAATCCAAGTGTCGTCATCTTCTTCATCGATCTGAGGGCTTGTCCAACAACCGCTACTATGGCGGCAACGAGTACATCGCCATGTTCCAACCCCATGACCGAATCATGGGCTCCCCTCCATTGGTCACTTGACCTATGGTTACTACACCTCCGGCGAGAAGAAGATCTCAGCCAACTCTCTCTCTCTCTTCCCTTAGTCTGAAATCCAAGCTAGCTATCACCGTCAGCCAGCCCTCTTCTGCTTCGCTTCAATTCAATTATCTCAAGTATGCCTAACTCCCCAACCCCCCCCCCCCCCCCCCTCAAATTTCTTTGCCCTTGTAGAATTGAGATTGTTTTTGCTCTTGCTCTTTGTATTGGATTTGACCTTTTTGCTCTTTTTCTTGATTGTTCGGCTTTGATCTCTCTTTTTTTTGGATAATAATATGGTAGTCTCCTTTCTACCCATATTTATCAGTATATGTGTTCGATCTCTTTCACCAAAGAGTCTAAATAGCAAAATGCAATGGTGATGTCTGTTGTTAAAATAAGAAATAGAAGAATGAGTAAACATTTCCTGCAGGAAAGTGCAATGGATTGAGAGTATTTGGTCAATAAAGCATGCAAATTTTAACAAGTACTGTTTGTTAAACTGGGTTTCTAAATAAGGGATAAGATTTTCACCTTCCTGAGTACCGTTTCATAACAATCATAAAGTTTTAAACTTATTCTCTCTCCCAACATTTGGTTACTGCTGCTTTCAGTTTCTTTTCCTTTATGTACCCGTAAAGTGTTCTTAATGTCTTGGTTAGAATACACTATATAAAATTTCAATTATCAAAACTCATTTATTTACAATTCATGGTCGATCAGCTCTTTCCTTTACATTATAATCAGATTGATTTCATTTTTATTGCACATAAAATTCATGCAAGGTTCAATACCATGTTGTTACTTCCATTGAATACTCTATTTAAGTGTTTACATTCCACAATTTAGTTTATTCTCTTCAGTATTATGAATCCTTACTTTACTTACTGCTATTTACTTTGTATAATGTATGTAATTTCGTGCCATGCACTTTTTGGTTGATATTAATGTAAATATTTGTGATTTCTTGCAGAAAGTTACATACTCATCTATAGTTTTTCACTTTGGAATCAATTTGTATAGTATTTCCACTCATTGAATAATGTTATGACAATCATTATTAATTGATAGCAGATAGTGATCGTGGACTAATTGATTCTATGCTAATAACTCTATTTTTGGCAACTAATTTATGTAGAAAAATTGAACTACAGAAAGACTTGCAATACATAAGTTTGATGATTATTCAATGTCTTTGTACTTGGATCAAGTGAAGCATGCAAAAATCCAAAAAGCAAATTACTTTGTTAACTTAGCACAGCAATAGAGAATGAGTCATAGTAGCTAAAATTGTTTTCTTTTTTGATATAATTAGGATAGACATGTCTGGTTTATTACTTTTTTTTCACAACTGCCATATCACTTTTGGTTTTTGGTTTCTCTTCGTTTTACTAAGACCTGTCTTCATGTATTTATGTGCATCTACTTCATATAAGTAATTTGGCTGACGGAGTCTTCAATATCAGTTGGTTTCTTAGTTGATTAACATAAACATTCTGCTATGCATGTTTGGTGCTATCTTGAGTGATATTCTCCATGACGAGGGAGCCTTGTCTACCACAACATGTGGTGCTTGTTTGGGCTATCAAAATGCCAAATGAGCTCTCTTCTTTCAATAGTTGACATAGGGTCTATGGATTTTTCTGATGGATTGAATATTGAATGTTTAAACATTTAGTCACGTTACTTCCAGGCTGAGAAATAATGCCCATTTAGCTTCCTTTATATGTCATAAGAATTCCTGCTTTCTTTAGTGTGTTTCTAAGCAAGTGGTTTCTTGTATCTTCCTGCATTGCAAGTTCATGCTGATGAAATGTCACATGCAGCAGAAAGTAAACCCAGTTTGAGTTGTATTTAATGCGCTTATTACTGCGTGTGATCAATCAGCAGCAGTTGACATGCTTTTTATGTCTTAGAAGAAATGAAGGCAGAGACGACACAGCCTATAGAACCTAATCACACAACTGGGATAATGAAGATGAGCTCGACAAGATCACACAACCTATAGCACTTTATCTTCTTCTTCAGCTAATCTGGGCTCTATGGAGGTAAATGTCCTATAATAGCTCCACTTTGGTGGGGAAAATTTGTTTGTGAGGTTTCATGTAGAATGCATATTTAGCTGTGAGAATCATGTAGAGCTAAATATACATGTAGAATGTATATTTACCTGTCTAAATTATTGAAAGTGTTCGCCCATTTTTTAATTGCATTACTATCCATCACCCAATTGTGCAAGTGAGAGCTATATATGCTTTAATATATACCAACTCAACTAACTGAATCATAATAAATGTACTAAATTCTTCTCTGTTAATATGATTGAGTTCAGAGTTTGGTAGCTATCACAATCTCTATTCTAGCCTACAATCTGTCTAGGAGAATTGCTCTGTGTGTGTGTGTGTATTATCTTTGTTGTATTTTTGGACTCACTAATTGATGTCAAGTTTGAGGTACGTAGTAGATTATAATGGGTCCTGATTAATATACTTAAGAAGTCAATATATATTTGGGGTTTAGGTGATAAATGGTTGAAGAGTTGAATGATACTATGTCAAGTAGTAGAAGCATAAATAACAATGGTGTGGTTACATTTTTTTGGTCGGATTACAATTCTAATAGACCAGAATGCACATGCATTGCATTTGTTCATAACTGGTCTTCTTCAGGTTTTATCTGTCATTATATATTCTAATTTGTCTCCGGCATAGAATCAACACATTGTTGCAGGAAAAGTTGGTAAATGCATGTAGCAACCCTTCAAAATGAGTTTTTAGAGCTGTAGAAAGTCCAAAAATTGACATGTTTAGCTAAAGTTTATGTAGTGTATTGCTATCTTCCTTTTGTACTTTGTTGTTAAAATGGTAATCTCATCCCTAAGTTGCCTTGTCTCAGGGAAAATACCTGATTTTATTGGAAACTGGACCAAACTTGACAGACTATCAGTATTCCCATCAGTATGTTCATCTTCCATCTTTACACTCCTTTTGGAAAAGCTACTAAAAGTATAAATACAGCAACCGACTTCTTGAGTTGCAGAACTCGATCTCTTCAGAATCTGCTATTTATATTGCAATGGCAACAAGCAAGGGATGTGAAGGAGACCTAGGTGTAGCAAAGAATGTAGAGACGGTGATGCAGCGAGAAAGCACCTACAGAAGCTTCCAAAGCTAGACTCCAACGAGGCCATGAGAGCAGCAAAGCTAGACTCCTTAAGTAAATTTCTCGATGTATATTGCTAGGACAGTAGTATTAGATGTACTCCTTTTGTAGATGAAAGATTACCTTTGCACAATCTATTTTGGAGCATGATGTGGATTATAACAATTTTTTCTATATATTGATCGGCTACTGTTAATTTGATCATTTTATTTAAGTTTCAGCATATACAATGCATTGAATCATTCTATTAGGACAACAATAACCACAAAAAAAACTGTCTTATGTGCACAATACTCACAATGTCCCAAAAATAAAAACTGTCGTCTGAATGTAAAATAGATAATGAATATTTTGAAAAACTGTTGTCTGAATGAAAGTCACACAACGGGCATAAAATAAAGCGACCTCTGAATTGCAATCACACAACAGTTTCTAAAGTTGCCCGTCGTCTGAAGAATAGTCACACAACAGCTAATGCTGTCGACAGGCTGCCGGCATGCTGCCGAGCCCTTCACACAACGGTTCCCTACAATCGACGTTCATCAAACGGCGCCTCAATATATGACGGTTTGCCTCCATATCAGACGACCGTTTTTAGCTGTTGTCTGATTCAATTTTTATAGTAGTGAATCAAAGCTCAAAGTAGTCTATGCCAAATAAAAATATCTCGCCTTGCAGGCAATCTAAACTATCTAAGTTCACACGCCGAGCATGCAATTGTGGTATGCTAAAACTAAATATTTCTACAAGACTCACAGAGGCATCCTTACTTCACATAGACATTTATTTTAGAAACAAATAATACTAATAAGCAACTATACGTTCCTTACCCTTAGAAGGGTTTGAGCTAACTGCAGCATCAATGATGGTATATTCTGGCAGGCCATTCACTCGATTTTCTTACCTTGAAACTTTAGATCGCTTTGACTGGGAATTCTGTAAAGCCATATCTTGCTCACAATCACATGCATATAAACTCGACAATAATGACACCAGGATCAAGGCTTGCCTTCAGCAATCACTGGCATTGATTCCATTTTCTGCAGCTGCAAACTCTGATCACTTGAATATGGCCTTCTGTTGCTTACCAACTTTGCTTCTCAATGGACAGAACTTACGCAAAATCTCGTGGTGGCAACATGGACCAATTCATCTATTTATATAGGTGACTTAAACCTCAAGAAGCTTTCCATCAGAGCAGTTCATATCAGATTAGGTCTCCTAGTTAGATTCTTAATGTGACACTTCATTGTAGTACACTAAGAATTGGATTACTAACCTTAATGAATTGATACACTCTTTCATTAAGTTACAATTATTGGTTTATAGTTTGTGTCCATGTTAAAACTAGTTTTGACATTAAGCTAGTTATCAATTTAGTTTATGTTACTGTGTGACAAGTCCATAATGATTCTAACAAATTCTTTATAGGTGAAGAGTGGACAACATTGAGCTCCTTTGTTTTATTTTTTGCTCATTTCGGCCTTCCCCCTCTTCTTGTATACCGCTTGACCTGGTTGTACAGTACATATGTCTATAGACATTGTATGCAGATTGGTACGTCCCACAGCCAGCCTGAGCTTCTTAGGAGAGACTCCATCAGCCTCTCCTCACTTTCGACGCATTGCTTGCTATCCAACTTATTGGAATAAGTCGATATTGGCTCACTGCCTACCCTTAGTATCCTCCAAAGCTGATTCAATACGTACCCTAGAGCTACCTTCGCCAATAGTAGCAGATGAAGGACAGAGACATATCTCCTGTCGTACCTTTAGTTTGGCAGCTGGCAAGAAACTCTCTAAGCCAGCCTGTCCGGTGTTATGTGCTCCGAAAACTGGTGCAGAACCTACAGTTGGTGTCACGTCCACAGGGCTCAGAACCTTCTCCAGATTCAGCCACGCAGGGAAGAGTCTGATCTCAACGCCTCTTGCAATGGTGTTCCCGTGCAGGGTAACCAACATTGGTGAGAAGGCCATAGTCCCTACATCGCCCATATAAATTCTCAAAGTAAAAGTCCAAGTTGACTTCAATATCACCAGCCATCGTAAAGCTCCAGCGAAAAATAACAAGTTGCATGAGATCCATCTCGACCGAAATTCGGATTCGGCTAGCATAAACTCCACTAAACCATTCTAGATATAGTGCCCTAAAGCACTTCCTGTTTGGCTCCAAAACCAGTCTGGGTAGCAAACTATCTCTTTTGAGTGCGCGAGCATGCCAACACCTTGCGGTGTAGTCGTCGGGGTGTCTATTGACCTGACTTCTTCTCAAACGCTGTGGACAAGGAGAGCGCCAACCTCGTGACCAGGTTCTTTTCTATCTTTCGAAAAATGACTTTTTTCCTTACGGGTAAGGACTTGTGGTGTGATCTCTTGTGTCACCGAGTCGATACTCGACATTGTAGGTTGAGCAGAGCAATCACCGGGAAGTAGGAGAAAGCACGGGTTTTGCTAAAGCGTGACTTTAGCTTCGCTGGTTTGCGAGGGCGTTACCCTTGCTTCGCTGGTTTCAAATAGGTTGCTCCTGAGAGACTTTGATAATCTGAGGGATTAGTTGATTGAAGACATGTATGTCGTTGTGCTGTTTTAGCCTATATATATATATATATATATATATACACACGCTGCAGATTCACCCTCCTAATAAGAATGAAATACTATATTTGAGGCCACAGTTATTGGCCTTGAATAGAATCAAAACATTTTATAGTCTTGATATTATCGTAGGCAATGATTAATAATTATCTGCCTCTGTCGTAGCTAGAATATAGGCAAGGTCAATTGCCTCTTGGATTCATGGACGTAATTTTCCTCTAGGCAACGTAATTGCCTCAAAGACTGATTCTTGGATATGCACTTCTTAATTGCAAATATATCTTCGCGAGAATCTGTAGCTTAGTGGCACACTTATGCAATGAGATTATATATCCCCTGTTTGTTGCAATTAAGGATAATTGCATCCTTCCATATGCTGACTATTCGCATTGCTCACGTCCATTATAGTTAATTGTCATACATGGCTACCTTGATTCCTTGCATATATAGGACAATGGATAATTGAATCCTTCTTGAATTGTTCCACGTCCCCCTTAATTGCAATCTTGATAATTAACCGGTATAGCCCGCGTCATTGAGCCATAAATGTGATATCCTCTCATATGGTACAAACTTGATAACCAAGCAAAACCACCATTAATTATCAAATCTCTTGATATTTACAAGTAAATCAATAAGATCACGATTTGCCTTAAGATTATTTGGTCTCTAAGTAGGCTTGACTTAGCCTCTAAATAATATTTTTTGAACTTGTCGAAAACATATAGCTTGGGCCATGGATATTGGCCTGATTTTTCCTTCGAGGCACACCTTGCCAGAAAAAATGTTAATTTTGGATTCAAATACGTACTTCCAATTCGCCGGAGGCACGATCTGGCTGTAATCTCGGTACTTTGATCCAGAATGCAAGGGTGGAGAGCGGAACATTTTTTATCGCTCCAACTCCGTCATGAGGTGCAAGAACCAATAGAGCACAATCAAATCCCTACAGATCGCCTCGGAGAATCCGATTACAATAAGTTGGATCCGATTAAGTAATCCGAAACCGGTCGTCATATAAAAGTATATACAAGTATAACATGATCACAATTGTAATCATATGAGTCTTGCCAAGTCCCTTTTTAATATTTGTTGTTAGTTATTGCAACACCAACACGCAAAGAGAGAGCTAAATTTGACCCAAAAATGATGAAGAAAAGCATCAATTATTCTTGCAAATGTGACGATGAGAGGATCACTATTTTAAGTTTTTAACTGATCACCCTCTCCTTCTCTTTTTCAGATTCTTTGGCGGCCCGGCTTGGTTATAGACCCATTGAGATCAAGGACGGAAAAATCTCAAGTACGTCATGACTGAATCGTGATCAGTCGCTTGTAAAACAACTCTAGAAACATAAATTGAAATACATTGTAAATCAATATATCTTGAAAAATTACTATACTTAATAATCTCTTTGCAGTCTTACATATCCAGTAAGTCAATACTAATGGACATATTAGACTACAAAGAGATTATCGAGTATTCAAGTCTATATCATTGATTCTACGCCTAACTTCTTATATATCTGCCCAAACTTTTTCCAAAATAACATTTAGTTTTAGAGCTATGTTTTATGTCATGGTTTCCAAACAGTTTGAGATTCGTGGCCATTATTATCTTGAATCAATATTTTTCCATTTGGCTCACACACTTTATTAATCTGTAAACACAGCCTCGAGCACAGGGGAGGATGTACTTGGAAGGCTGTCTAGGCTCAAGCCTAGACAAGATTTTGGGTTGAAAACCCATAGGTATATATGTATCTCTACCTTTCATACCAGCCCAAAGAAAAAAAAAAAATTATCCATCACAGCAGCTCACAGGCTCATCGCTCGCAGCCTCAGTGCCTCACACAGTCACACTCACTGACTCACAGTAACCTCAGTGCCTCACACAGGTTTTCTGACTTTCTCAAAGAAATCCCAGATTCCCAGAGACCAGATCTCCTCTCGCCCAGTCTGCCCAGATCGAGAGTCTCGCCTAGATCGAGAGTCTCGCCGGACGCCAAATCTGTTTGCTACGGTGCTACCAGTGGCGGAGTCACGGAGAGAGACAAAGACAGAGATTCCATCATTTCCATATTAGCTGAGCCACTGAGGAGTGAGGAACTGCCGAACTGAGGATCTTAAATTCTTGATCATGGTCGGTCTCGGTGAGTCGGTGGATAGCCTATGAGGCTTTGATGAATTGATGATTGTATTTTAACTATTTTTAGTTAGAATTACCGACTGAATGACTGATGTCTTTGATGATAAGCTACTGGCTAAAAAAAAAAAGAAAAAATTGTGCACTTCTAAGTAGCCTAGACAACAATTGAATCCTGGATCCGCTCCTGCTCGAGCATATATAAGATTTTGGAGATTGCTTCATCTTTCAAGAAATGGTTTTCCTCAATCGAAGTGGGTGGCATGGGAAAATTAGAGGCGACATTTACTCATGTAATTGGGAGTATGCCCGGGACGAGTTCCAGCTGTGGTGCGGCACTCTATCTGCACTGGTATACTTCCTTAATTACTTGTGAGTTTTTTTTTTTTTTTTTTTTTCAGTTGCTAATGTCAATCATTTTTAGATGCCAATATTATCAATATATATAGTAAATTAAAGAGAGATTGATATTTAACACTGGGAACTGTGCATACTCTTACTTGTTAAATTCATCACTGGGAACTAATTGTGGATAATATTCAACAGCTCAAGTCTCACCTTTTATGCTTACGGATTGCCAAAAGGGTTTGCCTCTTCAGGCTCTGATTCTTCTGAAATATCAATGGATAAATGGTTGATAGCTGAGCAAAAGGTGCCACAGATTTTATGTAGCTTCTGAGTGGAAGGCTAAGAAGCTCATTGATTCCATACAGAGGGTTATCAAAGGTTGTTTTGGAACTGATGAGGTCTCGTCCTTTGGCTCAGTCCCTCTGAAAACGTGAGGGAGATATTGATTTGACTGTCCTCTGCCATTGAAACAAGGAGGAAGATTTAGCTAGAGCTGTCTGCAGTCTCCTTGAAGGTGAACCAAAGGAACATAGGATCCTGGTTGAATATGTCCATCATGTTTATGCCAAGGTTTAATTTTCTGAGTGATGGTCTAATGAGGACCATTATAATCAGGATTTTCTAATCAATTGTTGTGAGACCTGCTCTTTAATCACATTTCAGCAAATCAATTGTTAGATGTTTATATATTTGATATATTATTTTTGCAAATTTAGACCTAGAAAGCAATCTATGAATCTAATTCATGTATGTTTGACACTACAAGAAAAATGGACTTTTACGGCCCACAAAGAGCACCGTAAAAGACATTTTACGGCCCACAAAAATGCTCCGTAAATGGACATGCCGTAAAAGACAAAACTCTTTTACGGCGTGTTTCCGAGAGGCTGTAAAAGACCCTACCAATACGATGTGAAAGACATAAAGGAGCGCCGTAAAAGGGTTTTAGAGATTCTTAATTTTGATTTTCAAATACAAAGCGCGCCGTAAATGACCAAATATGTGCATCATAATTGATATCAAAAGCATGCCGTGATTGATCTCAAAAGCACGCCGTGAAAGACAACAATGAACGCCGTAAAAGGGTTTTAGAGATTTTTTTATTTCATTTTGAAATAGCAAAGCACGCCGTAATTGATATCAGAAGCACACCGTAATTGATGTCAGAAGCACGCCGTAAATGTGGTTGTAGGATATATTTACAGCATGTAATATTTTCACTATTTTTTTATCCTGTAAATTTTGTGATACCATGCCATTTCAAAATCTATATAAATCTATACAATTTATTGAGATGAAAAGAGAGATAACAAACTGCAATATCACATTACAAAATGTAAATTAATATGCCAACAACAATACTGTATAAAAACAACTTAATTAAACCAACAATTTATCATCACCGTCCTAAAATGTAAAACATTCTAGATTAACAGAGAGCATCCTAGATTAGAATCGTCTTTGTTGATTGCAAAAGATAAATGGTTAGTGATCCATGTTGTGGCCTTTTAAATATCTTCATATTATGTTTGATGCCAACTTTTACCTGCATAATCAAAACAAACACAAACAGAGCAATGAAATCTAGTCTGTCATGTGTCTTTCATTCAAGGAAAACACATGTAGCTCAAGTTCTAATTCAGCAATTAATGTATCGTAAGCAAATAGAAGCACTTCTTTACAATTAATGTTCTAATTCATATTATAGTGATGGAATCAATATATGTCTATCAATCTGCAATGTATGTCAATGGAGAAAATGGGTTGTATCTAGATAAATGAGTAGAGAGATCATGATTAATAGCAGTAGTTGCTGTAAAAATATAGTAACTTGGAGCCTTGATGAAACAAAGTTCAAAATGAAACAAAAGCTATATGCAAAACAGCAAAAGGAAACCAAGAATGCACCATGTGCAAAACAAAAACAAAAAAGTCATTTTGTTCTGGATGTATTAAGTTAAAAAATCAAACCATTATACACTTACATGAGCAGCAAAACATTACTAGAAAAAATATTTAGCAGCAAAACCTATATATCTCTAAACCTATTGGAATGCAAAAGTCATAATGGCTATCAATGTCAAAAATGTCAAGATATCTTTTCCCCCTAATATACCGTCTTTTTAACTACTATAGGGATCCACTTACTCTATGTAAAAGTTCAGCACATTATACCTTAAATAAAAATAGTGGTTCCCTTATCTTACCTTCACAATATTGTCAGCATACTTCATTACCATAGACACAGAAATGCCACTGTAAAGGAAGCAAATATAAGAAACTTGCATAGAAACATAGTAACAAATTGAGAGAGACAAACCATTCATTATCAAAACCAGTCAATTGTTGCTGTACTCATGCCTGATAGAATATGTCTACAATATCTTGCATCCTAGAAACTATACCTGAATGCAAGGTTGAGAATCATGAGAACTGAGTATCCATGGAAGAAGCCCCTGAATATAGAAGAATGAGTTGAATATAATTGGAATCCAGGCATAAATATTGTAAGCATATAGTAAGCAGAAAATGCATGATCATAAATAGAGAGAAGTGTTTTACATACTTGTTCACAACTCCATCAAAATCTTGAATCACTATAGCAGCGGCATTGAAGACCCTTCCAAAGACGAACAACCAGAAGTTCTTCATCACTTCATCATTGAAGACCCTTCCAACGACGAACAACCAGCTTTTCAACCCCATGACTGACAATGCTCTGAAATAAAAAAGCAGATGAATCAGGAAAAATAATTGGAAGCAAATAACCTCCAGGAAATAAGATACTCTAAGCATTAATCAACATGTACTTTGAAATCCATGTAAATACTCTGAGCATTAATCAACATATACTTTTTTTTTTGTTGAGGAAAGAGATAACTTCATTCATTTATCCATGGCCAGAAGGCACGTACATCAAATGCTGTCTTACACCAAAATCATAAATGGTATAAGCTACCAAGCAAAGGACAAGTGACCCTCACTGCTAACACATTCGCACGTTTATAAGCCTAATCAGATGAACACAAGTCCAAACTATCTAAATCCTTGTAATAGCAACCCTAGCCGCCTAGAGACCTCAATTGGTGTACTACTAGTGAAGCAAACTTAAACAGCAGGAGACCATATTCAGATGCTAGGCCGAGAGACACTAAATAGTGTGATCGAACCAAACATCATGCACAAAGTCTCCAGGGTCCCAAATCCAGGCCCATAGAGAAATCTGACCCAACAGAACAGTGATGTGGACCCTAAAGCAGCCCAACATTTTGAAGACCAAATCGGATATGGGCACCCAGAGACGGCCATCGTCCTTCAGCCGCCGATAGCTTCATCTGCACCAACTCAAGCCACCTACGGACACGCCGGCAACCTCCCTGGATTGAGGATCAGATCAGCCAAGCCATCAACTCCGGTGCCAATACCAACGTCTGCGCCGCCAGAAATCCCATCCACCACAGTGAGACCCAAACACCGCTCTACACCACCCCAGCAAACTACTCAGTACCGCCATCAAAGATCCGCCAATCACTATAAGAAAGAACGTGCCATCCGAGCCCAAACCCGGATCTCCTCCCCTGATCACTACAGCATCCCTGCCGGGGGCGCAGCCTAAACTTGAGGCAACCACCGAGCGCTGCCAAGTACAGTGCAGCCCGAGATTCCTCAAAACGAGAAGTGGAGAGATCTGGTGGAGGGGACGGGATCTTCCCTGGAAGTCGCCGAAAGGAAGCGGCGCTAGGTTTTCGAGAGAAAAAAAATCTCGACTCTCATATTTTCTGTTTAATTTTTAGCTTAATCAACATGTACTTTGAAATCTGCAGGAGAGCAAAAATTCACCCTCAAAAGAACCAACAAGCAACTCAACAGAAGTTTAATGGCATCAACTAAATAACCTAAATAAAAAAGTTGACATCAGCTACAGAAGGCAGAGTCCAAACATTCAAGACATGAAAAGTTCTTTTTTCCGTTCATAAAGTGACACAGAGGGAAAATCCTATGCACCGAATGCCTCACATAGCCGGCGGGCCTTGTCACAATGGTGATGTAAGACCTATACCAGATGTAAAAAAGATGAGTCAGAAATAGACATCCATTGGAAAAAAGATGAATGTATTCAGTGCAATACTATGCACTAGACAAGAAATGACCATCTTATGCGCTGCTCGATAATGAACAGTCTCAACTCTGCTCTAACTTAGACAAGTACCCATGTTTTGGTTCTCAAAATTAATGACAAAAAACAACCATTCAAGAAAAGGTTCAAGCTTTCACTGAGATTCACTCAACTATGCAAAGGGTCTGCCAAATTCATAACTACAACTAACAACTAACACAAACGAAGTCTTAGTTGTCAAAAGACCAGAACACTTGAAAGACACAAACACCAATGGAAAACAGATAAGGATGTTAAGTAAGTGGGTTACCCTGAGAAAGGCAACTCTAGCAGGTGGAATCAAAGGCAATGTTGGACTTGAGCCGAGCAGAAGCAATGGCGCTGTGAAGCGGCATAATTGATTCCAAGCTTCCCAATACCGAGACGAACCTGTACATACTTGATAGGAGAAAAAAAATGCATCGAATTTATAGTTCAAACCTTTATACTTTTGCTTAGTTTATTCCTTAAAAAGATCAATTTAACTTAGTTATTTTTTTAGGTACTTTGAGAAGCATTTAAGGAGACAAGAGAGCTACAATGGGGAAATCAAGGCACGTCACATGAAGTAGTGATGCAAAGGATGGAGTATGATCATTCATTGGTCCTAAAACTCAAGAGAAGATGGAGAGAGTTGCTGTGAAAAACAGTTGAAGAGAAGCAGAAAACAGAGTACAAGAGTCTGCCTTATTTTCTTCTGTTTTGGGAAGCTGTTTTGAAGAACTTTTGAGTGGAATTATGAAGAAAGGCCTAGAAAAATTTGAAGATCACATGTTCTACTATAGCTGCAGGCAAATAGTTGGTCTATAATGATAAATAGGAAGCCGGAGGCTGTGCTCAAAGTTTGTACCTCGAGAAGACTGTTTCCATCAGCTTTTGAGGAAGCTTTTTCAAGGACTTTTATACTGGACTTAAGGGATGAAAATCATGAATTTCTCTACCCAAAATTGAATAATATATGTTGTAGAGCAGTATAGAATCAAGAATCATCCAGAAAGGTGGTGTAATGCAGAAGTTACGATGCTGCAAAGATGAGCAGAGGATAAGGAAAATAACGGCGCTTGATCTTGTTAGAACAATATAGGGAAGTAATATAAGGTACTTAGCTTACTTCTAGCTTTGTACCTTGGTCAATCTCTCTCTCATGACTTAGTAATAAACATAGGAAGAAAAATTCGAACTTGGATTGTGTTTAGTGGTGGATAACGAACTCCTAACTGCTCATCATCATATTCACAAACTTTACTTTAGATTCATCTTTTGTTCTTACTTTATTTTCAGCATAATTAATCAATAATTTCCCCCCAATTGTGTTTTTAAATTTGTTTTGTTATAGTTTCTAGTTTTCTTTGTTCTCTAGGTTAGATAAATTGAAGGTGAACCCTTGATCCTTGGCGTAGAACGATCCCTTACTTTCACTACTACAACTTGACAACAAAAAGGGTTTTAAATTGCATGCTATTTTTAGCAGAACAATTTTGGCGCCGTGTCGCTGGGGATCGAATTTTACCTTTATTTTTATGTTTTTGTGTCTTTGTTCTTTTAGTTTTTACAATTAGTTTTGAATTTATTTTCAATTTCTTTTTCTTTGCAGCTTCTTGTTGAACTAACTTGCGTCTCTTTTCTCTCATTGAAGGAAGTTTCACTAGTGGATGCATACAAGGAACAACCCAAAAGGGGAGTTAGTGCCTTTGAATACTGAGTTAGAGAATCTAGTACGAGAAAACAGAAGGTTGAAAAGAGAAGCACAAGCTGCTCAAGAAGAGGCCGAACCCATCATCCCCTGTTTCGTTTTTCAAATGTCGGACGACAAAGACAATCGGCAGCCGCTGCCACCAGCAAGAAGGACCATTAGGGAGCTCACAACGTCCCTCATAGCTGGAGGTATTCCATCATGCATTCGTTACCCTCAACCGGCTGAAGGAAAGACAGGGAATTTCAAGCTTAGGACTGGTTTTCTCCACAAGCTGCCCACTTTTCACGGGTTACCTAATGAAGATCCTAATTTGCATCTCCAAGAATTCCAATTTATTTGTTCAAGCATGACACCGGAGAATGCATATGAGAATATCATGAAGATGAAGGCTTTCCCATTTTCTCTCGCAGACAAGGCCAAGACATGGTTGTATAGGCTTCCAAATGGCTATATAACCTCATGGGATATCTTGCACAAGACATTCTTGGAGAAGTATTTTCCCATTGCATTGAGGAAGCAAATTACCGGAATTCAGCAAGGAATGGATGAGTCTTATTCCGAATACTTTGAGAGGTTTCAAACCTTGCTTACTCAATGTCCTCAGCATGGTTTGAGTGAGGATAGCTTGTTGAATGCCTTTTATGATGGCCTCATAACCATAGAGGGAGATATCTTGGATGTAGCAGCTGGAGGATCATTTATGGACAAGTACAATGAGGATGGAATAAAGCTCATAGCAGATCGTGCATTGAATGCATAACAATTCAATAATACCTCAAGACGTGTTCAAACTCTCTCTTCAAAAGGAGGTAACGATTATGAAATTAAAGCTCACTTATCAAATCTAACCTCTATGTTATCTCAAGTCTTGGGTAACAAGAAGCAAGGAGCTATGGCTTGTGGTGTGTGCTCAATGGAAGGCCACCATACTAATCGTTGCCCTCAATTATATGAGGAAGAAGAGGTACAAGTTGTGGGAAATTTTCAGCAAGGAGGACAACATGTAAAGAATGATCCATATGCATATTATCCTGGCTCGAGAAATCACCCAAATTTTCGATGGTGTAATAATGATAATGTATTGGGCCTTTTTCAAACATCTCAAGGGAACAACCGTACACCTCCAGGGTTCACTCAATGTCCTCAAGGGGGATTTACACATAGCCCTGCGCCACATCAAGCTTCTAGTTCTTCAATGACTCCAATCTTGGATAAGTACGACAAGATGTTCAAAGCTTTGACATCCTCTACTCAACAGCTCATTCAATCGGAGCAAAATCAAGGGAAGGAAATTTTAGACCTCAAGAAACAAGTGGGAGAATGTGTCAACAAGTTGAATCAATTGCATGATCAAGGGAAACTTCCAAGCAACATGATACCAAATCCAAGAGGAGGATTTGAGTTAGCCAAAGCAATAACAACACGAAGTGGAAGAGTACTCAATGACGTCCCTAAGGCACAGAAGAAGGAAAAAAAAATGTTTCTGACTCGTCTAGGATTGAAACTGAACTTGAATCCCAGACCCAGAGACTTTGAGGATTGAAAACTCATTGCAATCCCCAACGAAACCAGAAACCACAGGTAAGATGTCTAGCTCTCAACTTCCGATTATTACTAACTCTTTATGCTCTCCCATGCCTTTTCCACGTAGGTTTACTAAATCAAAGTAAGATGAAAGTGAACAAGCTATCTTAGACACTTTCAAAAAGGTGCAAGTGAATATCCCTCTTCTTGAAGCTATAAAGCAAGTGCCCAAATATGCGAAATTTTTGAAGGAACTTTGTACCACAAGAAGGCGTTTGCGTGAAAAAGAAGTGGTGAAGGTTAGTGAGCAAGTATCTGCGGTCATACAAAGGAAGTTACCTCCCAAATGCAATGATCCTGGAAGTTTTACTGTGCCATGTGTCATTGGTAACCACAGGTTTGAGAATGCCATGCTAGATTTAGGTGCATCAATCAATGTTATGCCATATTCTGTTTATGCATCTCTAGGTTTGGGAGAATTGAAAAAAGATAATGTTATTATCCAACTTGCAGATAGGTCTAACGCCTTTCCAAAAGGCCTTCTAGAAGATGTTCTTGTGTAGGTTGATAAGCTTATCTTTCCGGCAGATTTCTATGTTTTGGAGATGGAGGATAGTGCCCAAAGTCCAACACCATTGTTATTGGGAAGACCCTTTATGAGAGCAGCTCGTGCTAAAATAGATGTATATGCAGGCTCTCTAACAATGGAGTTTGAGGGAGAAGTTATTGGTTTCAACATCTTTGAAGCCATGAGGTATCTAGTTGATGAACATTCTTGCTTTTCTTTTGATGTATTAGATACTCTTGCGCAGGATTTCTTTAAAGCAATGAATGATGACGTGTTAGCTACCACCATTGAGCAAAGCATTGGCTTAGACTCTAAAGGAAACTCTATTCCCATGGAAGACTTAAAAGAGATGGCTGAACCTCCAATGATAGAGACTGTAGCATCCCTTGAAGCTTCTCCACAATTGAGGTACTCCCCTAAAACTTTTTCCACTAATAAACCTCTTCCTTCAGTGATTCAGGCTCCCATACTTGAACTTAAACCCTTATCAGATCATTTGAAGTATGCTTATTTGGGAGATGAGGAAACATTGCCTGTAATTATCTCCTCAAAGCTCACGGCAAAGCAAGAGAAAGGACTCTTGGATGTGCTCAAGGCTCACAAAACTGCAATTGGTTGGACATTAGCTGACATTAAGGGAATAAGTCCTACCACTTGTGTGCATAGAATACTTCTTGAGGAGGGGGCAAAACCAACTAGAGAGGCTCAACGCCGTCTCAACCCTCATATGATGGAAGTTGTGAAGAAGGAGGTCATCAAGCTTTTGGATTGTGGCGTCATATATCATATTTCAGACTCTAAGTGGGTGGCACCCGTGCAGGTGGTTCCAAAGAAATCTGGAGTCACAGTTGTGAAGAATGCAGAGAATGAACTTGTGCCTCAAAGAACCATCACAGAACATCGTGTGTGTATTGATTATAGGAAGCTCAACGCTACCACAAGGAAAGATCACTTCCCTTTGCCATTCATCGATCAAATGCTTAAGAGGTTGGCAGGTCATTCCTTCTATTGTTTTCTTGATGGTTATTCCGGTTACAATCAAATTCACATTGCGGAGGAAGATCAAGAGAAAACAACATTCACATGTCCCTTTGGTAATTTCGCTTATCGACGTATGCCTTTTGGACTCTGCAATGCACCAGGTCCATTTCAAAGATGCATGGTAAGTATCTTCTCTGACTATATTGAAAAGATAATTGAAGTTTTCATGGACGATTTTAGTGTTTTTGGTAATACTTTTGAAAATTGTCTTGAAAACTTGGAATTAGTTTTGCAACGTTGTGAAGAGACTAACCTTGTTTTGAATTGGGAAAAGTGTCACTTCATGGTGACACAAGGGATAGTCCTAGGGCATATTGTTTCTTCAAGAGGGATAGAAGTTGATAAAGCTAAAGTGGATGCTGTGCGTTACTTACCCTCTCCCACTTCTGTGAGAGAGGTTCGTTCTTTTCTTGGTCATGTAGGTTTTTACAGACGCTTCATTAAGGATTTTTCCACCATTGCACACCCCTTGAATCAACTCCTCCAAAAGGATGTTGCCTTTGTGTGGAGTGAGGATTGCCAACATGCCTTTCAAAAGCTCAAGGATCTTTTAACGTCTGCACTTGTGATCATACCTCCAGATTGGTCCTTGCCTTTTGAAATAATGTGTGATGCTTCTGATTATGCTGTAGGAGCTGTGCTTGGACAAAGGAAGGACAAGAAGCCATATGCCATCTATTATGCCTCAAAAACTTTAAATGATGCACAGTTAAATTACTCCACAACTGAAAAAGAGTTGTTGGCTGTGGTTTTGCTCTTGATAAGTTTAGATCATATTTACTTCAAACTAAAGTGATTATATATACTGACCATGCAGCTTTGAAGTATTTATTGTCTAAAAAGGATGCTAAGCCGAGGTTGATTCGATGGATCCTCTTGCTTCAAGAGTTTGATATAGAGATCAAAGACAAGAAGGGAAGCGAGAATGTGGTAGCAGACCACTTGAGTCGCATGGTACAAGAGAGTGACGCCATTCCTTTGGTGGAGATGTCTCCAGATGAATAACTCTTCGGAGTTGAGGTAAGTGAGCCTTGGTATGCTGATATTGTTAATTACCTTGTTTCTAGAAAGATTTCGGATACTCTATCACGTGCTAGTCATGATAAACTAAAGAAAACTGCTCGTCAATTTGCTTTGGATGATCCGTACTTGTGGAAATTTGGTGTTGATGGTTTGATAAGACGTTGTGTACCTGAGTCTAAATTTAATCATATCTTGTCATTTTGTCATACTGAAAATTGTAGGGGTCATTTTGGTGCTAAGAGAACAACTCTTATGGTGTTAGAATCCGGTTTTTATTGGCCTAGTTTGTTCAAAGATGCATATGTTTTTTGTATGTCTTGTGATAGGTGTCAAAGAACTGGAACTATAGGACCTAAAAATCAAATGCCTTTAACTCCAATCTTAATGGTCGAAATTTTTTATGTTTGGGGTATTGATTTTATGGGGCCTTTTCCTTCATCTCAAGGTTTTCTCTACATACTTCTCGCTGTGGATTATGTTTCAAAGTGGGTGGAAGCAAAAGCCACCCGGACTAATGATTCTCGAGTTGTTGCAGATTTTCTTCGATCTAACATCTTTTCTTGAGCGTGAGGGACGTAGACTAGATTTTCTCTTTCTTGATTCCGAGCAAGTGCATGGTCCTGGTAGTGATGACATTAATGGCAGCTCTGGTATCAACCATGATCTTGCTAACTTTGGTGCCGCCAACTTCTGCTGTGATATATAGAGGTCACATGTGTTGGACCATAGCAGGTGTTGGCCTGGTGAAGCTCATGAAGAATTCTTTGTTGTGAGCATCCTCCGTTTCAAGAAAGACAGCCTCTTCCACAGGTGTCGTGACTACCGATGTGATCTGCAAGGCTGTACACTACTTTCCTCAGCTTCTACGCAGTCCTGAGCGGCGACCGGTAGTGCATACCTCGCGGGGAGCACGTAAACCATGTTGCAAGACGTGTCAGTCATATCTGCCTCCTCCATGTCATCTTTCAGGTTAAGATTGGGTTCGTTGATAGGGGTGTCAGTGTTGAATTGCGTAGCCAACTGGTCTACCAACGACTCCTCTGTGAGGCCTTTTACCTCACACTGCTTGTGTTCCTGTATCACGGGAGCCTGCTTAGGGGAGTCTGACTTCGATTCCCTTGTTATGCTTACCTCTAGGGGAGTGACTACTACACTCTGGACCTTTTTTGGTCTCCACTGTAAAGCATCGGTAGTCTTGTCCTAGCCCCCCAGTCTCTCAAAAACCAAAGATTTAGCTTCAAGTTCTTCACGAAACAACCTGTGCCTGACATGTGGTCGTCGAGTCGACGAACTCTCCTTTCGAGCTAGCGGAGGTGTTCTCTCCTCAGTGATCCTGTAAAAAACACTGGGCTTAGATGCCCCTGTTGCTGAGCTCGCTTGTTTTTGAAGGCTGTGGGGAGCCATTAATGGCTTAGCAGCTAGTGCCTCCATATCCTTCTGATACTGCTCAGGTGATTTGACCAATTACGAAGGCTTGATCAGGCCCTGGTCCAGAGCCTCTAGCGCGCGCTTGGCTTCCCCAAACCTGCGCTGCAGTTTCCTCTTCTTGGAAGAGCTTATTTCCACTGCCTTCCCCTTTTCCTTGGTGTACCACTTTCCTTCCTTAATGGTGGCGGCTGGCGTAGGCGGTATATAGGGCTTGGTCAGAATGTCTTTGTGCTTGTTCGTAGCCTTCTCCTCTTATTTCTGATTTACCGCGGCCGCTCTCAGCTTCTTGAACAAATTGGAGTCCTTTGGGGATGGTGGTGACTCCATTTTCTCTCTTCCTCTTGGGCTAGAAGGCTGATAGTTTCGAGATGGCGAGGCCCACTTGATGGGCGGGAAAGAGCCAAAACGAAATGTCTGCTCGACCTCTTCATGTGACACTTGGATGCCACACTCTTCTTTGCATCGCGAGCATAGGACCACAGGTGAAGCTTAACCAACTGGTTTAGCTTTCTTCTTTGCAGGGGTCTCATCCTCGACAGACTTTCCTTCTCGCCCCTTTGTACTCAAATCCAAGGTTGGTTTCCTCTGGTTCTGCTTGGCCCAGTTCACATCGACCATATTGATCCCAGTGTCAGGAAAAGGGTTCAGATTTACAAGCGCTGCCACCGTTACTGGAGCTTCCACCTGCAAACTGCCATTATTAAGCCATACCTGAATCTGGTCTTTAAGCTTCACACAGTTGGCGATATTGTGATTCCACAAGTTGTGGAATTTGCAGTACTTCTTCCCTTTCAGCTGGTCTAGTCGAGGAAAGGGTTCAAAGTCGGTCTTCACCATCTTCGCGGCGATCACCTCATCCAGAATCTTATGTGCCTTATTGGCATCATATGTATATGTCGCGAATTCAGATTTGGTGAAGGCCACCGATTTGAGCTTGACAGTTTTCAGCTGCTTCAGGGCTGGATTCTTCCTCCCAGTTAGTTCATAAGCAGCGATATCATTCTCCTCTTCCTCATCTTCATCCTGAACCACTTCTTCACTGTGATGATGGTAGTAAGGGTCATAAGTAGCCGGCTGGTAGCTCAGGGCCGCTACGGTGCGATGTTTTCCTGGTATATATGTCCCTTTGGATGCATTCTTCCTTGCATCAGTTTCTATGAGGAGATGTTCAAAGCTGCCCACCTCTGTGATGAGTTCTCCCATTGACAGGATCATGCTGCCATGTTGCTTCTTTCGCTAACGAGGTTCTACACCCCTGACCGCCAGCTTGACTAACTCTTTCTCAGGCAGGATGACGTTCAGCTTGGCTTTTTGAATTTGGAAGCACTGAAGATAGGCCACAGCGGACTCTGTAGGCTGATGGGCCATCTGAGTGAGAGAAGCCAAGTCAACCTCAGGCTCAATGGCTCCGAAGGTTTCTCGGAAAAGCTTTTCCATTGCGGGCCAATCCGCCACTGTTCCTGGTCGAAGTTTGGAAAACCATCTAAAGGCAGCTCCCGAAAGAGAAGTGCCAAAGATCCTATATTTGAGGATATCATCATTCTGGTACTGGCCGCATTGCACCCTAAACCTGGCCAAATGGGTTGCAGCATTCTCGGTGTCTTCCCCTGAAAAAGTAGAAAATATGATATTTTTATAACCCCTGGGAAAGGGCGCGAGCATTATATGCGGCGGGAAAGGTCCCTCATAGACCTCATCCATTTGGGCCCTAGGATTAGCCAGCCTAATCATCTCCTCTACCTCTTCACGTCTTACATATTCTGGGCCCGGAGGAGGAGGAAGGGGTGTCGCCACAGTATGGCGAGCAGCCTGCAAGGGTATTGCTTGATTTATAGTCGCTGTCCCTTCTCCTACATGTACAACGCGGGTTGTAGCTGGTTGCTGAAGAGTCACTACTGGCATAGGCGTCTCTTTTGCCAAGGCTGTTATCTTAATCAGGTTACCAGCCTGGTCAATCCCATAATAGCTTCCTGGCAGTTCTTGGTATATGTTTTCTGCCCCATCGCTGTCGTATTAAACGAATGTGGTAGAGTTGGACGAAGTTCCACCAACTTTTAATGCCTGATGCTTTTGTCTGGTGGTCTATCCGCATGACGAGGTGGCATTTTCTTTGCTGCCGCCGATAACCAGAGCTTGCTCTTTATTTTTCAGTGGTGTAGCAGCAACTGTTGCGGAAGGTGTAGCAGTATTTCTGCTAACCTTCTCTCACTGATTCTGCGGCTCGTACTTGCCTGAACCAGACGGCTGGCCAAGGGAGCCAAGGATAGCATTAGGATCCCTAAAGCTTTGTTCAACACTTCTCTTGCCTGGTTCAATTCGGCTATTTGCATGGCCACCTCGGTTGCGAGGTTAGCGCCATCCTTTGCGAAGACCTGCCATATCTGACGCAGTCTGCTTGGTTTGGTTCGTGATAGCCTCCATGATTTCTTTCTGGCACTGATTCTGCTCACTAGTGATACATGTGGCATGAGCCCTTACTGCATTCTCTGATTGTGCGATTTGTTGCTTAGTATCCTCTGCTTGTCGAGTAATGCGCTGGTCTAGTTCGCGTATGAGCTGGTCTGTTTTCGCGGTTTCCCTTTCAAAATCAGTGGCTATCTTCTTGCCAAGATTTTCAATATTCTCCATGATGATCGCGAACCTTACCTCGGAGGTCGATCCCTCTGGAATAGGCTTCGCAACGAAAGCCTCTCTTTCTCCACTTTCCACTGTATTGGAGATAGCGGTAGTGATAACAGGCTCACTGGCTTGATTAGTAGTGACACTCTGACCCTCAGTAGCAGTCGGGTGATTCTCTTCCCGTTCAGTTGACATATCGGGTGATTGGGAATGATGAGAAAATCTTTGAGTCACTTGTTCTTCAGAAAGACCACGACGGTCCGCGCAAGAATGCGGTCTGTAATTGGAGGTCTTATGCTTTGAGCAGTTAGCGTAAACCTTTTGGTAAGGGTTTTCGCTTGACTTCCCAATGGCTACGTTCACGAAGAGACACTATCGGGGTCCCACTGGGCGTGCCAAAATGTTTGGCTCCAAAACCAGTTAGAGTGCAAACTGTCTCTTTTGAGCGTGTGCGCGGGCGTGCCAGCACCGTGGGGTGCAGTCGTCGGGGGAGTCCCTTGACCTGACTTCTTCTTCAAACTTTGTGGACAAGGAGAGCACCAACCTCGCCACAAGGTTCTTCTCTAGCCTTTCGAGAAATGACTTCTTGCCTTACGGATAAGGACTTTGGATGTGATCTCTTCGCGTCACCGAATCGATACTCAACGTTGTAGGCTGAGCAGAGCAATCACTGGGAAGTTTGGAGAAAGCAAGGGTTTTGCTAAAGCGTGACTTTAGCTTCTCTGGGTTGCGAGGGCGTTACCCTTGCTTCGCTGGTTGAGAGAGTCTAGGTGGCAATGGTACTCGCAGTCCACTCTTGGAGAGTCTAGGACTGGAAGTACGGTCGCCGGGTTGATCTAGTGATGCTGACAATCGGCTCTTGGAGAGACTAGGACCGGCGCGCTGTCATCGGGTTTCAACGAGGTTGAAGGTTTGCTCTGGGGAGGCTTTGTAATCGCTGGGATCGATTGATTTGAGAGGGGTCCTTTCTTTGTCCTTTAAACCTGGTAGTTATACCTAGGGTTTCGACTGTTCCTTGCTATAGAAGGATTATTGATTGAAGTTTCCTATTCAATCTCTGCTACTTGACTCCAATAAGGTTTCGTTTTCCTTATGGATCACGGAATGGGCGAAGCTGTAACCCAAACCCAAGTAAGCTTATTTTTGGGCCGCAAGTATCGGCCCACTGTGCTAAATCCACTAAAGGATCTTGCCAAAATTACTTTTGGGCTCAAACACTATCATTAGTGATTGAGGATCACACTTCTGTAATCATACAATTGCAGCTTTGCTTAGAAAATACAATGTCACACATAAGGTTTCAACACCTTATCATCCTCAGACAAGTGGACAAGTGGAAGTGTCAAATCGAGAAATCAAGAAGATCTTAGAGAAAACTGTGAACTCTAACCGCAAGGATTGGAGCCAAAGACTCAACGATGCATTGTGGGCATATAGGACTACTTATAAAACACCAATAGGAATGTCTCCTTTTCTGCTTGTATTTGGAAAAGCATGTCATCTTCCTGTTGAACTCGAGTACAAGGCATGGTGGCCGGTGAAAAACTTCAATATGGACATTGATGCAGCCAACCTTCATAGAAAGTTGCAAATCCATGAGCTTGAAGAAATCCGGAATGATGCATATGAAAGTGCACGCATATACAGGAGAAAACAAAGGCTTTTCATGACAAGAAGATTCGAGGGAAAACTTTTGTTGTGGGTCAAAGAGTGTTGCTTTTCCATTCTCGTCTAAGGTTATTCCCAGGTAAGTTGCGTTCTAGATGGGTTGGTCCGTTTATTGTTACTCATGTTTTTCCTCATGGTGCTATACAGATTCGGAGTGACACAACTGGCAGTGAATTCAAGGTGAATGGCCATTGTCTCAAGCCCTACTACGAGGCCTTTGTGGAGCATGATGTTGAGGAGGTACCCCTCCTCGACTCCCCAGCTTCTAAAACTTGAGAGAGGACACCGTCTGGCTGAAAGACGTTAACTCAAGCGTTTGTTGGGAGGCAACCCAATATTTTACCTTTTTCTATTTATTTACATTTATATTTTGTTCAATTTGATGTGTTTAGTGTGTTCAGGTCAGATGGGAAGCAAAAGTGAAGGAAAGACTAGAAGCTGTACACGAAACAAAGTGCAGGTTGCACAGTCAGTCAAATTTGGATGGCTGTAGTTTTCAGCTCAGATGGAATTAGAAGATGTACCATATATGAAAAAAGAGGTCTCTGATTGTAGTTTCTTTTGGTTTTTACAAAACTGGATTCAGAGTTCATATGCATTCCCAGTTTCACTTTGAGTACATAAAGGTCAGTCCAGCAAAACAGAAACCTGTGCAATTGTGTCACATAAAAGGCAAAACAGGGAACACTTCCGGGGGTCAAATGAGGGCAAACCTTATATGAACTTAAAGCTTGATATGTCTACTTCAAAAGTGATCTAGAGCATCATCCCCATTGGAGCAGTGTAACCCGTCGGAATTAAGGTTTGAATGGGTAAAGGTCCTTTTCTCAGCTTTTCTGTACAAATTTCTGTTTTTCCTCTAACTTTGCAGGGCTGCCATTTTCAATCTATTTGGAGTTAGGAGACATACCGCATATGCACGGACAGCTTATACCACCTACTTTCAGCTCCCAAAAGCAGCTCATCCAGTGGGCAGTCCCTGCAGCAGTTATAAGGGCTAGAAGTTGACCTCATGACACAGAATTATGAAGTCCGAAACTGCGCCTTTCGTTCGATCCTTCTCTCCTTTTCAACCCATCATCACTTCTTTTGGAATCCGCATAACAAGGATCTTACGTAAGGAAGTCAAGGCCTTGTGCCTTGAGGTTGATGCCTAGTACCGGTCTTCCCCAAAGGTCGTGAGCATGGGAAGTCTACATGGGGGAGCTTTTCTGAACTTTTTCTCCTTACCACCTTTTGTTTTGTTAGCCTTTCTCTATGCTTTTGTTATTCATTGAATGCTCTATATTTGCCATACATTGAGGGCAATGTATGATTTAAGTGTGGGGGAAGGGATTTATGTCTTGTGTGTTTCTTTTTTAGTTTAAAAACAAAACAAAAAAAAAAACAAAAATTGCTTTTAGTTTTTTGAGTTTTAGTTGCCTTTCAACTGTCAGGGATGAACTTATATCTCTGAAATTATGGATAAAAGAGGATCACAATATTGAGATGATGTCAAAATAATTCTTTGGTTAATTACGATATATATAAAGCATATGATTGTGTAGTAGATATGGTTTTCGTTGACCTTGGTACAGAATATTGAGCATGTTGATGATGAGTTTTGATTCATAATAACCCTTGTGAGAATTTGAGCCTATTTGCCATTCTTTGTGAGTGATTATTGAAACATATATTTTTATTTTCTTGGCGATGCTTAGTGATCTCATTATCTTTCTATTTGATTGACTGCTTGACACAGATTAAGTTTGACGGACTCTAGAGATTACTAGAACTTGCTCTTGTACTGGTCGAAACTTTTATCAATACATGTCCCTGATTTCGGAAAGGATAAAGGCACCTAGGAATTTCCACCAAAGCCAAAAATAACATGTGTCCATATTTGTGCCCGTCGTGGGACTCCCCTAGATAAACCCCTTTGAGCCTACATTTAAACCTTTTTCTTTCATCACCCTCAAAATCCTAACCCTTGAATCTTAGTATAACTATATCTCTACCCATGTTCTAAGGATTTAGTGGAGCTAATTCACGAGACAGACAAGATTTTGAAGGCATTACAAAAGAGAAGATGAGAAAGAATAAGTGTGTGGGGAGGACTTGTCCATGTGAAAAAAAAATTCATATGTATGCCGAAAAAAAAAATGAAGAATGAAAAAAAATGTGTATGGCAATGAAAAAAAGTGCAAGTATTTGTGGATTTTAGTTCCCCCATTGAGGATAAGGAGTTTGTTTTGAAATTGAAGGCCTAAGTACGATAAATTTGGTCTTTATCCTATTTCACAAGTGTTCAAAGAAATGTTAGAATGAAGTAAGGGTCCAACACAACAACATCTGGCCCTCAATAAAGATACACAAGAAGTTCAATGTTGCAAGATGCCTTGGTGACCAAAAGAAGACGTCTGAATGCTTCAATGAAAGCTCCACTAGGTTTTTAGAATACTTTGTGACTTTTCCTTACCCTTTCGTTTCTATAAACCCCTAAACCCTGGCCCCATTACAACCTTGTATTAAGACCTCTTTGATCCTTAAGATGGACAGCCTTTGATCTATGGAGATTGGTTACAAGAGTTGAGCATATGGTTAGGTCCGTTGGGCAAGTAGTTGGTATCCTTCATGAGATCATAAAAAAAAATGCATATATTTCGACATAGCCTTTCCTTCTTTATATATGTGAGCTTTTTGTTTGTCGAAAATATTATCATCTCTCACATATATTTGAGTGACAAAGCTTTTAAGCATTAGCCTCAATCTGAGAGAAGAAAGAGTGATGAATCCTGTGAGGTTTGAATCATACTTGTTGGATACATGCTGTGCTCCACCCATCACCATTGTCATATCCGTGTCTTACATGTTTATATGTGGAATATATGTTTTAATTAACTCTTGAATTACTCATGATTGATTCTTGGTTGCGTGCTAATCTTGATGCTATGAAAGTAAGAGATTTCTGAGACAACAATGTTGAAAGGCTAGTTTGTTTGGAGTCTAGAGTCTTTTGTTTAGTTTTGATTGAGTCTTGTTAGTTTTGATTTTTGCTAAGGGACTAGCAAAAGCTAAGTGTGGGGGAATTTGATAGGAGCATAAAATGCATCGAATTTATAGTTCAAACCTTTATACTTTTGCTTAGTTTATTCCTTAAAAATATCAATTTAACTTAGTTATTTTTTTAGGTACTTTGAGAAGCATTTAAGGAGACAAGAGAGCTACAATGGGGAAATCAAGGCACGTCACATGAAGTAGTGATGCAAAGGATGGAGTATGATCATTCAGTGGTCCTAAAACTAAAGAGAAGATGGAGAGAGTTGCTGTGAAAAACAGTTGAAGAGAAGCAGAAAACAGAGTACAAGAGTCTGCCTTATTTTCTTCTGTTTTGGGAAGCTGTTTTGAAGAACTTTCGAGTGGAATTATGAAGAAAGGCCTAGAAAAATTTGAAGATCACATGTTCTACTATAGATGCAGGCAAATAATTGGTTTATAATGATAAATAGGAAGCCGGAGGCTGTGCTCAAAGTTTGTACCTCGAGAAGACTGTTTCCATCAGCTTTTGAGGAAGCTTTTTCAAGGACTTTTATACTGGACTTAAGGGATGAAAATCATGAATTTCTCTACCCAAAATTGAATAATATATGTTGTAGAGCAGTATAGAATCAAGAATCATCCAGAGAGGTGGTGTAATGCAGAAGTTACGATGCTGCAAAGATGAGCAGAGGATAAGGAAAATCTGGAATTTCTGCGAAGCATTTTCAGGACCGTTGTTGGGCCACGTTTCAAGAAGCTTTCTAGAAGGTTTTTGCACATTTTTGAAGAGTGACATCAGTAGTATTGATTACACGTATTTATATACGTGTAATTATATCTAAAACACTAGAATTAAGCTAATTCTCATGTCAATTATTATGTGATTAATCTACTTTTATTTATTTTGTAGAAAATAAGCGGTATTGCGGAAATCGAGAGAAAATGGTGGAAAATTGAGCAAAATGGAATTTTCGACAAAAGGACAAAAAGTCAACACCAAATCAACCATAGTCGATGCCATAAAACAAGTGAAATACCATTATCTCCGAATATATATATATATATATATATATATATGCGAATGTGTATGGTGAGAAAAGAAAAGAAAATAAAGAAATGAAGAGAAGAAACAGTTGATTTGATTAATTAATCACTAACTTGATTAATTAATTAATTAATCAAGTAGTTAGCCATCATCACCATCATCACGTGTGTGCAACAATTAAGCATGGCTTTGCTTAATTGACAAGAGCCAATTAAATGCTGCCATGTGGCAGCTTATCCTTTTCTTTCTCTAGGAGCAGACCACCGAAACCAATGATTCCTTTCTCTACCCTAGAGATGAGCCACATATATATACATATTCTCTCTCTCACCTCTCAACCTGGACGGCCGCACCAGAACACCAAAAACAGAGGCAGCCCCTTTGGGCTGCTCTCTTTTCTCATTCTCTTCTCCTATCCTCTCCTCCTCCCTTATCATTTTCTTTAGTTTTATTTTGGGAATTTTGAAAGACTCACTCAAGGCTTTAAGGGAATCATCATCAAGAGTACCACACCTCTATTTTGGGTAGTTTGGTGAAGAAATTGTTTGGTTCATACTAGCTCATAGCTAGAAGAGACCAAGCTAATTCTCCCATCTCTTCCTTATTATCTATTCCATAATTTTATTTTCTATTGATAATGTATTTAACTATGGATAGTGAGTAGTTCAATTTTGGGAGTTAGGGTTGTGAACCCCTAACTCATCTTGTATAAATATTGATGCTTTAATTTTAATAAATGCAATTTCCATTGTGTATGCTTTAAATCCGAATTTATTGGTCCTTAGAGGCATGTTTCTAGGCTTTGTCAACCTTTGGAATTATGTTGTGGGGAATTACGATGAATAGATTGATAAATTGACAACTTATTAGTCTTGTGGCATCTAGGATTTAAGTGTGGTGACCATTAGCTAGCTTAATTGTAGCTAAGCTTGCTTGGGTCTCTATTATCTTGCTCTCTAGGCCTCTAATTTTGGATATTGCGGCCTTAACCGGCGTAATGCCCAAATTAGAGAGTTTATTGTGGCCTTAACTGGCATAATCGATACACCGAAAGGATAATTGGTTTAGTAGTCTTAACCGGTACTAAATACGGGACTCGACACATATAGGAAATGCATGCATTTGTGAAATTGGTATCGATATTTACAAGATAGTTAGTGTGAATCACCCGACACTTCCATGTTCCCATTAATTTGAAAACCCAAATTTAATTTTCTAGTTCGTTAATTAGTTGTTTAGTTTACTTTCGGTTGCGTTTAATTTAGTTAATTCACAATTCAAAACCCCCTACAAATTTCGACTCATTTGTGCATATCCACCACTAGGCTCTTAGTTTTGATTAGGCTTTGGTGAAAACCAAAGCCGAGCATTACTAAGGCTTGGTGCCTTAGATTAGCATTTTTATTTATTTTCTTTTTTCTTTTCTTTGTTTGCTAAGTGTCTTTATTTCCGATTACCCAAGGATTGTGGGTTAGCCACTAATCCCCGTGGTACGATAAACTTTGGGCATAATATTTCCCTATCTTGACAATGATACGTACGCTTGCGTAAAGGTGTATCAAGTCAATGGCGCCGTTGCCGGGGATTAGGGTTTAATAGCCTTAATCCCTTGGTGAATCGGTTCTTTAGGTCACTTTAGCATATTTTTGTTTCTTTATTAAAAAAAAAAAAAATTACTCTTTAATTTTATAATTTCTATTTTTTTTTTTGTTACTAATCTTACTTTTGGGAACTCATTTATATAGGTGCATATTTCTTATCATATTGAGTTATGGATCAATGGAGCTATGGATGGGAAGACCCAAGGGGATATTAGCAAGAAAGTTTTTATGGTGGAGGTCATCAAGTGTGGAATTCTCATGCGATCGGTTCTATGTCTTCTTGCAATGAAACTTGTGCTTTGTGTAATTCTCCTTGGCATTCATCTTTTGAGTGCTCTTTGAGATTTGAGTGCCCGGATTTTATGCAAGAGTGTGAGTACAAGATGGGCATGTATCAAGAGACATTTATACCCAATACATATCCACAAGAAGAAGCTTATGAGCCTAGTAAGGAATTTGTTGACGGACTACTAGCTCAATTGCACGCCTCCCAAGCTCTATTACAAGCCTCTCAAGTTAGTATTTCACAAGAGACCATGGTTTCCGAAGAATATCCTCATGAGCAAGCGTATGAGTCTAGGAAGCCTTCTCTTGAAGAATTGCTAGCTCAATTGCAAGCTTCCCAAGCCCAATTGCAAGCCTCACAAGCTCAATTGCAAGCTTCTCAAGAAATACTTATACATACCAATGAGCAACTTGAGACTAGTCTTGCACAAGAGCCACCCTTCGCCATTTATGAGAATGAATCTTTCTTTGACCAAGTGCAGCCTATTTCAAGAGAAGAAGTGTATATCGAGCATCTTGAGCAAGAATCCTTTATGCAAGTTGAAAATGATGATAGTGATGTTGATGTACAAGAAATTGAGGTTGGTTATGAAAGTTTCAATGCAAGTGGGGTGAGAGACTACACTTCGGAGGAACCGGTGCAATATTGGAATTCTAATCTTCACAATGAAGAGGAGGTATATGAAGTTGATTCCGAAGAAGAGGATAGCTTGTCTAGTGAGGAAGATGTGGAGCTTGAAGACTTACACCATGATCCTTTAATCGTTGAGGTCGATATTCCCAAGGAGAAAGAGAGTCCTTCAATACCTTGTGATGATGAAGAAATTGAAGAGCCAAGGACTTTCTCTCCTCCCACATCCACAGAAATCCATCATGAGCTTCCCAAGGTGGAGAGTAAGACATTGACCACTTATGTTCTTAATGGAAAGATTGAGATCAAGGTACTTTTACCTCTCAATCCAATATTAAGTGGTCAATGTTTCTACAATGAGATGATGGATTGGAAAGGAAGTGAACCTCTTGCACTTAACCTTTCTCATCACTCGCAAGAGCTTCTACCACCTATTGTTCCTATGAGCATCATTTCTACACCACTTGAGAAGGAGAAGGCAAGGAGATTGATCCATAGTAGAAAAGTAGAGAAAATTGGGAATATTAAGAAGATACACTTTTGGCCACCAATTGGAGTATTCTTATGTAGCTCTAGGTCTTGCCTCTATGATACATCAAGGAGTCCTTTAGCCCCAAACAATAGGGTGGTCGTACTTGAGAAGTATCCACCTTGACAACGATCATGTTCTATAGACCGGCTTGGGGTCTTTAAAAACAAGCGCTTCTAGGGAGGCAACCCTAGGTGGTTTTGAAATTTCCTGGTTTATTTTGCATCAATAAGGCTATTTGGCCATCTTTTTGGAGGATGGGAGATATTCGGAGTTTGAAGTGTGAAGAAAGAATGAATTTGGTAGTGAGCAGTTTCTGTCCAGAAAATTCAGTTGAATTTGGGTGACTATAGTTTCCATTATACATGCTATTTTGAGCTGAAATTTTCTGAAGCTATTCTCCTATATTTCTACTATTTTTTGCCAAAATTTGAGCCACTTTCATTCACTGGAGATCCTGTTATTTGATGGTCAATGCATGAGGGTCAAAACAGAGATAGCTACTGTAGAGTGACTTTGAGAAGCTATACCCTCTACATATCAAGCTATTTGGAGCTAAAATTTTTCAGAGATATATCTTCACATGTCTTCTATATACAGAAGAAATAGTTTCTGATTTTAACCTTCCTAGCTTCAGATATTGTGTTCCAAGTGACAGAGGTCAGAAACAGGGCACAGCAGAAACTGCAGAACAGATCAGTGAGTTTGGAGGCCAACTATTTTTGACTCATAATTTATTTTCAAGTGAAATTTTAACCAAAGGTAGCTTCATGAGTCTAGTTTTATATCCAGTTCGTCTCATCCTCTTTGCACCTCTGGAGCTTCAGATATTACAGTTTTGGTGACTGAGGGTCAGCAGAAAATTTCATGACAGATTAGCAAGTTTGACCAGCTTTAATTTGCATTTCAATTGGAGATAGGTGGCTAACTTTATATGGATAGAAAGTTCTCTGAGTCTACTTTCCATTTTCAGTGGCCTCACCTGATTATCACTTTCTGAGTATGATCTATAGGCATTTGAATACAGAAAGGTCATTGCTGGAAGTTTTCTGCACTCACTAGTTTGTGTTCACTCGGGTGGTTGGACTTCTTGCACTTCAATTCTTCAATGGAGGCCATTGTAGGGCTGTTGTGAGGTGTATTGGAGGTGATCAAGGCCATGTGCTTAATGAAGGACCTTGTCCTTATTCTTTGGTAGCCTATTTGTGATGCATTGCTCTTTGGACACTATATATTTTTCAATGGAGTCGATCTTTCTTGAGCACCTTGAGCTATTATGGAGCATATGTTAAGGAAGTCAAGGCCTTGTGCCTTGAAGTTGGTGTCTTATTTTAGTCTTCTCCGAAGGTCGTGAGCAATGGAGGGTCAACAAAGGGGGTTTTCCGTATCTTTTCTCCGCATTTAGATTTTCATTTAGATAGTTAATTTTTGTGCTTTTGCCCGGACTTCACTCTCATGCCTAAATCCGACACGGATTTAGCTTTCGAGCTCACTTTACAACATTGAGGACAATGTTGGTTTTAAGTGTGGGGGTGAGGGCTCGGGTGCCTAAAAAAAAAAACAAAAAAAGTTTTCCTTTTTAGTTAGCTTTAGTTAGCTTTATGTAATTATATTTTAGTGGTTAATGCCTTTTCCAACCCCAATGACGAGACATGGACTTAACTTGTTATGATTGTGGATAGATTAAGCATGATCTAGGACTTTGAATTTGTTTTGTGATTAATTGTATATGTGATCTATGCTTGACTATATGTGTGCACATAGCCTATGTTAGGTTCGTTCATCATAATTAGAGAAGCATATAGATTATTCGATTAACTTGCATGCCTTATTTGTGAGCTTTTGAGCCTAATATCTATAGTGTATGCATCGTTCATTCACTTATTCTTTCATGTGTGTACAATTTCATGACATTGCGTATCTAGAACTTGCTTGAGACCTCTCGAGGCTAATTTTGGCTTGCGACATGATAGAAAGGATGGAGGCATTAAGCTTAATACCACCATGGCCAAAGAAGCATGTGCCCAAAAATATTTACCACTAGATTGCCACTTTGAGCCTATTTATATATTTAGCCTTTTTGTTCATTTGCACCACAAACTCCTACCTAGCCTATACACTTTTATCCAACCCTTCCATGGTAATTGATGAAGCGATTCGAGAGAAAGACTTTATGTCTCAGTACTTCAAAAGAAAGAAAAAAAAATCAATCAAAAGTGTGAGGTTACAAAAGAATAAGTGCGGGGCTGAGTGTGAGTGTGTGTTTGGAAAAGAAAGTTAAAAAAAAAAAAAAAAAAAGAAGAAGAAGAAGAAGTTGTTCAAACGAAAAAAAAATAGAAAAAGAAAAAGATGAACGAAAAAAAAAAAAAAAAAAACTAGTATTATTTTATTTATTTATTTATTTTTAGTATAGTGTAGTGTGGGTTGTACATCGGGATTAGAGTGAGTGACTTAGCATTCGAAAGCAAAAGTCATATATCTCTACAAGAGAGAGTTGCTTCACCTATTTCCATGGACTTTGTCTTTCCCTATCCTTCATTTCTATTAGCCACTTGCCTTTAGCCCCATTACAACCAAATAAAAGACCTCTTAATCTTGAATGTTGTGAGCTACCTAGCGGAGATGAGATCGAATAGCAAGCATATGGCGGCGCATGTTATGAAATTGCTTTTGAGTGAAACACTTATAGCCTCTAAACACTTGAGCGGTAATATTTAGTGAACCTATGTGAGTTTAGTGGGTTATGTCAGGTCTTCTGTATGCCTATTTGATTGTGGTGGGTTGATTTGACACGTGGTCAATACATGCATATATTTGAGCATCTATTACATGTGCATCTTAATTGCCTTACAAATTCATAAATCTTATGTTGTGCTTTGTCAACCTCATGGTCATATACATAATTAGTTCTCCGAGGGTTATGGTTGGAAAGGCTAATACTGTATTTTACTTATGTTTGTGAGTTAGTAGATTTTCGGACTTGATTTCATTTAGTTTGCTTGAGGACAAGCAAAGTTTAAGTGTGGGGGTGTGATTACACGTATTTATATCTAAAACACTAGAATTAAGCTAATTCTCATGTCAATTATTATGTGATTAATCTACTTTTATTTATTTTGTAGAAAATAAGCGGTATTGCGGAAATCGAGAGAAAATGGTGGAAAATTGAGCAAAATGGAATTTTCGACAAAAGGACAAAAAGTCAACACCAAATCAACCATAGTCGATGCCATAAAACAAGTGAAATACCATTATCTCCGAATATATATATATATATATATATATGCGAATGTGTATGGTGAGAAAAGAAAAGAAAATAAAGAAATGAAGAGAAGAAACAGTTGATTTGATTAATTAATCACTAACTTGATTAATTAATTAATTAATCAAGTAGTTAGCCATCATCACCATCATCACGTGTGTGCAACAATTAAGCATGGCTTTGCTTAATTGACAAGAGCCAATTAAATGCTGCCATGTGGCAGCTTATCCTTTTCTTTCTCTAGGAGCAGACCACCGAAACTAATGATTCCTTTCTCTACCCTAGAGATGAGCCACATATATATACATATTCTCTCTCTCACCTCTCAACCTGGACGGCCGCACCAGAACACCAAAAACAGAGGCAGCCCTTTGGGCTGCTCTCTTTTCTCATTCTCTTCTCCTATCCTCTCCTCCTCCCTTTTCATTTTCTTTAGTTTTATTTTGGGAATTTTGAAAGACTCACTCAAGGCTTTAAGGGAATCATCATCAAGAGTACCACACCTCTATTTTGGGTAGTTTGGTGAAGAAATTGTTTGGTTCATACTATCTCATAGCTAGAAGTGACCAAGCTAATTCTCCCATCTCTTCCTTATTATCTATTCCATAATTTCATTTTCTATTGATGGTGTATTTAACTATGGATAGTGAGTAGTTCAATTTTGGGAGTTAGGGTTGTGAACCCCTAACTCATCTTGTATAAATATTGATGCTTTAATTTTAATAAATGCAATTTCCATTGTGTATGCTTTAAATCCGAATTTATTGGTCCTTAGAGGCATGTTTCTAGGCTTTGTCAACCTTTGGAATTATGTTGTGGGAAATTACGATGAATAGATTGATAAATTGACAACTTATTAGTCTTGTGGCATCTAGGATTTAAGTGTGGTGACCATTAGCTAGCTTAATTGTAGCTAAGCTTGCTTGGGTCTCTATTATCTTGCTCTCTAGGCCTCTAATTTTGGATATTGCGGCCTTAACCGGCGTAATGCCCAAATTAGAGAGTTGATTGTGGCCTTAACCGGCATAATCGATACACCGAAAGGATAATTGGTTTAGTAGTCTTAACCGGTACTAAATACGGGACTCGACACATATAGGAAATGCATGCATTTGTGAAATTGGTATCTATATTTACAAGATAGTTAGTGTGAATCACCCGACACTTCCATGTTCCCATTAATTTGAAAACCCAAATTTAATTTTCTAGTTCGTTAATTAGTTGTTTAGTTTACCTTTCGGTTGCGTTTAATTTAGTTAATTCACAATTCAAAACCCCCTACAAATTTCGACTCATTTGTGCATATCCACCACTAGGCTCTTAGTTTTGATTAGGCTTTGGTGAAAACCAAAGCCGAGCATTACTAAGGCTTGGTGCCTTAGATTTGCATTTTTATTTATTTTCTTTTTTCTTTTCTTTGTTTGCTAAGTGTCTTTATTTCCGATTACCCAAGGATTGTGGGTTAGCCACTAATCCCCATGGTACGATAAACTTTGGGCATAATATTTCCCTATCTTGACAATGATACGTACGCTTGCGTAAAGGTGTATCAAGTCAAGTATTATGTGGCAAAATATCACCTTTAAATCTACTAGGAACCTGTCAAACATGGAGAGGAAAATCAATCCTAGTTGAGAAAGGAAAGTGAATAAAAGGCTCTATTTTATGAAGATATTCTTGGCAGATTTTGGGACAAATTTTATTGGATTTTTTTTGCTGCATTATACTTATCAAGAGACTATTAGAAAGACTTAAGGAAGGTTCAGAAGATTGTGTGGCAGCTAAGCAAGTCGAATTGGAGAAGAATAAGGAGAACTCAACCCGGTTTTGAAGAGAAAAGTTAGGGGTTTGTAAACAATAAAATAGGAGGCTTCTTGGCGTCATTGGGATATATATCATACAGATTTCACGCCTCAAAATAACCCTAGATCTCTGGTTTTCGAAGCTCCATACAAGCATAAGGAACATAAGCCACCAAAGTCGCCATCTGCCACCACCGTGACCATCCATCTTCAAGCAACATCCACCGTGTCTCTTCACTCCTTTTCGGCGACTTTGTTTTCTTATTTTCAATATGTTACTGTGTGTTTACCTTAGAACAATGAGTATCTAAATGCTTTTGAGTTAGGGGCTAGTTTGAAGCCCTAAACTATGGTTCAAGTTTCATAATAAATTTCTATGTTTTAGTTACTTTGTCGATGAGATTGTTCTTTGGTTCTGGATTAGATGAATCTTTTATATGTATGTTTCATGTGGTTGCAAACATATAGGATATGCATGTAATTGGTGCTAGGTTAAATAGCAATTCACCTAATAGTTTTGTGATTTTAACCGAAGTAGTAAAACCTCTCGCTAAGGTGTGTACCAAAGATGAGGAATGCAACTAGACACGCTTGTTGTACTAGTTTGTACACTTAGATTGACATCCTTCCATATGTGCTTAATGCTTTAGAACTTGTTAAATGTAGGAGCAGCTTGTGATCTCTATGTTGCATGTTTTCAAACTGTTCTAATAACGGCGCTTGATCGTGTTAGAACAATATAGGGAAGTAATATAAGGTACTTAGCTTGCTTCTAGCTTTGTAACTTGGTCAATCTCTCTCTCATGACTTAGTAATAAACATAGGAAGAAAAATTGGAACTTGGATTGTGTTTAGTGGTGGATAACGAACTCTTAACTTCTCATCATCATATTCACAAACTTTACTTTAGATTCATCTTTTGTTCTTACTTTATTTTGAGCATAATTAATCAATAATTTCCCCTCAATTGTGTTTTTAAATTTGTTTTATTATAGTTTCTAGTTTTCTTTGTTTTCTAGGTTACATAAATTGAAGGTGAACCCTTGATCCTTGGCGTAGAATGATCCCTTACTTTCACTACTACAACTTGACAACAAAAAGGGTTTTAAATTGCATGTGTTGTAAATAATTATGGCTAATATCATGTAAATAGATGGAGAGTCATATATGTCTTTCACTATAGATTAGTGATTGATAGGATTGTGAATAGGAGTAATTGATGTTGCTATTAAACGTTGCCTATTTGTATACATCATGTACTCCTATATAAACCCCCTCATGGTGAAATGAATACACACAATCTGATTCTCTGTGTCCAAACTCTCTCTCTCTCTCTCTCAAAAAATTTTCTGTTTTACAACACGTTATCAGCACGAAACTCTAACCCAAGCTCTAGCCAGAGAAAAAAAAACCCCCCTGCTGCAGCCTGTTTGCATGCCCCGAAACCTCTTGATCGAGACCTCAGATCAAAATATTTCCTTCATCAAAGTTGTTCGTCTCTGCCTCTTCTATCTGCTCTCCAAATTTTAGCCCTATTGGAGTCTTTTTGAGACTTGTACACTATTCAAAGTGGGAGCTATCCAGAAGAGGCGAATAGCTCTTGGATTGGCTGAGAAGACAACCTTCTCAGTTCTGCACATATAAACTGAAGATTCATCCGCTCTTCATCAAGTAATGTTTTCCGAAATCTAATTTTATATTCATGTTTATTGAGCCTATTGATTGAACATGAAAAGTCCTCCATGATGCATGAACCCTAAATTCTGAATGTTTTATTTGAAATATATATACATGTTCATGTTTTGGATTGTTTGATAGGAAATTAAAGAAAAAAATTAGGATACTTTGGCTGCTCTTGGTCCAGTAGCACCAATTCATAACTAGAGAGTATCAATCAATCATGCAAAAATAAATTCTACTATTTCTGGGATTCGAACCCAGCCACAGTGTGTACCAGCCCAGCATGTTGTCCACTGTGCCATTATGGCCAATTGGTAATTATCACCACCATTTAATATTAATACTGCCAGAAGCAGATTCAACTCCATTTAATTGGTGATTGATCAATTGATTCAATTCATGTTTTGGTTTTGATTGACATTTATCCAAAACAATTGCCATAATAATTGCACAATGTATCTTTTATTACTACATCTGAATATTGTGTATTGCGTGAATTATGAGCTTAATTTTTGGTTACACAAATTTGAATCTGCCATTATAATTCTTTATGCTAGAAGCATTATGGGCTAAATTATTACGCGATTATTACATAAACATTGTGCCAGAAACATTTGCCAAATTTATTACCTACGTAATGTTATAGAAGCATTAATGGGATTTGAACCCATTTCCTTAGGTATATAACAGCTGCATTAATTTATTTATGTTACGATTTAATAACATATATTGAATTTGGTTATGTTATAATTGTGAATATTAATAGAGGCCAAGTCAGAAGCTCAAATCAAGCCCAAAGTCATAACAACAAATTTGAGCCAGAAGCTCAGGCCCAAGTTGCAAGGCCAGAATAGAAGCTCACTACATGTTACCATGACAAAAGTTATTAATCTTCTCAAACTAGGCTCATCCAGTTGAATGTGATGTCTAGGAAAGGTTCAGATGAGGCCGTGTACTTAAGCGAGTCTCCCTCCACCTAAACCTCATCTTTCCTTACCTGGTCATATTCAATTGGAGTTACCGAAAGGGTTGAGTAATAACTTTTCATTCCTTGGCAGACTAGCCTGAGCCCAGCAGGCCCACTCTCCCTCTGCAGGACCTAGCAGCCCAGCAGGCCTCACATACTCTTGGACTAGTGCATGAAAGCCTAGGTCACGAGCCGGCAGACTAAGCCCGATAGGCTTCACTATCAAGCCCACTCCTTCTTTGGTCCAGTAGAATCAAAATAAAAGGAAAAATGATTTGATATTGTAAATAAATTCACCATATTTAATATGTGTAATTAATTGCCAGAAGCATTTATTTACATAATTGTGTGATAATTAATCTATTATATTACTAGCATGCAATTAATATCTCAATTGATTTATGATTTCCATTTATCCAATTTGTGAGATATTATTACAATTTACTTTATTCAATATTTTATGTTACTTGTCTAAATTTTCGCACTAGAATATTTGTGTAGAAAATGCAGGTACCTAATGAACTAGAAGTTCTAAATGAACTCGTAGTTCATACATAAATCGAACTTGTAGTTTCGATAATGTCATTTAAGAAACTTGAAGTTTCTTTCATAAATTCACCACACATGATAAAACTAGTAGATTTTACATGTCTAATCCGATTTTTCATACCATGTTATAGAACCTGAAGTTCTCATTACTTGCTTATGGATGATATTACCCAAAGCACTAATATTATTTGTTTCTTTCCTGTAAGAAATGTCAAATCTCAACATGTTTGACTTTGTTGCTTTGGAGGTCGCAAGAAGAAACTATCTAAAGTGAACTCAAGATGTGAAACTTCATCTGACTGCAAAGAAGATAAGATCAACAATCAATGCTAACAATGTCATCATTGAGGCTTTTAATATGAGTGCCATAATTTTCATAAAGAAACATATGGAGAAAGCACTCCAAGTTGAGTATCTGATGAAGAGGATATACAGACTCTGTGGGTCGCTTTGGAAGAGCACTTTCACCATCAGATGACCATTTCTTGCTTGAAGCAAGACATGATTGGTAGAATGAAATTAACCCATATGACCGTCTGCCATTTGGCCAAAGCTCAAGAGGCCATGTAATTGGGCTCCACGTGGCCAAGGCCCGTGGTAGGAACCATGATGCCATAACTCAGCAAACCCGAGTTGAAAGGAACACTGGTCTGGCCCGCTGCCACCAGAATCAGCATGATCTTTATTATCGATGTGGAGGAATTGACTGCTGGTCCCGCACCTATTGTGCGATAGCCGAAGCAGTAGATGAGTATTACGCTGGTCGCGAAACTCGAAATACCAACTTTATTGAAGGGTCATTTTTCTATCGATTCCACACTAGAGATCATGGATTTTCAGGCAGTTACTGAACATACCGAGGATTAGAACTCGAAGACATGGGTATAATTGGTCCCTTGTGTCATATTTATTTCATCTTAATGAATGAAACATCTTCGGATTATTTTTGGTGATTTATGTTTTCAATCATTTTGGATTATAGAAATGTGGTTATGTTCGAATATATTTAATTCAATAAACTTATTTATACATGTGATCCATTGAATTAAATAAATGAATAGGCATATTATGTGGGGAAGTTTGTTGTCTGGTTAAAAGTGCTATTACACACACCATACTCCCAGATAGGAGATGTTTTTCAAACTTATTGTCTATTCATACCTCTGTGACAACCATATCAGGGCAATCCAACCTAATAGAGGGCTACGGCAAAGCCTACTTTATGTTGTCCAATGGTACTGAACTTACCATTAATGAGGCCTTATATTCTCCACGTTCCAGAAGAACGTTATTGAGTATTAAGGATATTCGAACCAACAGTTACCACGTTGAAACCACTGAGAAAAATGCGTGAAATATCTTTGCATAACCTCCGAGTGTGCGGCCAGAAGCGTACATTGGAGAAATTGAAATTTGTTAGCTAGAAGCTAACTAATTCAAGCAACTACTTGCTATGGCATGACCGTTTGGGACACCCAAGTCAAAGTATGATGCATCGTATCCTAAACTCATCGCAGGTGCATCCCCTTCTGAATAAGGGACCTGTATATAATGACACACTATGCCATCCTCGTTAAGAATATTTAATACTAGACCATCATATGCAAAGACTAGTACATACACCACCATTTTTCTACACAGAATGCAAGGGAAATTTGTGGACATATCCAACCACCATGTGGACCAGTTAAATATTAATGGTTTTGGTTGATGTATTGTCAAAGTGATCACATGTTACACTACTGTCCATAAGAAAATACTGCTTTTGCTAAACTCTCGCCCATATCATGAAATTGAGGGCTCACCACTAGTATTATCCCATAAAGTCCATAAAACTTGATAATACCGGAGAGTTTACATCGAAGTCTTTCAATGATTATTGCATATCCTTTGGGATTGATGCTAAACATTTAGTTCCCTATGTTCACACCCAAGATGGTCTCGCAGATAGAATCTTGGTAATGTGCACCAAGCTTCTAATTTCTGCATGGAGCTATGCAATCTTGCATGCAGCTATGTTGGTCCCGTTGAGGCCCACTGCTACTAACCTTACTCCGCATTACAGCTTGTGACTGGGTATGAACCTGATGTTTCTCACTTACGAGCATTTGGATATGCAGTCCTCATGCCAATTGTGCTGTCATAACGTACAAAATTGGGTCCTCAACAAAGGATGGGCATACATGTCGATTATGAATCCTACCATTATGTGCTCTTTAGAGCCCTTGACAGGCGATCTCTTTACCGCTAGGTTTGTGGATTGTCACTTTGATGAGACAGTCTTCCCGCCGTTAGGGGGAGATAAGAACATGACTGTTCCTAATGAACGGCGTGAATTAACATGGAGGCATGAAAATAGTGAAGTACGGACAATTCTAGATCTATAGAGTATAGAATACAATATGCCAGACACCTTCTCTGATCTACCTAAAGTGACGAGATCATATATACCTGCTGCAAATGTGCCTGCAAGGATAGACGTCCCTGTAGGATGTGTCGTCCCAGATGGACGAGGTACGATCATGGCGGCTAACCAGTCATATGTCCTTGCCCTGAAGTGAGGTAGACCATTAGGTTTGAAGGATTCTTATCCCTAGAAGAGGGTAAACTTGGCACAAACGAATCCTCTTGACATCGCAATCTCAAACCGATTCATCTCACGAGATAAATCCGGATTATGGGTATGTCCTACAAGAGACTATGTTGGGGGACGCTCCAAAATTTGAACCCACTCCCGAGAATAGAGAAACTCGGTAAATTTAGTGAGATTTGGAATCGGGTTAAGATTATCATCGATGATATATTAGTATTTGCGGTTGCCACCGAATCTATAATATGCGATGACCTCGAACCTTGCTTTGTTGATCAATATCAATGAAAAGACGACTGGCTAACAAGGAAATAAGCAATCCAGGTCAAAATAGATTCCTTGACAAAGAGAAAGGTGTTTGGACCTGTTGTTCCTACACCTCCCCATGTTAAACCCGTAGAATTTAAATGTGTATTTGTAAGGAAGCGTAATGAGAAAAACGAGATTGTGATACACAAGACTCGTCTAGTGGCGCAAGAATTTTCTCAACGCCCTGTGATTGATTACGAGGAGGTGTATTCTCCCGTAATGAACGTCATAACGTTCCGCTACCTTATCAGTTTGGTAGTTTCCGAAAAACTGAATATGCAGCTTATGAATGTGGTCACAGCTTATCTCTATGGGGATCACGATACAGAGATATACATGAAAGTTCCTTAAGGACTTATGATACCCGATGCAAATAGTTTACTCTTAATGGGGCTGAGTTCCTTAAATCTCGTGTGTAGAGAACGCAAGGACCAAACCTTATATATATAGAGGTAAGATATCATAATTCTTCCCATTAACGAATCTTAATACTTCAAGTAATATCCTCTATCTTGTATCAATATATTACCTGATTCACAAGTATATCAAGTTCCCTAAATAATAAGGATACATATACAATTCCTTATTACAACAGGGTAAGAATCCAATGCAATCTCGGTTATTCCATTCACAAGTAATCATATATAGTTGCTCTAGGTGATTAATGTATGTCCACATCTTACATGCCATAGCTGGAATACAGAGCTCCAGGAGCTAGGGTTTGAGGAGAGTCGAAACATTCTTCTTGTCGTGGGTGAGAGTAACGTTGGCCAATTGTTAATTGTTGTATATCATATATGAATTTTCCCTGACACTCACATGAAAGTAGTGAAAGATTTTTCTCTACTTCAAAATTTAACATTTGTACTAGTTAATTTTTTCTAAATTAACGTATGTATTTTCTTACACACTCAGTTAAAATGGTTATGCCTGGCTTTTTATTTTTCTCTAGTTCAAACTTTAATGTATGTACCTAATAATTTGTTCTGAACTAACGTCTATATTTATTAATTTTTCTAAACTAACGCATGTATTTTCTTATACACTCACGTGAAAATGGTTAGGCCTGACTTTTTATTTTTCTCTAGTTCAAACTTTAATGTATGTACCTAATAATTTTTTCTAAACAAACGTCTACATTTATTAATTTTTCTAAACTAACGCATGTATTTTCTTACACACTCACATGAAAATGGTTAGCCCTGGCTTTTTATATTTCTCTAGCTCAAACTTTAACGTCTGTACCTATTAATTTTTTCTGAACTAACGTCTGTATCTATTAATTTTTTCTAAACTAACACATGTAAGTATTTTCTTACACACTCATGTTAGAATGGTTAGGCTTGGCTTTTTATTTTTCTCTAGGTCAAACTTTAACATCTATATCTATTAATTTTTTATGAACTAACGTATGTATCTATTAATTTTTTCTAAACTATCGCATGCATTTTCTTACACACTCACGTGAAAATGATTAGGCCTAGCTTTTTATTTTCTCTAGCTCAAACTTGAACGTCTGTACCTATTAATTTTTTCTGAACTAACGTCTGTATCTATTAATTTTTTCTAAACAAATGAATGTATTTTCTTACCCACTCACGTGAAATTAATGGTAAGGTTTGGTTTTTATTTTTCTCTAGTTCAAACTTTAACGTCTGTACCTATTAAATTTTTCTGAACTAATGTCTGTATCTATTAATTTTTTCTAAACTAACGCATATATTTTCATACACACTCACATGAAAATGCTTAGGCTTGGCTTTTTATTTTTCTCTAGTTCAAACTTTAACGTCTGTACCTATTAATTTTCTGAACTAACGTCTGTATCTATTAATTTTCTCTAAACTAATGCATGTATTTTCTTACACACTCATGTTAAAATGGTTAGGCTTGGCTTTTTATTTTTCTCTAGATTAAACTTTAATGTCTGCACCTATTAATTTTTTTCTAAACTAATGCATGCACACTCAAATGAAAATGGTTAGGCCTGACTTTTCATTTTTCTCTGGTTCAAACTTTACGCCTATACTTATTAATTTTTCTGAATTAATTAACGTCTGTATCTATTAATTTTTTCTAAACAAACGCATGTATTTTCTTATACACTCACGTGAAAATGGTTAGCCTTGGCCTTTTATTTTTCACTAATTCAAACTTTAACGTCTGTATATATTTATTGTTTATGAAGTAACGTATGTATTTTCTTACACACACATGAAAGTGGTTAGGTCTGGCTTTTTATAAAGACCGTCCAACCTTCTCCGTCAGTACTTGAAGCCTTATTTTAAGAGATACTAGTCATGGTTACCACTACATTCGCTCTCTTAAGTATAAACAGAATTCCGAATACATATATCCCACCAAGGAGATCCCTTATCATCAACCAGACCAATTTTTCCATGAACGAAAATGGGTGGGCATGGGAAAATCATGAAGTGTACGTTGCAAATACTCTTGTAAATGGAGTAGGCAAAGAAAGAGCTCCAATCATTTATGCTTGCTTTCTTTCATTCAAGGTATACTTCTTTAATCTCTGATCACTTGTGGGCTTTCAATTTTATGTACATGTTTTTAATTATCAGTTTTGATGAACATTAGGAACATCGCAAAACTGCTTTAAGAAAGATTTTATTGATATCTAGTAAATTTTTAAAGAGCAATTGGTTGGCAAAACTTCCTAGTTAGCATTGGAAAAGGAATAGATAGTGTTATTAGAAAGACAAAACATAAAAGAGAGACTTGATCAAGTTCATACTTGATTGTCAACAACTCGAAGTGGCAGGATGAACATGCACCCTACGTTATTTCAGTCATAAACTTATTTGAACTTGCATGTTTCATTGATAACTTAAATAGGGAAGTCATAGCCTAATTGAGTCAATATAATTACACACACATATGTATATCTTTTCGTTTCCCACGCACCTATCTCTCTTATATAATAAGTATATACAAGTATCACATGCATCACTGTTTTTATAAAACAAAACGAAAAACGTGCATCACCATTGTAATCATATGCATCGTTTGCCAAGTCCTTTTTAAATATTTGCTACTTGTCATTGCAAAACCACACGCAAAGAGAGAGCTAAATGTGACCTAAAAAAGAATGAAGATAATGAAGGAAAGCATCGATTATTCTTGCAAATATGACGAAGGGTCAATATTTTAACTAATCACAGTCTCCTCTTTTTCAGATTCTTGAACAGTTTCGCCACATTATACATTGATTGAAATAGAGGAAGAAAAAGTCTTAAGTACGTCATGACTGAATCATGAACAGTTGCTTGTAAAACAATCTAAAATTAATGTCTAGAAACAAAAATTAAAATTTATTGTAAATCAATATATCTTAGACTATACTTGATAAATTCTTTGCAGTCTTAGGTATCTGTTCAGTCGATATTCACTGTAAATCAATATATCTTGGACTATACTTGATAATCTCTTTGCAGTCTTAGGTATCCGTTAAGTCGATACTTACGGATAAATTAGACTGCAAAAAGATTATCGAGTATTCAAGTCTATATCATTGCTTCTATAGCCTAACTTCTTATATATCTGCCAAACTTTTTTCAAATTTACATTAACTCTTAGTCTTAGATATATGTTTTATGTCATGGTTTCCAAACAGTTTGAGATTGTAACCATTATTATCTTGAATCGATATGTCCATTTGGCTCACACACTTTATTATGAATGTGTAATTAAACACAGCCTCGAGCACAAGAGATTTTGGAGATTGCTTCCTTTAAAATCTTTCAAGAAATGCTTTTTCTCAATAGAAATGGGTGGCATGGGAAAATTAGAGGCGGTGCGACGCTCTATCTGCACTGGTATACTTCCTTGTGACTTTTTTTTTTTTTTTTTTCAGTTGTTAATTTCAGTCATTTTCAGATGCCAATATTACCAATAGTAAATTAAAGAGAGATTTTATGTAGATTCCGAGTGGAGGAGGAGGGAGCTAATTGATTACATTCAGAGGGTAATCAAAGGCTGTTTCGGAACTGAGGTCTTGTCCTTTGGCTCAGTCCCTTTAAAAAACCTATCTTCCTTATGGAGATACTGATTTGACAGTACTCTGCCATCGGAACAAAGAGGAAGACTTAGCTAGAGCTGTCTGCAGTCTCCTAGAAGGTGAACCAAAGGAACCTGGGTTCCTGGTTAAAGATGTTAGATAGGTTTATGCAAAGGTTTAGATTTTCTGAGTGATGCTCTAATCTAACGAGGATCATTATAATTAGGACTTTCTAATCAATTGATGTAAGACCTATTTTTCTATCACATTTCGGCAAATCAACCGTTAGATGTTTATATATTTATGAGTATATCATTTTTGTAAATATAGACCACATGAAGTAATGTATGTGAATGTAATTCATGTATGTGTGAGCAAGAAGAATGAGATCAAATTACCATAATGGCCTCAAACAGTAAATCTTTGTAAGGTAAAGGTGGTATGAAATCAGAAGTTTGTAGGAATACAATTGAAAATAAAAACCTTCGACCAAACGTGAGGCCCAAACGTGAGGCTGAGCCTCCCAACGAGAGGCTGGTCAAAAACAAGAAGAAAGAAAACCCCTTTGACCAAAAAGAAAAAAGGGAATAATGCCTTTGATGCTTACAGCACAACATACCCAATCCGAGAAGAGAAAAACCACACGCCTTTCACGTTAGAGTGTCAGCAGCAACAAGAACACCATCGATTGAAACCCCACTTCAACTTTGAACAAACAAACAAAACATCTTCAAGTTTCAGTCAAGAGAGAGAGAGAGAGAGAGAGAGAGAATCCATACACACCTTATAAAGGGCAAGGCCACGGCCAACCCAAATTTATCAAATTCTTATCTCTCTCTGGGTTTCTTTCCTTCCCCCCTCTGCTTTATTTTTCTGGGTTCTCTTCCCCAATTCGATTCCTATCTTCTCCCAATCAAAGTCCGAGTCTTGGGTCTTGATACTCTCATGTAAAGCTGCTTGCTTTACAGCCCTTTTGTTTGAGTGAATCAGAGGTTAAATGTGATTGTGGAATAAAGACTAAGTGAGTGAGCCATGTCCATTCCCAAGGAGCCGGACCAGGTAATGAAGCAGAGGGGAGGCTCTGTTCTCGGAAAGAAGACCATTCTCAAGAGTGACCACTTCCCTGGCTGCCAGAACAAACGCCTCTCCCCCCACATTGACGGCGCTCCCAATTACCGTCAGGTACTCCTATTCCTTGTTTGCTGATTCTGCATGCACATTTTCTTTTACTCCATTGGATTCAATATACTTGCTACTTGAATTTCACGTACTTGTAGGGGATAGATCACTTTTAATGATATGGTTTCTTCTAATGGGGTTATATCATATCCTCGTACTTGGTTTTGTTATTTCGTTCAACTTGTGGAGAATGACATACCACCAAATGTACATTTTTTTTCCGAAGCAGTTGCTTCTACAGGTACATTTATGCGTCTTGTTATCAGGCTTATGATAATAAATCTGTCCCTAGTCGGGTCCATATTTCTACTACTGCATTCTGAATGCGGATGAGTCGATTTTATTGCGTTACTTTTTCGTTCAAACTTTGATCCATTTTCCTGATACTTGTGTGTGTGTGTGTTTAATAGGCCGACAAGTTACGTGTTCATGGTGTTGCGATTCCCACAATTGATGGAATCCAGAATGTTCTTAAGCATATTGGAGCTCAGCAAATTGATGGCAAGCGAGCCCAAGTTCTTTGGATTAACCTTCGCGAGGAACCGGTAAATCAACGTGTTACCATCGGCTTTGTACCTTTCGCTAACTCTTTGCTTTCTCTCTGGCTTTTGTATTTCTGAATTCACTGCAGTTATCTAGGACCATAATTAAGTAAGAAAATGTGTAGGTGCGTAAGTTCTTTTCGTTTTCATTAGTCCTAAACATGAAGATTTGTTGAGATTATACATCTCAAATTGGGAACGTCAACCCCTGTGTTATGTTACAATGTCCGTGTTTCACCCCATTGCCAATTTGTTTTGGATTGGAAGCTTTAACTTCTACATGCTACCAGAGCAGAAGATACATGTATTTGGTCTGGTCAATCGGTCACGCGTGGCTCCACGTCACACACTATGAGTTATCAACGTATTTGGGTCAGGTCATGCAACAAGTGAGGGTCTGAGACGACATCCCACAATGGGAATGTAAGCCTTGCACTATAATGTTCTTGGTCTCTTCACCCTTTGCCAATTGGTTTTGGGTTGAATGCTCTAACTTTTACAAAGTTTTGTAGGAAATGTTATACGATATTATTAAAAAACCAAGTATGAAAGACAGCATCTTTTACTCATATGTTGAGGCCTGAAATTCCAGGAATCTCAAATGATGCTGTAGCCTGACTGCTCCAGTGCAGAAGTAAATATAGTTTTGAAATGTTAAAAATTGGAAATTATCATACGAGTAAAAGACATGAAATATGAAAATTATTGCAGAGCTGTTGACAATCAAAACCCTCAAGCCTCTGGTGTATGTATTTATTTATTTGGACTATGAGTCTACTCCAAGCGCTGCCACACATAGGACTAGTCTAAAGTACTCTAGTCCCACCCCTTAATATGGTGTATAACATACTTTATTACTTTTACAGGCTTGTGAAATATGTTATGTTAATTTTGAACTTCATACTTGACTATGACAGCCAATATTAAAAAAAAAATCCTTAATAATATATCCTTGTCTTTAAACAGCTTGTTTACATTAATGGGCGCCCTTTTGTGCTGCGTGATGTGGAAAGACCCTTCTCCAACCTTGAATATACGGTATGGTTTCTAATGTATCGTTACCTTCAAATTTGCAAATTTTGCACGTGTTTGAACTTATTATTAAATATATGCTTCAATCACTTCATAAATACAGAATGAATTATGGCATTTTAGCACTATATAATATTCACAAAGTCTAATTTGTATTAAGTTCCTTTGTATTTTCTATTTCTTGTGTTCAGTAAGCTTTATGAGTCTAATGTTGTGTTTCATTGAGAGGATACGAAAGGGCTCTCTTGGTTTGTTTTTATTTCTTTTATTTGGGTTGCAGATGAGGGGTTATTTTAATACCTGCAATGGTATTGCTAATGTACTATGCATAAATACATGTATGCATGTATACATATATATGTGGTTTATCTGGTGAAAAAGCCGATATATGAATATATGTAATATATCTGCACATGTTTCGGCAATATAAGTAAAAATAGCTATATTTTTGTATGCTCTATAATTGATTGTGGCCTTTATAAACACAATCAGGGGATTAACAGGGCTAGGGTTGAACAAATGGAAGCCCGATTGAAAGAAGATATCTTGGTTGAAGCTGCAAGGTATCTCCTCTTCTTGTCCCCTGTATATTCCTCTGGAGTGTTACAAATGATGGACAGTATCCTTCCATACCATCTTGACACTTCTGCTTTCTATCAAATCAAACTTTATTTTCACATAGCAGATATGGAAATAAGATCCTTGTCACGGACGAATTGCCAGATGGCCAGATGGTCGATCAATGGGAACCGGTGTCATTTGATTCTGTGAAGACACCACTAGAGGTACCCTCATCTGGAACAAATATCATAGTAGGGAAATGACTGAACAAATTTAATTGACCAGTTATATCATTATTGCTTAAAATTTTGTATTCTGTAGGTTTACGAGGAATTGCAACTCATAGGATACCGGGTTGATTATGAACGTGTTCCTGTAACTGATGAAAAATCACCTAAGGAGCTGGATTTTGATATCCTGGTGAGTTTCATCTCTTAATCTTTGAACAGTACATGTAGCACAATTCTGATCAGATCAGTTCAACATGGACCAGACCTGAATTAATTGGGATGGAATATAATCACCTTCCATAATTATGTTGGCTAATGTGTGTGCTTTATTTATTCTTTATTCTTTGTATTCAGGTTCATAAAATTTCTCAAGCTGACATAAATGCAGAAATAATTTTTAATTGTCAAATGGGACGAGGGCGAACTACAACTGGGATGGTCATTGCTACTCTGATATACCTCAACCGTATAGGAGCTTCTGGTAGGCATCTTACTCTTTTCATTTGGAGTGTCCTATTGTTGATTATTCCTCTTTGAGATCCCTTTCTCTTTAACGAAAGTCTTGTTTGTTAATGAGAGAAGAAAAAAAGTGTATGTCTTCGGTAAAGATAAACATCGACTTATTTTCGTTCATTGGAAGGAATTTTGTTGTTAAAAGCATGTTTACTTGGTTAATGTCAGTGGCTTCTACTGAGGACTCTACTCGTGCTATACTGATAAAAGTAGGACATCCCCATATTGATATTCTACTTCCTTTACTCTCCACCCTTTGCAACTTGGAGCCCAATGATTGACTTTATTTAATTGGACAATCCATTCAATTTAAGATTAAAAGATACTGGAGAAGTAAACCCTTCAAGTTACTAAAACAAAACAACAAGGAAGATGGACAAACCTGATTAGCTATAGAGTGATGGAGCATGGAGATAGGACTAGTTGCTGCTTTTGGGAGTACTTTTCAGGCCCCATGTGTACTCAGAGGAGGCATCATCCATAGGTGAAAAGGAAAGTGTAGTCACAAGGTGTAAATTAGTATCAAACTCCATCTACATTTAACTTGGAAAGTAGCTGAATGGAATTATTTCATTAAATTTTTTGTATTATTTTCCTTGAAGTTTGGTGTAAACACATTAAAAAACAACCATGTTTTGCCTATTTCTGCTCTACTGGTTTAAGAGTTGAACACATGGTATTTACCGTATCTTTATTTAAGAGAAGTTCAAGTCCAAGTCCTTCATAGGTTTGCATGTGCAGTTGGTTTTCTTTTCAGAGGATCTCACAATATTTAATTTTAACATGAATAGGTATTCCAAGAACGAACTCAATCGGAAAAGTTTCTGACTCCAGTGTGATTGTCGCTGATAATGTTCCAAACTCAGAAGATGCGATCCGAAGAGGAGAATATGCAGTCATAAGAAGCTTGATTCGGGTCCTAGAGGTATTTGATATCTTCTTTTGTTTTTTATAGTAATAGACTTGTACAAGTTGGCAAGATTTGAGTATTTTGTTAATCAAAAACATGCCTTTAGGGTGGTGTTGAAGGGAAGAGACAAGTGGACAAAGTCATCGACAAGTGTTCCTCTATGCAGGTATAAAACTTATACTCCTTTCTTTATCAACCTTATGGTATGGCATTAATAAGAGAGTTGACATGCACTAATTTGCTTCCTTTTTTTTTTTTTAAAGTGTGAGTTTATTGCTGTTTATACTCTAAAGTATATTTTTCTTTTTCTCCATCGTCTATCTTTTAAATTTGACCTATTAATAATATTTCATTGGAAAATGTTTCTATTATTTATGTACAGAACTTACGCGAAGCAATTGCCATTTATCGCAATAGTATCCTGCGTCAACCAGATGAGATGAAAAGGGAGGCGTCACTTTCATTTTTTGTGGAGTATTTGGAACGATATTACTTTCTTATATGCTTTGCTGTGTACATTCATTCCCTCCGGTCTAGTTCCTCTGATCATTGCAGCTTTGCTGACTGGATGAAAGCTCGACCAGAACTGTACAGCATTATTCGCAGGTAAAGTTCATGGTTATTTACCTTATCTGTTTAATATATTTCTGTCTCCTCTGTACCTTAAGCCTGAAGTAAAACCAAATGAGATTTGTAGACATGGTTTTAGTGATACCAAAACTTTTACTTTGTACATGTTAGTAATAGTTCAAACTGACTTGAGTAGTGGTAGTAATGGTTATAAATCGCAGAAGGCAAAATGAACAACATGGCTCTTTTAAGGGTTAAATACTGATATGTTCTTGCAGGGTGCTTCCAGATTCATATATTATTTTCCCAGGAAATAAGATTTATTAAATAAAACGACAAAATACCACCAGTTTCAGAGGTCAAGATGTCCAGTGCTAACAAAAGATGCAAAATTAAAAAGAGGACATCTGGCTATTCTTTCGCTTCAATTGATCCTTCTTGTTGGTTGCAGGTTGCTGAGAAGAGATCCAATGGGTGCACTTGGATATGCAACGTTTAATCCATCACTGAAGAAGATTGATGAATCTGCTGATAACCGCCCTTCTGAGATGGGTGTAGTTGCTGCCTTGAGAAAGGGTGAGGTCCTTGGTAGTCAAACTGTTTTGAAAAGTGACCACTGTCCCGGTTGTCAAAACCCAAATCTACCCGAGCGCGTGGATGGTGCTCCTAATTTCCGAGAGGTCCCTGGATTTCCAGTTTATGGAGTTGCAAACCCAACAATTGATGGTATTCGGTCAGTCATCCAAAGGATTGGTAGTTCCAAAGATGGTTGCCCAATTTTTTGGCACAATATGAGAGAAGAACCTGTTATCTATATCAATGGAAAACCATTTGTACTCCGCGAGGTTGAAAGACCATACAAAAATATGCTTGAGTACACGGTAAATTTTAATCTTATTTAATTATCTGTTTTCTAGGCCCTCGCAATACATCTCTTTATATTGATACACTAAGGCAGGCTTCCTTCCAGATATATAATTCATCTGATCTATGTTCATATACTTCTAGGTTAAACCTAGAGACAACTGATCTACAACAGCGGTCAGTTTATTGTCCATTGTGCATTGCACAGTTGCACCTATGTGCGTTGATGTCCAAATTTTAAGAAACATGATGAAACTTATAGGTGACGATGATCTGGTTTCGCACTGGAACGTTACAGATTAATAGTTCTCAACTCGAGTGCTCAAAGGAATTCGTTTCTTTGTCATAACCCAAATACAATACGGGCATCAATTGAGGCACATTTGCAAAGGTGTCATAGCCTTGACATTGCATCTAGGACCCATCAAAGATTTGATTACAACTGTCATTGAACATAGGATTGACTTTTTATCTTTTTTTGTTTGTTTTTCTTTTGTCTTCTTTTACTCAGTTCCCTAATGGGATTAGATTATACCATAACTGTGGTAACTGCTTCCAGGGCATTGATCGTGAGAGAGTGGAGAGGATGGAAGCTCGACTAAAAGAAGATATCCTGCGTGAAGCTGAACATTATAGGGGTGCTATAATGGTTATTCATGAAACAGAAGACGGACAAATTTTTGATGCTTGGGAACATGTGGATTCTGGGGCTATTCAGACCCCACTTGAGGTTTTCAAAAGCTTGGAGAGAGATGGTTTTCCCATAAAGTATGCTCGTGTACCCATCACTGATGGTAAAGCGCCGAAAAGTTCCGACTTTGACAAGTTGGCTATGAATATTGCTTCTTCATCAAAGGCCACTGCTTTTGTTTTCAATTGCCAGGTTCATATTTGATTGTTTTCCTTAATCTGTGTTAGTTTCTACTACCAATCTACTGCATGTTTCTTCCCATTTCCCCTTACTTTTACCTCCCCTTTAATGTTGACAGATGGGTCGAGGAAGGACAACCACAGGTACTGTAATTGCTTGCCTTTTGAAACTTCGAATTGACTATGGGAGACCTATCAAAATCCTTGTTGACAATATCGCCGGTGAAGAGGTAGATGGCGGTAGCTCAAGTGGTGAAGAAACAGCAGGTTCTGGTACTGCATCATCCTCCAGTATTTCAAATGTAAGAACTGACAAGGAGCAAGGCCGTGTGTTTGGCATGAATGACATCCTCCTGTTGTGGAAAATTACAAGATTGTTCGATAATGGGGTTCAATGCCGGGAAGCCTTAGATGCTATTATTGATAGATGTTCTGCTCTACAGAACATACGCCAAGCCGTTTTGCAATATAGAAGGGTATTCAATCAACAACATGTTGAGCAAAGGGTAAGGAGGGTGGCATTAAATCGTGGTGCTGAGTACTTGGAGCGCTACTTCCGTTTAATTGCTTTTGCAGCATACTTAGGAAGTGAAGCATTTGATGGATTTTGCGGGCAAGGAGAATCTAGGATGACATTTAAGAATTGGATGCATCAGAGACCGGAGGTTCAAGCAATGAAATGGAGCATTAAATTAAGACCTGGAAGATTTTTAACTGTCCCTGTAAGTCCCTGTACTTGTGACTTAACTACAACCCCCCCTCTTATTTTCCAGGGAAACTTAGAGAACACTTCCTTCTTATATTGGTATGGACCTATAACTGCTTGCACATTTTGGTTTAACTCAGGAGGAATTGAGAGCACCTCAAGAGTCCCAACATGGAGATGCTGTTATGGAGGCTATTATCAAGGCCCGTAGTGGCTCTGTTCTGGGGAAAGGTTCGATACTTAAAATGTATTTCTTTCCCGGTCAGAGGACTTCTAGCCACATACAAATTCATGGTGCACCACATGTTTACAAGGTATGCATGCATTTCTAAAAATTAAATTAATTCCCAGTGCCATTGGGTAAGGCTACAGATGTGATGGAATCTGAAATGTTTAACAAATTAACAGCATTATATGCTTTGGTTGTTAGAGTTGTCTGAAAGACAGCCAGTTTGCTTATTTGTTTGTTTGTTAAGCAGACAAGAAATACACTATGCTTAGGAAGCTAGAGCTGAGGAAACCGGGAGAAAAAATAAACAACAGTAAACATAAGTCCACGACTCCCAAGAAACTAAAAACAGCTAGACTCTAATTTTAAATTATAGTTAACTCCCTGAGGAAAGGAGATCCGATGGTGTTCTCCTTTGACCAACCTTAGTATCTTATAGACATGGAATTTGCCAACACAAATATGGACCCAGTAAACAGTAGATATGGTAGGGTTGAAAAGGATGACACCATGGACTTTCCATAGAGTATACTCTAGAAACAGAATGAGTGAATCTGCCTTGAACTACAAGTGATTGTTCATTGTTGCTTTAGACTCAATGTACTGTTCTTGCAGAGGGTGTATTTCTATTATATATAGGAAGCAGATCGTGCCTGTCTGTGCGGACAACATTTAGTTTGTCTGTGACCTCATAGACCAAATCTGAGAGAGAAAGGGCATCTCAGTGTTATCTCCTCATTGGTCCATCTTATATAATTCGAGGGTAATATGGACCACATCTTTTTGCACCGTAATTTAACTAATCAGAGCTGAATGCGTTTGGGATGCTGGGACTGCCCTCTATAATCTGTTTTTGGTTGCTCTCAGGGAACTTCCTGGAGGGATGGGCCAACAAGAAAGTAATCACCCTTTGGAGATATGCTCTTTTGGATTTAGGAGGGGGAGATGGAGTTAATCTTTAGCCTGTGGCCTTCTTTTCATAACATTTGATACTTGCCCCATAGTCTAATTCTTTTTCCATGGACTGCTTGTTCACTGATGTTTGTCTTTTGGTTCTCTCTTTAGTCTCCTAACGAATACCACAAAAAAAATAAAAAATAAAAAAATAAATAAAAATTAAAATTAAAAACAAGAAGCAAAAAGATAAAAAGAGCTGTGATGCCCTACGGCTTGCCTCTTGCGTTTAAGCAAGTTCTGTTGTAGTCTCTCTGTTTGTCTCTTGTTTCTTGTAGCTGTGAACTTTTAGTCCACGACTTTTCCTCCTTATTTCTGGCTCGCTCCTTAAATTTAAGTTAATTCTTATTATAAAATAAAAGAAAATTCTGATGTCCCACAGTTAGATTTCTGCATTGTCAATGCTGGTTAGTCAAAGAGCTTTTTGCTAATGGCTGTACTCCTTGCCATAAATAGTACATGAATTAGAATTGCATGAAACAAGCTATTGTATTTTTATTTATTCCATTCCACTTACTGTTAATTAATTTTAGAGACATGCCTAAGTTTCATATATAAAAATTTATCAAAGGTGGTTATGAATTCATGATAAGGTAGACATAAATCGGTACAAGTAGAAAAGGTAAACATGACAATGTAAAGAAGCTTTGTTATTCATCTTAACATAGAACTTGTATTTGAATCAGGTGGACGGATATCCTGTGTATAGCATGGCTACGCCAACAATTCCTGGTGCCAAAGAGATGTTAGCATATTTAGGTGCCAAGCCCGAAGCAGAAGGATCTGCTACTGCAAAAGTGGTTTTAACTGATCTGAGAGAAGAAGCAGTTGTTTACATTAATGGCACACCATTTGTGTTGCGGGAGCTACATAAACCTGTTGATACACTCAAGCATGTGGGAATAACTGGCCCAGTGGTATGCCATCACCTATGTGTTAAAGTACAAGTCATTAACCTAAATTTGTACTCCAATTTCAGTTTCTTGCAACTTTATGCAGGTAGAACACATGGAAGCACGATTAAAAGAGGATATACTCCGAGGTCAGACGGTCTGGTGGCCGTATGCTTTTACATCGCGAGGAGTATAACCCTTCATTGAACCAATCCAGTGTCATAGGATACTTGGAAAACATCTTTGCAGATGATGTGAAGACTCCAGCTGAAGTTATGCTTCTTGAAGATGAGGGTTACAATATTTCGTAT